>PVKB01001411.1:98945-186445 GCA_004027205.1 Ctenodactylus gundi
TTTTTTTTTTTTTTTTTTTTTTTTTTTTTTTTTTTTTTTTTTTTTTGAGACAGGGTCTTACTCTGTAGTCCAGGCTAGTCCTCAATTCACTAAGTAGCCCAGGATGGCCTCAAACTCACAGCAATCCTCTTGCCTAAGACTCTCAATTGCCAGGATCCAGACATGTGCCACCATACCTGGCTTATGCGATGCCAGGGAATAGGCGCTTGAGGCTGGCTTATGTGGTGCCAGGGCCTTGAGCTTGCTTGGCAAGAGCTTAAACTGCTAAGCTATACTCCAGCCCCTATTTTAACAATTTTTTATTGTATTAGTTGGCCTTCCCAATGCTAGGACAAAATGCCCACCACCCGCAAGTTAAGGAAGGAAGAGGTTTAAGTTGCCTCACGATTTCAGAGATTTCAGTCTATGATCAGCTGGTTCCAAGGCGGGAACATCATGGCAGAAGGACACAGTGGGGCAAAAAGTGCCAGTTCATGGTGGCTGGAACACAGAGTGCAGGGAATAGCACCAGCGACAGGTGCACCTTCTCATTCAGCTATAAAGATCAGTGGGTTAGCCCCCTGGTGAACACAGCATGTCCATGATCCAGTCACCTCCTAGGGAGCGCTTCATCAGCCAAGCTGACAATCAAGGTTAACTATCTCCTCTATCCCCCAGTGTTTTATCTTGCTGTTCTTTTTCATATCCATGTATCTTTTGTTCCATTTTTACTGGTATATATAATATATATATGCAATATTCAGCAGTTACATTAAGCTTGAAAATTTTGTGCACATATATATTGCAACATCATTACAATCCCTTCCCCTCCCCTTCTTTGACCCTCTTGTCTCCACCCATCTCTCCCCAAATCCCAAGGTCTCACCCACTTAATTTTATAAATTACCTGTATTCTGGGTTTCTTATAATAGAGAAATGATGTGATATTTAACCATTTGAGTCTGACTCAATTCATTAAGTATATTGTCTTAAGTCGCATCCATTTACCTACAAATGCCTCAAACCAATTAACTGTTCCATGGTTTCACCTCCCTTCTGGTTGACAGTGGGCAACTACTCCCTTTGATGTCACTTGGTGCATCCTCCTCACCCCTGTGGAGCCTTTCACACTGAAGAGAGGACTAGCCCACCTGGTCCTGGTCAGACCAGGTCAGAGAGGTTCCCAAGAGAAAGCTTCATCTCCCTTCCTCTATGATTCCAGCTTCCCATATTTCTTTCTTTTCACACTCTTTCTCCTTGTCTTTCTCTGTGGACAGACCCTGAACAGCTTTACCTGCAGGAAATGTATGGATGAGCCCCAGGACCAACTCTGAGGAAGGGCAGAAGAAGTAGAAATGAGCAGAGGAGAGAGCTGAATTGTAATGCAATTGCAACAAAGGCCTCAGCTGACCCGAAGAAAGCTCTGGGGTTGGAATGGCCCACAGAGCTATCTTACCTTGAGAAAAGGGCACAGGAATTGTATCCTCTCTGTTTTCTTGTTGAGTGGTTGAATGAAGGCTGCCCTGCTGAGGAGAGATTAAAACCTCAGACTAAGCAGCTCTCTTAAATTGAAATCAATTAATGGAGAAGGACTTACATGCTATCTATCAGCTTCAAATGCTCTGGGCAGCAGGGGGAATGAGAGCCCCCAGTCCCCTTTACATTAGCACTCTTAGGATCCAATCCTTTTTGACATATTCACCCACTTTCTGTCAAAATGTATTATCTGGGTCCCACAGCAAGCTATGTATAGTTGCTCTCTTTTGATAGCAGGCCCAGCTTTTTTTCCAGCCAGATTATGTGTTGAATTAACCCTAGCTATTGGTCTGGTGGCCAGAAAAAAGTTGGGCGAGATCCTGATGGGAGTAGTGCATCTTGTCCAACAAGGCAGAGATCTCACTAGCATCTTCCAGCAAGGAAGGAAGAGGACAGTTACTGACCTCAACAGAAAATAGTAAATCATTCCCAGAGAGTCTGAGAGATTTGAAGATTCATGACTTTCAAGTGCATTGACCTACAAGGTCCCAGCACAAATCTTGAGATTCTACTACTAAACCCTGGTTCTGACCTTAGAGTAGTACAACAGACTTAGGACTTAGTTTTTTCTGTCTTTCTGTTCCAATATTGCCAGGGAGGCTGCCTCCTTGGACCACCCCTGGCACCAACCTTTGACTTACGCAGACTTTGAGATAGAGTTTTGTGTCCAGGATGTTTACTGAGAACTTCCTTAGGATCACCATCCATGGGGGAGTAGCAGCACTCTCCAGCCAAAAGCCTCCAGGTGTGCCTCCATGGCCAGACATGTTGAGTTTGTCGTCTATTGTAACAAAGATGACCAAATACCATGAAGACTCATGGGCTGTCTTAGTAAGTGTGTTTTGGGTTTGGGTTCTTTGTTTTGCTTTGTTTTGGATAGGTGTTAGGACTTGTTATAGAACTGGACTCAGATGATTTGAGGAATAGTTCAAGGAAGTGAGTCTTGCCTCTGAACTGGCTGATATTAGGAATCAAGGGTGATTCTATGGCTGGGTATCTTAATGTTTCTTATCTAGAAGGAGTGAATACAAAAGGCCAAAGCTACAGCTTGTGAAGTTATACTGAAGCTTCTCTCCTCAGCAATCTTTCCTATTGTCCAAAATGAGGGATGACTGCCACTTCTGTGGTTTGGACATGGGGCATGCTTTTGTCTTTTTTTAGATAAGATTATAGACGGGCTTTGATTTCTGCCTTCTGTCTTCAAGGCATCAAGTGGTCTTGTCCAGTGTTCGGTGACAGTGTTGGTGCTGCCAAGGGAATGCAAAAGCCTAGGGAGCAAAGGGCAGCTCTTGGCAACACCAAGGCCTACCCAGTAGTAGCAAGCCAGCCCCTGGATGCCAAGGGCTATTCTTCTCTCTCTGGAGTAAGAAAGTAGGATATAGCAGAGTGATTTCATAGCAAAGGCTTCAATGGATCCCATGGGAAGCTATGGAGCTGGGATGGCCCTTCAGAATTATGTGGTCCTGAGGAAGGAGCTGAACAGTCATTGTTTGCAAACTACCCAGGGGCAAGAAATAGGAACTTAGGCAAGGCTCACTTTGGCTAAAGCAATCTCAGAAAGCAGCTCCACTGAGAGCTATCAGCTGCAACATTCCTAGCAGCAGGGAGAATGATGACTAAGAGGTCAAGGGGAGTCTAAACTAGTCTAAACTAGCACACCACGGTATCCTCAGCGCTTCAACCAGGTAGCACACCACTGTACGTGCTACACTAAGTCCCTCTCTGCTTCCATCTCCATTTCTCTCCCCATACCTTGCATGCATGTGTATGTGTCCAACATGAAAACAGAACCCTAAACTCTCTAGATAGCAGATCTTGCCATGAAGAAATAGAAGAATCAAGACAGTGCTATTGTCCCCCAGTTCCAGAACCCCCCTCCTAACATCCCCTTACCTACCTACCACTTAGAACAAGACAGGCTAGAGGGGAGAAAAGTTTATGGGGAGAGAATGTGACTGACAGGAAGGGCAGCAGACACAGGGCTACGTCCTGGACCAGAGGTCAGAGGGACAGAACTGAGAACACTAAAAGAAGCACCTGTGCAATGAAGACTCCCACCTCAACTCCCAGCTCAGCCCTGCTTGCTCCTTATGCCTCCTGGGAGCAAAATAATGTAAAAGAACCTTGGAAGTATCTAATCTGCACTACAAAGAGAAGATGGGGGAGAGACTTAGGCTACAGGGAAAGATTCAAATTGAAAATGCTCAGGGGGCCCCATTAATAAAGACAACAATTCAGCTCCTTACTGAGCAATCTCAGAACAAAGAAGAGAAACTGCTGAGTCTTTACCTGAGGAGGGAGGAGGGACCAGAGCCAAGAAACAGGGACAAGTTGGCAAACTGGGCTAACACCACAAATGCCTCCTGAGTTCTACAGAGAAACTTACAGATTTGTGATTTTTTTGATGGACCCTGTGATGGAGTCAAAACCAAACTTTCCCCAGCTTTTTTCCACGGCAAGACTCCCAGACAGAGCTGAAAAATTTCTTCAACGGGATGGGCTGGCCAGACCCCTGGAATCAGTGGGGTTCCAAACCCACTCTCTCAAGATTTACCCAACCCAGAAAGAGACAGACACTAACACTAGCATTGCAGTCTCTTCAGGAGCTATGACAGCTACTTTGTTCCATATCTCACATAATCTCCAAGAGCCCAGTGATGGTAGTAATAAAATAATGAGCATTTACTGAGAGCTCATTATACACTAGATTCTGTGCTTTATTTTATCTCACTGTCCTTCACAATGAAGCTCAGAGATGGAACCTATTAATAACCCTGTTTTTCTTTGGTAACAGCTTTGTTGAAGTATAATTCACATACCACACAATTCTGCCAATAAAGGGCACAATTTAGTAATTTTTAGTATATTCACAGAGTTGTACAACTTACCACCACAGTCAATTTTAGAACATTTTCATCATCTCCAAGAGAAACCCTATCTCCCCATCCAACACTTCTGCCTACCCAATCAGTCCAAGACAGCACCTTAGCTTCTATCTCTACAGATTTGCCTATTCTGGACATAGCACGTGAGTGGATCACATAGCGTGGGCTTCTGTGGCTGGCTTCTTTCCCTTATGGCCAAATAACATTTCAATGTGTGGACAGACCACATATTGTTTACCCCATCACCAGCTGATGGGCATCCCACCTTTCACCTATTAAGAATAATAATTCTGTGTACATGTTTTTATGTGAATGCATGTTTTCAGTATTTGAAGGGGTGTGTGTGTGTGTGTGTGTGTGTGTGTGTGTATGTGTGTAAAACTTAATTTAATTTTTTGAGGAACTGCTAGACTGTAGCCAAATGGCTGGCACCAGTCTGGCTTCTCATCAGCCATCAGACATGGAAGACCACAATTCCTCCACATCCTTATCTGTCCGTTTTATTACAGTCATCCTAGTGGGTGTGAAGCAGGAGCTCATTACGGCTTTGATTTGCATTTCCCTAATGACTAATGATGTTGAGCATCTTTTCATGTACTTACTGGCTATTTGCATGCCTTCTTTGATTAAGTATCTATTCAGATTCTTTGCCCATTTTTAAATTAGGTTGTCTTTTTATTATTGAGTTGTAAAAGTTCTTTATATATTCTAAACACATTATTGGATACATGATTTAAAGTAGTTTCTCTCATTCAATAGGTTGTCTTTTCACTTTCAGAAGAGCATATTTTAAACCACAAAAGTTTTAATTTTGATGAACTCCAATGTATTTTTTTGTTGACAGCAATAACCCCATGGTATGGATGAAGAAAAGGGAAGTGTCTGAAGCTGGGTCAATGGCACAGGCCTGTAATCCCAGCACTCTGGGAGGCTGAGGCACGATGATCACAAGTCTAAGCCCAGGCTGGGCAATGTGGTACTTAGTAAGACCCCGTCTCAAAATAAAAATAAAAGTGGGCTGGCAATCTAGCTCAGTATGAAGGCCCTGGGCTCAATCCTCAGTACCATAAAAAAGGAAAAATGAGGTGTCAAGATTTAGCAATCTGTTCAAGAACATATCATAGCAACTGACAGAGCCAACAAATCTAGATCTGCAGATCCCAGAGCTTCCTTTGAGGGCCTAAAGAAGTCACCTTAGGACTGTGCTTTCTGTGATCACACCTGAACTGCTCCTTACTAGCATCCCCAAGATCTGGAAGAATGTCTACCACTGCCCTTCCCATGAGGGTCAGGAATGGCCACAGCATCAGACCCTGGCAATAAAGGGTGTTACCCTGTCCTAGGCATGGCACCTGAACCACTGCTCAGCAAATCTGTGCCAAAAGAATAAGCACCAAAGAGAAATACTCCCTCCTGAAAAGTTCTAGCCAACATGGCCTAGGGCAGGCGAGTAGATAAAAGGAATCACTTAACCTGTGGCTTATCAACTTACCAGAGGCCAAGAGCTAACCTAATCATTTTAAGAGATTGTCTTACAAAGTCCTTCACGCTCCAGTTTAGTATTTCTATATATCATTTCATTTTTCTCAATCAATATTCATACCTCCCACAAAAGTTTATCAGGTACCCATTTGATGCAAAGCGCTAAGCTAAAAAAGTGTGCAAGATATTGTGTTTTTCTCTTCAGATCACCCTAAGAAAAGGGGAAAAATATTTATGTCTCTAGCCCAGAGAAGAACAAGTTGGGGTACCAAAATGTTTCATGACTTAACCATGGTGACAAAACCTGACAGTGGCAACTTAGTAGAGGCTGGATGTCTAGGCGCCACATCCGGTTTATGTCCGTACCAGCATAAACATTCGGTCCCTGGGGTCAAACGCAAGGTTATCTCTGCCTCGGTTTTCCCATTTAAGAATGGGGCTCACGTATCAGAGAAATAGCACTCAAACCCAGAATACAAAGGAAGAAAAGCAAATGGGTCTCCCAGCAATTGTTCCTTCTACCCATTCTGGCAGGATAGCAGGGCAGCTTCACATCTTTACAAAGAACTTCCTCCCAGGTGCTGACTCGGCAAGCCAGCTTTCTGCTCAGGAAGATTGGGGCCAAACCCATCTTTTAACTATCATTATTTTACAACTAATTTTCTAAGCAAATCTTTTATTTGTACAAAAACCCATCCAGCCCTGAGCATATTCTTCTTGTCTTTGAATTTTATCTCTCTTTTTAATTAAAAAAAAAAAAAAAAACATTCACATAAGGAGACACAAATTAGGTCACCATCAAAGACTTTCCAAAAAGCTGTTCTGCAGATTTTAACCCTTGCACTGCCACAGACTTGGGGGCTACTATCTAAGTTGCTTCACCTCTCTAAGCTATCACTTTTCTCTATCATAAGTGGTTTGGTTTTTATTCTTCCAAAAACTCCTTCCAACTCTCACAGTCTAAGATCTACATTTCTAGGCCACAGTCCCCAAAACAACTGTTTATACCTACAATGGGACAGGAGCCAAGTTTTACAATGACCTCAGACACAAAACAAGGACACACTCCACCTGCTATAAGAATGAGAGGCCCATTTGTTGAGCACATGCTATACATCAGAAAGCTCATTTTTAATCTTCCATGATCAAGATGAGGGGCAGCTGGAGGAATTCTCTTTAAATAAAGTCAGATTTTATCATTTTCTACTCAAAACCCTCCAAGGCTTCCTTTTCACGTGGAGTCAAAATCACAGTCCTAACAATGACCCACAAGGCCCTACCGACCGGCCATGTCTGTCTGTGCCTCTCCTGTCCCTTGTCTCCTAGCTCGCTCACTCCAGCCACAGTGGCCCCTCACAGTTCTACTCCCTTGTGTCACTGTGGTTGTTCTCTCCTCCCCTAAACCAGTGGTTCTCAACTGATGCTGTCCTCAAAAAACATTTGACAAAATCTGGAGACATGGAGACATTTTTCTTTGCAATAACTGGAGAGGTGTTACTGGTATCTGGTGAGTAAAGACCAGGGACACTATTAAATATCCTAAAATGCACAAAATGGCCTCTTAAACTAAAGAAATGTCCTTACATAATGTCAATAGTGCCCACACTGATAAACCTTGACTCAGAGGGTCTCACAGATCCCTCTTTATATCCTTCAGATTTCTGCTCAGCCCTCTTCATAAGAAATTGGAACTTTTGGCAGCTCTATCTCTAGACCGTCTTCCACGTCTCCATGGAGCTGGGCATCCTCCAATCCTTGGCATCTCTCTCTTCCTGCTGAAATGTGAGCTCCCCAGGGAAGGGGACTTAGTCTTGTTTGCTGCCATATTTCCCAACATGTGGGAGATGTGCTGAACAAATCAACGTATCATCTCCATTTCACAACTGTGGAAACAGGCTCAGTTAAGTGTCATACCCCAGGTGTGCAGCCCCAAGCTCCCCACAGGGCTGAGGCCCTGTTCTTCCAGTTCCCAGCACTCCTGAGTGCTCATTCGGAGGCCCTCCTCAAGCACTGTCCTCAGCCAAAACCTGCCCCACCCAAGCTTCCACTCCTTCCTTGGACAGCTCGCCTCCATTGACTGGCCATGGAGAAATGCAAAGGTCCACTCCTGCCTTTATCCAGCACAACCCTAAAGGACTTTTCTGGCCCACAACACCCCCATGGAATGGGCAGAAGCCTTTGTTGCAAATGCACCATGATTCAGCTTCTCACTCTAACCCACCTGCTTCCCTCCCTGCTGCCTAGGTACTTAGCTGAATGCACAGCACATTCCCCCAAACCTCCTGCACACAGGTTTAGCTCACAGAGTCTCTTTCCAGCAAAACACTGACCCATGATAGTCACACTGCTTAAAACTGACAGACCTGGAGAACTTAAATGGTAATCAGCCTTATTCTACTGCTCTCCCATGAGACATCCCCCTTGGCTTTGACCTGTCAAGGATGGCCTAGGCGTTGGAAGGTACAGTGAATATGACAGAGTCCTTGCCTTCGAGAAATCATTTTCCATGAGGGACAGACACCAACCAACGTAAACGAGGCAAGAATATGAAAGCTAAACCAGACCATAGAGGGACATGGGGCAGCCCCACTGGGACAGGCCCAACAGTAATGCCACTTGCCAGATCCCTTCTCCCAAGCTCAGGGTACAGAACCCACAGCTTCTACAGGGGATCCCATCAGCAGGGCCGACAGTAGCTCTGCTGTACGTTTCCCTTGGGGAAAAGACCCTAGATATCTCACTTTCATGAGCAAGTGTCTTTCACAAGCCTGTGTCTTGGCACATAAAAGGCCCATTGTCCTTGTAGAAGTCATTTTGCCATCACTGGGAAAAAAACACCCTACACTGCAACTTGAAGGAGAGGTTTATTTTGGCTCACAGTTTCAGAGGGCTTAGTCCATATGTTATCAGTCAGTTCCAAGGCAGAAATGGCATGGTAGAGGGTGTGGCAAAGGGAAGTTGTTCAACTCACAGCATCCAGGAAACAGAGAGAGAAGCCAATCACAAGAATACAGCCCAATGACCTACCTCCAACGAGGCCCCCACCACCTAATAGCACATGAAGCTACTGAGCCACCATGAATGAATTCATTGACACACACAACACCACAGGATCCATTCACCTTTCAAACATTTAAGACTTTGGGCAGACAGTTTAGAGTAAAACCATAATAGTCCCTCTCGTATCCTCTTCTCATCTCTCCAAAAGCTGGGCTCTGAACTGATGTCACTTGGGTCTCTCTGTAGTTTCTCCCCAGCCTCTGCTATCCTTCCTCCGTCTCCTGGGATTCTCAAGACCTTCTCCAAACACACTCACCCATTCCTCTGTGGTCCAGGCCCACCTCCCCAGTCCCAGGTTTCACCTCTCAGATACTCAACAAACGTCATGAAATGAAAAGGAGAGGAAAAAAGGAGGAAAGGGGAGGAAATGATGGAGAAATGTAAGGAAGAGTCAAGCAGTAGGAATGCTGGAAGAGGAAGAGAGCATGCTGTGCTTTAGGAGCCAGGTTTCAGGGTTCGTGTGGAAGATGACTGGGCATAACAGAAGGAACCCAGACTCCAGAGGCAGTGGCCTTCAGATTGGATCCTGACTCTGCTGCTTGTTACATGACTAAACATGAGCATATTATAACTTGGTTTTCCTGATCTGGAAAGAAAAATTATCGATACCTACCTCATTGTTGCAAGAACTGAACCTGACAATGGACACGAAAACACCTGGCATAGAGAACATATTAAATCGATACAATTCTCCTGTTCTTTCCTCCCAGTCCAGCTTCTCTTAGGCTCAAGTCTTGTTTCTATCTCATATTTTAAGAAATGAATATGGATACCTTTACCTTAGAAAAATGTCACCATCATAAAGACATGCTCAAGACAGAAGTTTCTTCCTCTGTCCCTGCCCATCAAGGAGACTCAGTGCAGGCAGTGGCCACAGCAGCCACGCTGGCCATGACAAACTCTGCCTCCCTCCCCTTCCAGCCTGGAACCTGCCATTTCCCAGCACTCTCCTCCTGCTGAAAGTTGGCACATGGGTGCTGCAAGCCAGATGTTTGTCTTTTGTGAAGAGCAGTTTAAAAGAAAGCTTTTAAAACAATAATTCTCAGTCGTCAAAGGGACATTTCTCTTCTGGTTTCATCCATCTGACACAAAGGAGGTTTTGTAAAGAAGAAAAGATGGTCAAAAGCAAGCCCTCTGCAAAAGCAGAAATATTTGAAAAACCACACAGATTTTGCCCTAGTGCTCTAGCCTTTCTCATACCTCCAAAGAAAGGGAAAGGAACTCTGGGGAAGAACCAATATTTCCCCAGGCCCTGGCACATGCCTGTAGCTCCAGAAGGTGTCTTGGGGAAGCTGATCAGATGGTGGCCATCTGACAAGCTCCACAAGGCAGAATTTAAAGAGATCTACACTTGGACACCACTGGTGAGTTGAAGAGTTGGCCTTCTCCCAATGGAGACTCTGCCAAGAGTGTGACTGAGAGAAGGACAAAGGCCACCTCTCCATCTCTCAGCAGAGAATACCTGGAAGGGTAACCTGAGGCTGGATGCCCCAGGATCCTTGTACTTTCCTTCCCAAGGAAGGTGACACTGAAAAGAACACCCAGAGAGACCCCACCATCCAGAAGGTTGTCATGAACATAGCTATACCACGTGTCCAAGTGGCAGCTACAACATAGCATAGTCTTGTTTCAGCATCCACTACTACCAGAGATTCAAGACCAGATTCCTAGAGACTCTCCTGGGCCTGACATAGCTCTGAAAGCAGACTCAGCCTGGTCAGAGCCATTGGAGGAATGGCTGCTCGAAAGGGGAACATGGCTTTCAATAATGGTCAAGGGACTCCTATCAGACCTGCCCTCCCACAGGCAACAACCATAAACTCTGGGTATACCATTTTAAAGGTATTGGTACAATAAAAAAAAAAAGCAGAAATCAGAGGGGGACTGACACTTGAAAGAACAGAAGTGTGTATATTTCATGTTTTTAAAGCTTTTCTCCTGAGAGTAGATGTCATATAAGGTAGCTAAATTTATAGGAGACCCACAGTCTTCGTAGCTTGAAGAACCAGAAAATATGAGTACATTAGCTAGACAGTGATAGCCGAAATCCCATAAAAGAGAGAGTCACAGAGATTAAGCCCTAACTTCTATATATAAACCTTTCCCGGCTCTCTGCCTGATCCTTCAGCACACTTTCACAGGAAGACACACATAAAAGTTCAATTTTTTAAAACTGAACTGAGATTCCCCTACTGACTACCAGAGAGGAGGCAGAGACTGAAGCGTGAGTTCAGCCAAATTAATAACCAAAAAATCAACATTCTTCAGAGGAATATAACAGAATCCAGAGTCTCTCTGATATGCCATTTTCAATATCCCAGATACAATCCATAGAAATCAGGAAATGTGACCACACTGGACAGAAAATGGTGAGATGATACTGTGGTTTCAATGGACACAAAAATGAGCCTGGAATAAGAAATGCTTTTCAGGGGAAGCTCCCACTGGGAAGACAGATAGGCTTTGGCTTATGTTTCAGTTCCATCATGCACAGATGTGTGACTTGGGACAATTTTGATCTTTCATATCTCTGAACCTCAGCTGACTCATCTGCCAGGAGACTACCACTGCCATCCTTCTATGAAGCAGTGACTGTGTTCATACAACATTTGGTATATCGTACGAGCTCCATAATGTTTGTTGGCTTTAAGTAAGATCTTCCAGTCAACAGTGCATCGTGTCTCAGGGGTCATTAAGTTCCTTGGCAACCCAACTCCTTCTGATTTTAAAAAGCAAATGGCATGCATTGAATAAGTTGAGTTCTTAGAAAGTCTCCTGAATGCCTCATCAGAAGCCACCCCACCACCTGCACTCAGTTACGAGAATGCCCACTGCAGGCACAGCTCTAAGGGGAGGTCAAGAGGAGGAAGTCACCAGGCCCCTATAAGGGACAAAAGGAATATTTTTTTTCCAACTGTCTGAGGGTTCGTGGCTAATATCCCATTTTTTAATGACAGATTAACGAAAGGGAAACATAACAAATGTGTTTAGTATAAGTTTTACATGACAGAGGAGACTTCAGAAATGAACACCCAAAGACCCAGGGGAAACTGTATTTCATAGTCACACAGAAGTGTGATTGAATGACAAAAAAGCTATAATAGGTACAAACTGTGAGGCTGCTCAACAAGGGATATCTGTTCAGATTCTTCCTAGCCTCTGGACATAAGGCAGGGCCCTTCTTGTGAGGGTCTCATGACCTACTCTCAGGTGAGGGAGGTCTCAGAACTCTTTTGCAATCATGCTTCACAGTGAAGAAAAGCAAGAGAAAGTCAGGGTTCCTTTACTGTTTCTACAGTTTTCTCAGTTTCCTTCAGTTCAGAGTCCAGAGGTGTAGCTCAGTGGTTAACATGTTTGCCTAACACACACAAGACCTAGGATTCAACTCCAGAGCATCATATTAAAATTAGCCAGATGTAGTGGCACATACCTGTAACCCCAACTCTGGGAGGCTGAGGAAGGAGGATTGCCATGAGCTTGAGACCAGCCTGGGCTACAAAGAGTTCAGGAACAGCCTGGACTACAGATCAAGACTGTATCTCTAGATAAATAAATGAATTAATGAATAAAATAAATTTTAAAATAAAATAAATTCAGCATACCAAGGTGCCCTGTTATAGTGTCATTTCCTGAGCCCCAACAACTCCTACCTAGAAATCATTTTAGTTCAATGGCTGTTGGAATGTCCTGGCCTATACTGCCCAGGCCCTGACTCTGTAAGCAACCCCAGCACTCAGCACTGGACACTTTAATCAGAAACACAGAAACTGACGCAGTTATGGGACCAGGCATTTTTCAGGGTAGACTGGGACTAAAAGGTGATTGGGTCCAATCTCTACATTTCAGACATGGGGACTCCACAGCCTGTAAAGAGTAGTGATTGGAGTCAATTCTTATGGAAAATTAGTGAAAGGAGAATCCATCATTTTGACATAACCCTTAGAAAATACTAGCCACATATTCACAATTTTATTTCATCCATGCTACAGTTTTATTTATGAGCTGGAAGGACGGCTGATGGAAAGGAATTGTATCTCCATTTTCCAGATGACGACATTGAGACCCTGACAAATGATATGCCTGGTACCATGTCATCCTGAGAAGCAATGTCTGTTTAGGGTTTGTCCTAGGTCTTTCACTGCAGTCCTCAGACATGGCCATTTCTATTGGATCATGGATCTGCGGTACTCTTCTTGGCATCCAATCTGAATACAAGGTGATACAAGGAAGTTGGAACTCTCCACACTGGGGAGTTCGTGGGATCAGACTCTGATGGTTAGCCATGAGAGCAAAGCAAGTCAGTCACATATTCCCCTACACCTCTCACTGGGAGCTTGCTCTTAAAGATGACTTTTGAAATATTTTCTTGGTGCTGGATTTAATGTGAAGGATCTCACCACCTTCAGGCTGAGTTCATCTTAATAGACTAGGAAAACCTCAAGAAGCTTCTTGGATGCCTGAGTCTCTCTCTCTCTCTCTCTCTCTCTCTCTCTCTCTCTCTCTCTCTCTCTCTCCCCCTCTCCCTCTCCCTCTCTCCTTCTCTCCCTCCCCCTTTCTCTCTTTCTCCCTCTCTTTCTCCTTCCCCCTCCTTTTTTCTCCCTCTCCTGAAGAAGGGCTGTGGGTACCTCTCAGACACAGTCTCTGTAGCCCCTGGATTCTGACCTGATACCCTCTCCCTCTGGTCTCACTTCCTGTTTCCTCTGTACCCAGATAGGACCCAGTCTTCACCTTCAAGGGTCAAATTAGGAATTGTGGACTGGGCCCTCCCTCTGAGGCCTGTGGGAGTCCTTGCTTCTTTCCTGGACCCCATATGCCCCATTTGTCCAGGGAACAGGCAACTTTCACAAACCTGAGGTCTGAGTGCTAAAGCCCGGGCCTCTATACTCTCTTCAGCCTCACTCCCACCTCAGGAATCTCCCACCCTTCAGACCAGCCCTCCACCCTTCCTCTACCACCTCCCATGCTGCTATTCTGAGCTGCTCATAAATTGCCAAATTTGACTCATTTTTCTTCATAAATCCAGAGCTTGCAGCCTCCTTTTTGATTTGTGTTTCTGAATTATCCATGAAATTTTCAATGGTTCAGCAAACCGCCAAGTGGAGGTCCTCCTCAGTCCCTGAGAGAAGCTCTGGAGGCCAAGACATGTGATGGGGGGTTGCCAAAGTGGGGGAGCACTCCAGCATTTGGAGAGAGGACAAACTTCGGGAGCATGACCAACTAGAAACTTCTGAAAAGGGATGAGGGGAAGCCACTTGGCCAGTTCTGGAGGAACCACTCTCAGCCCCCACCAAGGGAGACAGAATCAGAGAGGGAAACAGACTTAGCCAAACTCACAAGCTGGTCCTGAAAAATATGAGTCTCTTCACATTTTTTAAAAACCAAGATCATTATTTCACAGAGCAGTTATCTGAATTTCAAATTCAACTGATTATTAAGAAGTTATTTTGCTCTAAAATATACTTAACATGAAACTTACTATTTTGCCTGCTACTGTACAGTTCAGTGGCATCAAGGACATTCACCCTGCTGGGCAGCCTTCACACCCACCCATCTGTGGGGCTCTGCTTCATCTTACACACTGAACCTCAGTACAGAAGGACCAAGGACCACTCAGGGCTGTGCAGCTTATCAGCAGCACAGGCCAGGATAGAACTGGTCCAGCCGCACGTCACCCGGAGGGAGAGACAGAGCCGGTGCCTCAGGAGAGAAAGGAGACCCCCCTTCAAGTCCCCACACCCAACTGGGAGTCCCTCTTTCTCACATCTGCTCATCCCCTTCTTCCTAAGCTTGAGAAATGGTTCCCACTCGAAAGTGAGCCAGCAAACACAATGGGGGTCCAGGCGAGAAGGGTCCTGAAAGCCATCCATCCCCAGCAGAGAGTGAAACACATCTACATAATCAGCTCCCTCCACCCACACAGCTCCCACCATTTCTCACAAAAACTCAATGAGGCACAGATCCTTTTTCTTTTCTTTTCTTTCTTTTGCTTTCTTTTTTTAATTAAAAATTTAAAAAAACACACACACCAATCCACACAGAGTAGGTCAGAAGCCTCCTGCCATCAACCTCACATCTTCTTCTAAGTGGCAGAGGGGTGTGTGGTTCTATGAAGGCCCAGGACTCCGTGTGGCACAGGCAGAATTAGACCCTGGGAGGGGATCTGTGTGATGTAATACATCTCCCCAACACACAAACAACCCACACAACGTGCACACCCCATACATATGTGAACATTTAACTGCTGTGGGAAATCCCCTCTTAACAATAACTGTTACCCATTTTTCTCTCTATGCTTTCCAGACATCTTCCACTGGAATATTTGTCCCCATAATGAACTTTCAGGCATCCCCTGAGTAATTCATACCTGAGGAGGGATGGGTATGGTAGGAAGGGTAGGGACAAAGTATGGTGGCAGGTCTGGTAGAGACAAGCTCAGTCTACAAGTGTCTCTCTGAGATGTCATTAATGCTGACAGATAAAGTGGGAGGAGGGGAAGGGAGCATGTTTCTGGGAAAGGGTCCCCAGGCCTGAACCATTTACCATCCCTGACCCCTCGTGGAAGCATGTCTCCTCTGGGAAGGTTCTCTCTCACTCCTCTCTCTCTCTCTCTCTCTCTCTCTCTCTCTCTCTCTCTGTCTCTCTCTTTCTCTCTCGATACATCTGTCTCACTCTCTGTCTCTGTCTCTCTCTGCTCTGTTTTCTGTGCCCTCATGGATGAATGGCAATGAAACAGCATTTCACAACTGATAGTCACCCCATCAGTAATGAGAAAAGGGAGTTAGAGACACTGAATGATGCTCAGAGGCACATGGCTAGGACAAGCCAAACCTCCTCCTCAGAACCTATTTGGCTTTCTCCCTTTAGAAGTTCCAGAGGGGCTGAAAGGGCCAGCCAAGACCAGTGAGGGTTCTACCTCGTGTCTGAGGACACTTCATTCCCCATGTTCACTGTTTACTGAAGAAGCTCTCACACGAGGCAGCCAGCCAAGCAAGAAGACACAGGCCACAGATTCTGTCTTCCTATCTCTGCACCTTCCAGCCAGTCGTGTCACTTTTCCAAGCCTCACTGTCCCCATATCAAGTCAGTCATTTCCTCTCCTTGATAAGGTTGTTCTGCAGAGCGAACATTTGGAACAGTGCTTACATAGTGAGCACTCAAGAAAGGGGAGCTGTGGGTGTAGCTCAAGGGCAGAGCACTTGCCTAGCATGTGCACGGCCCCAGGTTCCATTCCCTGTCCGGAGCGGGAGAGGAGGAGAAGAAAAACAGCCCTCACCTTCACATTACTTTCGTAGAGATCAACACACTCTTCTTCATCCCAGTCCCCCTCCTTCTCACCCCCCATGAACGGCCTGATTGTTGATCATGGTGTCCACAGGAGGAAGCCCCGGTTGCTGTCACTGTCCACTCAGGCAGGAGGCAGATACGCATGCCACAGAGGCTGCACAAATGGTCTCTGATGATTAACCTGCTCTTAAAACACCAGGCTCATTATCTGATGCTCCAGGCCCCAACGGTCCCTCTACTTCTATTTTTTTGTTTGTGAGCAAGCTGACATACAGCTGCATCCTAAGTCACGAACAGACTTTTGCTTGTTGTAATCAAATAAAACTTACAACAAAGCTAATCGACCACACACGGGCGCTGTGCGTTATGATTATTCTGTCGCTTGGAGATAAGCTCTCCAGAGTCAGTGACAGCTCAGAGGAAGCGTTTGTTTTTCTCTGTTGATTCTTCTGAATCTTGAAATGGAGGTGGTGTTAGATTTAATCCCTATCTCTCTCACACATTCTCTCTCTCTCTCTCTCTCTCTCTCTCTCTCTCTCTCTATCTCTCTCTCTCTTTTTCTCAGAAATTCCTTCTCAGCAAATTCCAAAGACCCTGGACCTAGTGCCCAGGGTCCCTTGACAACCTGTCCAACCACGCGCAGGGGGAGGACCCTTTGAGACCCTGGAGTTTCTCTTCCAATCCTCTGACCTTATGACGTCATGGCAGGGCGGCCTACATGCAAATCCTGTCTCTGCAATTCACTAGCTATATGACCAGGAGTGACGCACCTCTCTACCTCCATTTCCCCCTCTGTCCATGGGGTCCATGTAAGGATAAATAAAATAGCATATAACTTCCCAGAATGGTCCTTAGTGCAGATTCCAGCATCAGATGGCTTGAATTCAAATTCCAGCTCCATCACTTGTGGGCTGTGTCTAAGCTTCAGTCTCCTCGTCTATATCCTCAGCAAAGCAAAAACTGCACCTTCTGACAGACAGAGCAATGGCGGGCCCAACAGGGACATATCACAGGAAAGTACAAAGAAGAATGTCTGATGTATGAAGAGCACAAAACAGAGTGCTGTCGTGGCTGCTGCCGTGCAGCTTAGGTACTATATTTAAACATGCTGCTTACACCTGAAAGGGGCAGAGAAGGAGTTCAGGGCACTAGTGGCCTTGGAACCCATAGCTATGGCTGAATGAACAGAAAGTAGGAATTCCTACTTCATCTGGGGTGAAGCTGGGCTGGGGGAGGGGGTGAAATAAGGGACAGGGATAGTCAAGAAGTCAAGAGTGTGGGAGGCCAGCTCATAGGAGCCAGATCTTAGGGTTGTGACTTAATGGAGCTGATGTACCCCCAAAATGTGAGCCTTCGCCCTTGGCCATTCTGAGAAAAGATGCCCTGCAGCCTTGACTTTGAAATATGCTCCACTCAACTGTGAATGAATAATTTACAGTCTTTGATCTTATATTGCTGAGAAGTAGGGGAGAGAGAAGATGAGGAAGGCAGTGGGTACCAGAGATGAGAAAGCAGAAAAGGAAATGACTTAACCCTCTCCAGCCCACCTGGACAATCAAGGCTCCCAGCAAGACACTTCTTAGTAACAAGGTTATAAAAAGCCTGCTGCATTCTGCCTCACAGAGGCCCACGTACCCCACATACCAAGAGCCACGAGAACATGTTTGGGCTAGAGTATCACTAAGACCAGCTGGGCAAGAGAAATAAGAACTCATAAATATGCAAGCTATAAGGATGCGATCTGTTATCAGCATCAGCACAGTCAGCCTACCCGACTTAGATTTCATCTCTTGTTGACAAATCACTCTTTCTTCACACAGAAAACACTGCAGCAGCCCTTCAGCAGCTCTGGGTGTGAATGGCGCTAGCAACACCCAACTATCACAAGCTCCAAGCCCCAAGGTGCCAGCTAGGATTTCAATCCTTTACAAAACCTGCTCCCAGTTGCGGGAGCCCTTGAGGGATCCCTCACCCCCTGCCCTAGGTCTCACCCCTGTCCTAGGTGGCCACTTGGCTTAATCTCTCCACAGGTGGTTTTGTCTTCCCAAGACCCCTACAGACTGGCAATGACAGAAACCACTCCCTAAATGTGCCTGCTTGCTTGCTTTTTCTTCTAACTGAAATGGAACAGGACCTTAACTAAGGGTTTCTGAGCACTTGCTCTGTATTAAGCCCTGTGGTAAGACCAGCATTCTCCCACCAGGCTAGCAGAAGCAGGTTCCTTTGGTCCACAGTAGGTGTAAGTGCCAGAAGGAGGAGCCCCCCCCCCCCCCCGCATTGTTTGGGCCCAAATGGTTCAACAGTTGTAGAAACAACTCTCAGTTTACTCTTTTTCTCTCTGGGGATACATGGGCCCCCAAAGTTACTGAGTCAGCAAGAGTTTGGTAACCAGTCATGCTCCTATTCCTGAAATGATCGCCCCTCTCAGGCATTCTAAAGCAGCCAGACCCAAAGCCAGAGCTCATCAGCCCCCTGACTCCTTCAGGGACCCACCATCCCCATCATCCTGGCTTCCCCTGCCCCTCCCTCTGCTCCAGCAAAGCTAGCACTAAATATACACCCCAAATTGTAGACAAAGTCAAGTGTTTGGGTCCACTCCGCCCCAAAGACTTAGTCTCCTAGGAACTGATGAATCGGGTGAGAGAGAACATCACGACATGCTCCAGCTGGGCTGGAGCCTCACCCCGGGCCTGACTGTACCCAGAGACTGATATGTCCTCACACTATGGGCACAGTCCTGACAGGTGGCCCTCAGCTAGAAGCCACGAAAGCCCAAGGAAGGAGTGAAAGTCCACTCCCCTGACACGCTCCTCCTCCAGAGCTGGGCCTGCTCCTTTTCTGAGCCTGGCCATGTGGGCTCTCAGTCTGGAGGTGCCTGGGATACAAGTGTCCCTGGCACAGGCACTGCATCTGGCCCTTCTGGATGAAACTTAAGATGAGCAATGAAGTGTTTCAAAGCAAAGGAAGGGATGGAAGGGGACTTGGTCAGCCACAGACCCACTCTCCACACACACCCCAGGGGACTTGACCACTCATCAAGGCTGTATGCAACCTAGAAGCTCCAATTTTGACCTGGGTTAACGTTAAAACTAATGGTTTCCATGGCCTCCAACCTCCTTCTTAAGGCCAAGTCTGATTTAGCTTCTTTTTTTTTTTTTCTTTCCAGTGCTGAGGATGGAGCTCAGTGCCTTCACACTGAGTGACAGCCCATTTTTTATTTTTGATTTTGAGACAGGGTCTCACTAAATTGCTAAGTTGCCCAGGCTGGGCTCAAAATTGTGACCCTCCTGTTCCAGCCTCCTAGTATAGACTTCAATTCTGATACCTGCAACCAAGTCCAAGTCCTTGGACATGAGACCATGCCTCAATAGCAACAAACTGACAACTTAAAAATGAATAATAATAGCTAACATTTATTGAGCACTATGAGCCAGATGCTATCATATATAATGCACCTAAATTTCTGCAATCTTGTGAAATATGTGTTGTTATTACCCCATTTTGAAGATTTTAAAAGTAAGGCATGCACCCCAAGTGCTGTTAGCCTTACCTATTAACCCACCCACCTGCTTATGGGTCTCTCCAAGGCTGACACTCTCCCAGCCAGCTCACCTCCAAGTTGAATACTAGACCCTTGGCCTGTGTGGAGGACTCATATATCTTGTTTTATCCTTGAAGCAATTCTTATTTAATCCTTGAACTTTATTGCCCCACTTTGCAGATTCCAATACTGAGGTTCACAGCCTTGGAGGACATGCCCAAGGTCACACAGCTAGTAAGTAGCAAAGCTGGAGAATCTGTCTTCATGGGTTCCTGTCATCAGCATTCTCTTCACACTTGCATCCAACATCTGGAACTACAGACAGGCACCCACTCTACCTTCACACACATACACACAGCTCTGGCTCTGGAAGTCTCCGTTCTAGGAGAGGGAAGAGACGAGAGGAAAAAGTAGGCCCCCACACACTGCAGGTGAGGCGATTCATGGGAATCTCTGGGTGGTTGACCCCCTTCCCCTCCTCCCCTTCTTTCCCTTCAGAATCTTAGTGAGGAGACACACAGAAACAGAAGCCTCTTGTAAAACTAATTAAATGGCCCTCCAAGCTCGACAAGCAGGTCCTTCACTCCTCTGAACACACTTCCAGCTCACGTTGGCAGGTGCCCCCCGTCACTTGGGACGAGTGTCTCCTCAGTGTGTTGCTCACCTGCATCCACCAGGCTACAGCCCCCACCAGAGGTGAGGTGCAGGTGACATCTCTTTACATCAGCCCCTGACCCAAAACAAAAAGAGAAAGAGAGCACAGGCTGGGCATGCCTGTCTCCACTACCACTACCCGCCATTTTGTTTCAGCAAACTTCTGCCACGCAAGAGTGACCTCCCAAACTCCCCAATACTGGTGTTAGCCTTGGCAAATCTGGCCTCCCACTGTCTTCGTGGAACAACTCCCCTAATTCTGCATTCCACTTCCTAGGCTGTATACCGTGTTCTTGGAAGTTGGAGGAGCTGCCTAGCCCCTATCCCTCTAAACACAACATAGCCTTTAGGGAAAAAGAGCACCCTCTGAATTTTTCTTTTGCCCCAATACACAATGTTCATGTCACCTCCTCTGTGAAGCCATCCACATGACACCTCAAGGTTCATAATTCCTGGCTCTGCACACTTTTATGGTCTCCATCACTCCGTGGCATAGCTCTGGCCCCAGGGGCCTGAGCTCCTTGGTGGCACTGGCATGAAGCCTTCCTCCTTGTGGCATGCGCAAGATCAGCACATAATAGGTGCTCAATAAGAGTGGGTGGAGATGCAGTTTGCCCTTTTCCTGGGATGGGAACCCTCATGTAGGATAGCTGGCTCTCACACCTTGGAAAGCCTTGCACTGCGAAGGGGCCAGAGGCAGCATCTACCTGGAGCTGGGTGCTGCAGGAGTGCCCAGAGCACTCCACCCTCACGGGCAATGAGCAAAGCCAGCACTTAATTGGGCACTAACAAGGGTGCTGGGTGCTGTGCTAAGCACTCTTCTCTCATTATCCTATTTACTCCCCACAATAAGCACATCACATGGACACCATTAGCCCCATTTTCAGGTTGGGAAATGGAAGATCAGAGGGGTTAATTGAGCTGACCAAGGTGACACAGTGCCTAAGTGGTGGAGCCAGAACTCAAATCAGGTCTGTCTGCCTCTGGAGTGCCAGCTCTTACCCTCATCAAGCTGTATCCCAGGGGCATGTGCAGCCCACTTTCACCACAAAGTGCTCCTCTTTGTTTGGTTTTAGGATAGAAAAGATCAGGGACTTAGCTGAGACTAACAGTGCCACTTGAGCCCCCCACCCCATGCCAGGACTCAGACTGCCTGGGGACACCATCAAAGGCAGAACATCCTGGTCAATTACAGAGTCAGTTCACAGGCTTGGGGAGAAAGCCTCACCTGGCAGATGAAAGGTCTAACCAGAGGGGTGCCACCTGCAAATGTTAATTAAAGAGAAGCAGGCTTCAGAAACAGCTGAAACTCCTCTTTAAAACCCAAAGACTCCTCTGTCCTTGCCCTCCTCTTTCTCCACCACCTCTGCTCCCAGGTTCAGATCTGGGAACCTTGAGCCAGCCTCCTTTTCTTTACCAAATTCCCATCTGCTGTCTCCCAACCCCACAATAGCCAGGAGAAGGTAGAAGCTCCACCGCAGGTGCTGGAGGTTCCAGAATTGGGCCAGTAGGGGCTCAGGGCCATACCAACACTGCAAAGAACTTTGAAGAGACAGCACAATCCTGAGCAAGTGTCTGGACCTTTGGACACTTGTTCACAGTCATGGTCATGGCCATGGTCAGCCACAGATCAGCTCTACACATATATCCATCTATAGAATGAATGAGTAGGCCTCCTGGTGGCCCACTGTGGAGGCTCCTGGAGGAGAACTTTGTACAGAGCCCAGGGCTGTGCTGATGTATGGGACTGAGACTATGAATAGTGACAATGTTTTACACTTTGAGCAATCACGTGGGGCAAGCAGGCTGAAGGCATTTTAGCTATATTAACTTGCTTTATCCTTCGAAAGACCATCTGATATGAGAATTATTATTACCCTACTTTACAGTTAAGAAAAATGAGGCACAGGGAAGCTGAATAAATTGTGTCAGGACATGTAGCTGGTATGTGCTCAGCCAGGCATGTAAACTCAAGCAAGTAAACTGGCTCCAGGCTGTCTCTAACCACTAGGCATTGCTGCCTCTCTAGAGCTGGGTTTGAGAAGCAGAAACAACAGGAGGGAGCCCACCTCTTTGGACAAGGGAGCCAGAAGGAATTATCCCTTGGTGAACATCTTCTACACGACAAGCACCTTCCTCTCCTCACATATTCAGAGCTTCAGGGGCTGGTCCCCACCCACAGGAGGCTGAGTTATAAAGCTCCAGTTCTCCTGGGTAGTTGGCTGAGTCCAGGTCACCCATTCTTCCCAGTCTTATCTTCCTGAGCCCAAAGCCCCTCCACCACCTGTGTTTCTGGGCATGATGAATGGACACCGTGGGGCTGGGCAGGGAGATGCCTGAGGCTAGACAGGGGCTACTCCAGGCCTAGCACTTCTTGACACCATGCCGCCATCTCTCCCCACCCAGGTGGCAGCTGCTCCATTCCTCACCTTCCCTCCCACCCTCATATCCCAGCTACCTGCCCACAGTCCTCCTGGGGGACACCTGGTGTGGCCATACTCTTACATGGGAGGGCTCTGCACTCTGGGGAGGACCCTCCCAGTCAGCCTGAGGAAGGTTCAGATGAGAATCCCTAGATGCCCACCCGTGTGCCCAGCACCCTAGCTGCTCTCTGGGCACAGCAGTCTCCTCTCCTCTTTGCTCCCCTCCCCTCACACAGAGCCAGGAGAAGAGGTATGGTTAAGCTCTCCTCCTCTTCCTGTCAGAGCCCCACTCACCCTTGGAGCCACCAGCCTCCCTAGGGCTCAGCACAGAGTGCGTGGGGCAAGGCTGCCCCCCACAGGCAGTCCGGGAGGATTTGCTGCACTCAGAACACCTGAAATCCCTTTCCAGAGTTGGGGGGGGGAGGGGGGTGGTCAGGTGTCAGAATCTCTTTTCTGGATTATCTCACTCTTAACACCAAAGTGAAGAGAAATCTGTTTAAAGGGGTGACAGGCACACACTCACAGTGGCAGTCAGAGGTGGTGTTCCAAACTCAGTACGTGGGACTCTTCGTAGGCAGAGAGAGCTATGAATCAGAGCCCTCCCCTGGTGCAGGACCAGAGGAGAGTACCCGCCTCTCCCACCTCAGCCTGCATGGTCTCTTCTGCTAGTCCTGGGATCCCCTCCCGCCTCCAGCTGCACCCTCCCCACTTGTCTGGAAGTACTTTCTGTGATCCAACCAGAATCCCTCCTGCTGTAACTGAAGCTCAGGTCTCAAGGTAAGACAGCAGTCCTAGTTGGTCCAGCGTAGGGGATGCGGAGTAGAAGACAGCAAAGAAAAAATGGGCAAATCAAGTATTGGAAAGGATGCCAAAGACAGGGTGGTGGGGGAGGGGGCAGGAGGAAAGCTGCAGGCCAAAGGCAGCAAAGCATCTCCTTGAAACAAATGTCTGTGTTTCCTTCAGCCCAAAGCCCCACTTCCATGAAGACATTACGCTCACTGCTCTTTCCTTAATTGGAATGTGTATAGAAAGGAGCATGCGCCCACACCAGCGGGGGGGGGGGGGGGGGGGGGGGGGGGGGGGGACCTGCTAAGCAGCACTTCACAGTGAGCTGAGCTGGGCCTCCAGACGGCTCACCCCTCACAAGCCAGGCGCTGGCGGCCGAGATGAGGGAGTTCTGTTGTGTTTTGTTTTGTTTTGGCTCTGGCCAGAACTCCAGCTCCACTGCTTCCTCTCTGAATCCCCTCAGAGTTTTGTCCTCTGTAAAAGAAGACAGCTCTTGCCTCATTTGGTATTTGCAAAGATTTAAGTGGAGTATTTCTTCTGATGATTTGAACACAAAGCCAGGCACATGCTCAGTGCTTGTCTTAGCTACATTCTAGTCGCTATGATTCAATACCCAACGTGCACAACTTTAGGGAGGAAAGATTTATTGTAGCTTGCAGTGTCAGAAGGTCACAGTCCATTCACAGGTGGGCAGCTGGAAAATGGTGAAAGCACATGGCAGGGCTAAAGTGGGGGCGAGCGCCAGAGCTCCAGTGGCAGAGATCCTTACAGCATGGTGGAAGAGAGAGATTGGGAGGAGGGGCAGAACCAGGCCATGCCCCCTCTGGTCAAGCCCCAAGCATCTGCCCCTTCCAGCCAGGCCCCACCTCCCAACCCTACATAGTATCCACAGGAACATGAGGCTTTTGGACAACACTCCAGATCCCAACCACTACAGTGCTCCATGTGTATTCATAAACAATTCCTTCTAGAGATGGATTCAATCAGGCTCTAAACCCATCTTATCCACTTCCTCCATTGATTCTCAGGTCTCGTGTGGAGCTCCTGGCATACAGTAGGTCTGTGTGAGTGAGAATTATTAGTAACTAGATGCCAGCCACAAATAGTTAGCCAAAAGTGAGAACTAAAACATTCAGAGAGAAGCCTAGAGCCAGCTAAGGGATTTCCTCCTGGTCTCTGCAAGTTCAGTTTCTCCACCCACACAAAGGCTTCATGTCTCAGAGTAAGAGATTCCAGGGCAGAGCCCATGACCCCTCTTCAGGGAAAATGACTTTGACAGGTTGATGCAGGGACCACTGACTCACCTGCTTGCATCTCAGACTGCTTGTCAGAGGATGGGCTTGCCCCATGTTCCAGCCCTGAGACCCCTTGCACCAGCCACACTCTCAATCTGTGTGTTTGAGCCCAGGAACCTCCAAGAAGACAAATGGTGTGGCTTCTTCCTGCTTCTATCTTGGGAAGACCCACAAGTTGTCCTGTCCTTGCTGAGGAAATCTTTTGGAGCCTCAGATCTATGGCAGAGGGCTGTAGCTAGGGACTGCACCCCTTCCTAAGAAGGACCAGGTGGCATCTGCTGGAAAAGGCCATTTACAGGTTAGGACAAGGAGACCTAGAAAAGGCAAGGGGCTGATCTTAAGTTCTCAGAGTCTCTGTTTCTGACCTCTAAAATGGACAATAATTGCTTCCCTCCCAGGGTTACTGTGAGGATTTGAGGAGATGATGGAGATACACTTCAAAAAAGGACAAGGTCAGGGCCTGGCCCATGACAAATGTGTTATGAGAGAGGCAGTCCCCATGGCCACAGCTCTGTGAGCTGCTTAGGGTCATAAACATGTATATTTTCACATACACACACCCATGTGCACACATGCATACACACACACCTACTCAAACACACACAAAGCAAATCACAAAAATAAAATCCTCACACCAGCAAGTGGGACTTAGGCCCATTCCTGCATACATGTGGCCTTGATGGCCCTGACAAAGGAAGATAGGAAAAAGAGGGGAAAAGAAGTAGAATAGGGTCCCCTAGGGGGCAGAAATGCACCCAAAAGTTAACAAGGAAAGGACCAGATTCCCACCGCAGTCCTGCTCCATCACTCCCTATCAGCCCCTGCTGATCACCTAGCAACAAGCATCTCTCCCAAATCCTTCCTGGCTTCTGCTTCTGCAGTGCCCTTCATAACTCCTGCCATCCTCCCTCCAGGAACATGGAAATCCACACCACATGCACCTCCCAGGGCCACCTCCCAAGGCAGGGAGCCTCCATGACATAGCATCTGGCATCTGGATGATCTGTGTGGAGAGGGACAGAACCAGGGTATAGGAAGGGGTCACAAGGATGGGACAGAGGGAGGTCATGTACAGCCACCTAGGCAGGATCCAGAACTGCCTGAAACCACTTCTCAGAAGAACAACTCTAGAAGTCAAGAGGTCTTTAGTTCCCAGGGCCAATACTGGGAGTAGAGGTGGGATAAAGCAGAGAAAAGGAGAGAGGAAGCACTTGCTGAACCTTAACAGTGTGCCAAGCACTTCACATGTACTGCTGCAGTCTGAAACCTGTTACGTTTTTAGGACTATAAGCCCCATTTCACCATCAAGTAGTCAAGGCCCAGGGGAGAAAAGCCCTGGCCCGCAGTCAGAGAGCACATGGAAGCAGTCCTGGGACTGGACTAAAAATCATATGACCCCAAGACACTGCAATTCCAAGGCTGATGTCAAGAGGCCAGGAGAGAGAACTTCTCAAAGGCACCCTTAAGTAGAAAGCCTAGCACCTGCAGGGTCCTTGCCACATGGAAAGCACCCACCTGACCAAGGCACACATTCATCACCAGCCTCCTCCGGGCGCCCTTGCCTCTACTTCTCAGTTGCTCCAGGTTCTAGGCAGATATGGTGAATTACCAGCTCCCCACCCCCCACCCCCAACAAGCCTGAGACTTGGGGAACCCTCAGGAGGGAGTACTTCTCCCCTGATGGCTGATCCCTGAGCCATCTCTGAGGGCAACAGGCTCTTTATTACACATTGGTTCTGTTCCCATAGCCGCAGTATGGCTGACAGCTCTGGAGAAACAGAAACAAGAAGAGAAGCATTTGCTGAATTCTGGCAGCCAACGTTATCAGGACCGATGCAGGGCTTGGAGCTGCCTGGCAACATGGAGGGTTCCTGCCCAAAACAGCTGGACTTGGGTTGCTGGGTTTGCACCTAAGCTCCCCTGATTCACTGCCTCCGTGACTGCTGCTTCATCCTTCTGCCCACCCCTCTACAGCCCTGCAGTCTGGCTCGCTGGACGGTAAGTGCCATCTTCAGGCCATCCCTGTCTCAGCTGTGACCCTTCCCCAGTGACCCGGGATGCCCGCTCCTCCTTTTTCCTCTAGTTCAGCAGTCTGTTCTGGCCACACAGCAGAATCACCATGAGACATTCTCAGTTAGACGGCCTGAGAGTCCAGAAAGCAGTTATTTTTTAACTCTTGAGGTCTACCGCCAGGTGAATCTACCCAGCACACCTGAAGACCTCTGGGGAACAGAGGTTCTTTGCTCAGAAGTTGCCTCCTCCAGGAAGCCTTCCCCAGCCATTATTCTATCCATACCCCTCCCTCTCTGCGCCCACAGAATCCCTGGCACCTCCAGCCAGAGAGCCTCATAACACTACAATTGAGTTTGTTACAAGTCTGTCTTGCAAAGACTGTGTACAACTCTAGAGCCAAGACTGGGTCTCATTCATTTCTGTATTTGCAGCCTCCAGGCTGAACTGCCATGGAGGAGAGGCCTCACAAATATCCAGTAGGAGCTGGAGATTTGGCTCACTGGTAGAGCACTTCCATGGAAAGTGTGAGGCCTGGGCTTGGTCCTCACCAAAAAAAGGGGGGGAAGGAGGGAAGGAGGGAATGACGGAAGGAGGGAAGGAGGGAAGGAGGGAAGGAGGGAAGGAGAGAAGGAAGGAAGGAGGGAAGGAGGGAAGGAAGGAGGGAAGGAAGGAAGGAAGGAAGGAAGGAAGGAAGGAAGGACGGACCAGTGAATGAATGAATGAGCCAGTGCTGGTACTATGCTTGCTAATGGCGCCTCTCCTTCCTCTTCAGATGAAACTTATTGATCACAAGATTCCCACATTCCTTCTGTCTGATCACTCTAGCTCAGCCTCCCAGCCTTGGCCAGTGCAGAGACATGTACAAGGACACACCAACTGGGCACACCTCTCAGGTCATCTAACTGCCCGGGAAGTCCCCAAGATTCACAAGTAGGGACCCCCACAATTTGCACTAACTCAGAACACCCATGGCGACTCTCCCAACACACTTCGCACACTTGGTCTTGATGCGTCTGTACGAGGCAGACCTCACAGCTGAGACCTGGGCACAAATCTGGGACAAGGAACCAAGAGGCTTGAGTTCCCTCAGCCACTCCAGGTATGAACGTCAGCCAATCACATAAACCCTTGTGCCTCAGATTTCCCATCATGAAACAGGGGAGATAGCTGCACCCCTCCCCACCAGGTACAGTAGGGCTATTGTGGGCACATGTGCCAGCTCCTCTGCCTAGATCATGGAGGGTTAGCCACCGGGCTGGAGCCTTTCCAGTCAGACACACTTAACCCCAGCATCTGGACTAAGTCCCCAACATTGGCCACCAGCAGGGACAGCCCTGAGACTCTATGCTGGGTCTCCCAAAGTTTCCAGGAACACAGCCATGTACTTTGCCACCATCAGGGCTAAAGGACGACACTACATGACAGGCCTTAGCCCCGAAGTGCAGACCTACCCCAGCTCGGATTCAGAAAGGATGCTTTGGCCGACCGGCACAGCTGCAGCAGCCCCTTGGTTATTCTCCTGCTCACTTTCAGCCTCTATTTCCCGCTGATCAAGGCCCAGTTCGATTCCTTCCGCTCCCTCTCTCCTCCCTTTAAACAGACAGGAGCATCAAAGCGCGAAAAACATGGAAATTGCTGAATGCAATTTCTGGAGACGACAAATTTGCTGCAATTTTTATTTCCAAACAGGAGCTGCAGCTCCTGAGCGACTGCCCCCACCAACCAACACCATATTCTAGCAGACTCCTCCTCCTCCCTCCACTCCTGCAGAAGAGGGGCACCAACCTACCAGGTTGAGGGGGGTTGCCAGGCCAAGGGCAGGAGATAGAGAGAAGAAACAGGCACACCTATCTGCTGAGCTCAGATGGTACCCACAAAAAGTCCTTGGACTGGCTTCCAAGACCTAGCTCTGCCTATGCATCACAGGCTGTGCCCACCTTGTCACTTAGAAGTTCACTCGCTTCTCAGGCCACCCTGACAGCGAGGTGGTCTTCTTCTACTTCACATGAAGGGACATGTCTAAGAGGAGCTATGGGACTGGACGCAACTCAGGGCATTAGCAGTAGGATGTAACCTTGAACCCTAACCTCCCTGCCGGAAGCCCAGCAGCTCCCAACCTCCACAGGATGTGACCGTGGGCTCCTCCTTACATCTCCTGATCGCCTTCAGCCTCTCTTTCCCACTGACCTCCAGGCTCACACCTGCAAAACTGAAGAGAATGAATCAACGTCTGTGTTCTGTTTTTTTGTAATGTATGCCCTATCAATAGGGTATAACAGTTAATCTTATATGTTAACTTGACTGGACTACAGGATGCTCAGATACTGGATCAGGCATGATTCTGGATGTTTGTTTCTTTGTGTTTCCACTGCCTCCCTAATGCAGGAGGACCTTATCCAATTAGCTGAAGGCCTGAGTAGAACAAAAAAGCCTTACTCCCCTCTCCAAGTAAGAGAAAATACTTCATGCCTGGTCTGCCATCAACCTAGGACACAGACTTTCTCCTGTCTCTGAACTACAAGGAAAAATCCACATTTCTTGGTCTTGAGGAAGCTATGTCATTGGCTCTCCTGGTCCTCAGGCCTTTGCAATCAGGCTGGAGCTAAGACATAGGCTTTCCTGGGTCATTGCTTTTAGACTCCCCTGCAGATCTTAGAAATTGCACATCTCCATAATTGTATGAGCTAATTCTTTATAATAAATTTCCATGTATAGGAAATGTGTCAGATGTATACATACATCCTGTTGGCTCTGTTTCCCTGGAGAACCCTGGTGAACACACAGGGGCAACATGAAAACCCCAAGCCCTCTCTGTGATCTGTCCTATGATGAAGAATGAGGGTAGTTTTTTCTGTTTCCAAAAAAAAAAAAAAAAAATCTGCTTTCCAAAGATGCTTTTTCACTTGCTAAATCCCCCTTGCCCCAGATTCCACTGTGGCCCAATCTCCATCTGAAGCTCATTCACTGCACTGCCCCCACCCACTGAGAAGCACTAGGCTCAGTCCCTTGGGGCCTTCCTTGTTTACATACTTTGAAAGGCAGCTGAGACCAGGAGCACCACCTCTGTAGAAAAAGCCTGGGTGAGGCACTCTTCCCTAGTTGAGTTTGTAACATAAGAATAATGACAGTTCTTGAAAAAAATTAAAATCCCCAAAATAAAGGTTCAATCAAAAAATGGCCTACTGAAATAGTTCTCAGAAGAAGTCCAAAGGGCTAATAAATACATGAAAAGATGTTTGGCATCTTTAGCCCCAAAAGAAATGCAAATTAAAACAACACTGAGGTTCCTCTAACTCCAGCAGGAATGGCTGGTACCAAGAACTCAAAAAAACAACAAATGCTGGCAAGTTTGTGAGAAAAAAGAAACCTTCCTACATTATTGGTGGGATTGTAATCTGGACAACCATTATTGGAAGCAGTATGGAGATGTCTCAAAAAACTGAAAATAAGTATCCCATTTGACCTGGTTATACCTCTTCTGGGTATCTTTCCAAAAAAGTTAAAATCATCATACAACAGTGATACATGCATACCCATGTATATAGCAACACAATTTATAATAGCTAAATCTTGGAAGCAGCCAACATATCTATCAACAGATACATGGATAAAGAAGATGTGGTATATTTACACGATGGAGTACTACTCTGCTATAAAGAAAGATAAATTTGAGTCATTTGTAGGAAAATAGATCCACCTTGAGACCATTCTGCTTAGTGAAATGAGTCTGACACAGAAGGTTAATTATCACATGGGCTCTCTAAGAAAACCAAACCAAAAAAAGGTGAAGGAGAGATGGAAGCAAGTAAGAAGACAGACTTTGTGGAGAGGTTAGGATTGGGGACGAGACATAAAATGATCAAGATGTGACATGTAAATCTACCACTTCCTTAAGCAGACTGTTATTATTTGTCATAAATACAGGCTCATAAAGAAAAAAGAAAAATGACAGTTTCTAATGGTGGTATGAGGATCAAATGAGCTAATACCTGCCTGCGGTGAGAACACTGTGGTAAGTGCTGGAGATGTGTTTATTCTTATTATGTTCTATAGACATTTGATCCCCTCCCCCGAAATTCATCTTTTGACTGTGTCCCTAGGAAAATCCTGGAGCAATCATCCTGTCCCTTTGCTGGGACCCAGGAAGTCATTTTATAAATACGTGTGATTGCTGTGGCCCCTAGGGTTTGTGAACCCAAACAAGTACCAGCCTCTCTCTCCACACTCTCCTTTCTTTGTCTTTGAGGAACTAGCCATCTGGGACAAATCTTAAGTTAGATCTTTACCTCACTCTATATACCAAAATAAATTCCAGATGGGTCTCAAATTTAAACATAAACAATGGAACCATAAATGTACTAAAAAGAGAAAGAGAGAACTCCTCAAGTGAGCAAAATGCTTTGCTAAGTAGGTCACAAACCACAAAACCCAGAAACCATAAAAGAAAAAAACTGGATAAATTCATCTAATAATTTTTTATTTACATGAAAATATTATAAATAAGAGTTTAAAACAAGTTGAAGAAAAACACACTTTAATTCACTTTTCTTAATTTCTTAAGCAAAGAATAACTGAAAATTAGTGGGAAAATACCAATGGTTCATGTTTAAAAATGAGTGAGGACCATAACCAGACAATTCAGAGAAAAATGGCTTTTAGACATATGATGAAATCTTCAATCTTATTAAAAAGGGAAACAAAACACTAGGGCAACATACTATGGATTTTTAACTATCATTAAAACAATTAAGGTTGATTATGTTGTTGGGAAATAGGAAGTTTCATACTCAGCTGGTAGGGATGGAAACTGAGAAAATCTCTATGGAAGAGACAATCTGTTAGAATTTGAAGCCAGTACACCCACTTTTAAGAACTCATCATTTTCTACATGTATAAAATAAGTACAAGGATATCACTGTTATATTAATAAATCCCACACTTGTGAGCATAATTATCCAAATGCAGGACTTTTCAAATAGGCCTGTCACTGGGCCACTGTCTTAGTCACTTATTCATCACTGTGACTCAATACCTGACATCCACAACTTTAGGGAGGAAAGATTTATTGTAGCTCACAGTTTCAGAAAGTCACAGTCCATTCATAAGTGGGTGGCTGGAAAATGGAGGAATCATCTGGTGGGCCCACAGCCAGAGCCAGAGCCAAAGCCAGTGATCTGTAGACTTAGATCCTCACTGCATCATGGCAGAACAGAGGCAAGTCTGGGAGCAAAGGCAGACCAGCACACACCCCTCCAGGTCAAGCCCCAAGCATCTGCCCCTGCTAGTCAGGCCCTACCTCCCAACACTATCAGTATCCATAGGAACATGAGACTTTGGGGGAACAGTCCAAATCCAAACCACAACAGCCACAGTTTCCTCATCCGTAAAATGACATGATAAGGGAGCCAACCACCAAAGTTGTTGTGCCTTGTATGTATGCAAATTTTTGCTTCTAACACATCAGTAGGACCCAACTCAGAGCCCAACTTTGACCATGAGAGTGAGGAGTCTGGGAACAGCCAAGTCACTCCCAAGATGGAGGAATCTCCTGGAAGCAGGATGAGATCATAGCTCTGAGTAGGCAGAAACCTGGTCAGTGTAGGTAGAACGAACATATGCACCTCTTTGGTCAGCAAAGCAAACAGAAAGTACAGCCTTCCAAAAACCCATCCTTGACACTGCCTGCCCCAGCTGCCACTCTGGGAGGGAATATTTTGGCAAAGGATCCCGCACCATTCCTCCTTACTTGGCAACTCTACCCAAGTAACAGGTGAAAGACCTGCTTAATTAAGATCCTACTCAATTGGTAGCATCATATGATATGTTTTCTAAATGCCAGATCTAGCCAAGCATGTAACATACAGTTCATTATCTTTCGCAGGCAAGTGTCCCTGAAGAAACTGAGGCTCAGGCTTACAGGTACACAACAGAGCCCACGTATGGACCTGCATCTCTGGGTCATCACCAGGCATCACTTACATTCCTCAGTATAAACCACAGGGTAACATTCTCACTTGCAAGCATGTACTTCTTAGAGGGATCTATCCATATTAATCAGCCCCCAGAAAGGACCTGAGTACAAGAAAAAACTTGAGTTTTTGAGCTTAGCATATTATATGACCCAGCCAGCCCACGTGAGACCCATGTCTCTGTCCTTTTCCCTATTTTCAGAGACATAGAGATGCCCACGGCGGCCCACTCAGCAAAGGCAGAACCAGGCCACCTCCATCCTCTGCCCCATCTCACCCAAACTCCACAGTGCCTCCGACACATGGGCAAAACCTGTGACCACATGGAGGGATCAGAAGGTGAGTGTGGCCCCCTGCTTGTTCCAAAAATGACAAGCGAGAGGCTCAAAGCAGATCCAGAAATCCACTCAAGGCTTTGAGCCCCATCTCTTCCTGCAGCTGGGCTGCCAGCTGTCCCACCTAATCATGTCACGAGCAGAGAAGGGGTTGGTGCTGGCGGAAGGCTGCTCGGTCAGCGCCTGGCTTCCAGGAATCCTCGTAGTCCCTTTAGCACAAGATAAATTGTTGTTTCTGATTCAATTTCTTCCTCCCTCGTGCCCACCCCTTGTGGTTTCCTAAAACAATAAGAAAACACATTTCTCATCCCTGCTTTTAATCCTTCGGGCAGGGAGCTGGAGCTGCACATCCTCACCCTGTTACAAGCAGAAACGAGGAAGGAGGGAGGAAGACAGAGGCCAGGGAGGGGCAGCAGAGGGCAAGGGATTGGGAGGACTTGGAGGGAAAGCTCAGTGTGCGGTTCTGAGGGGGATAAGACACAGCTCACTTTCCTTGTCTTTAGTGAGATTATCTTCATGTTGTATATTGGGCAGACAAATATGAGGCAGGCACAGGTTGGTAGTCAGGGAGCTGGATCTAGAAGCCACCAGCTGCATTACAGCATTTCACAAACTGAAGGGATGTGCTGTGTTCTTACGAACAAGACTACAGGTTTCATTCTGGCTACGAAAGGTTTTACTTTTCTTTCCTTTTATTTTATTTATTTATTTTGAGACAAGGTCTCCTTCTACAGTCCAGGCTGGTCCTGAACTCGCTGGTATAGACAAAACTGGCCTTGGACTCAGGACAATTCACCTACCTCAGCCTCCCCAATGCTGGGATTACAAGCATGCTCCACCCCACCTCAGCTCTATATGGTGCTGAGGAATCAAACTCAGGGCCTTGTGCCTGCAAGGCAAGTGCTTTAACCGTTGTGCCATTCCTCCAGCCCCTACGGAAGGTTTTCTAACAGGTGGAGGCATCTGTGATACACCCCTCTCCCAAAAATTTACCAGGCAGATGAGCCAGAAAAGGAAAACGTCATTGTAATAACAGCATTCCAATACGACAACGGTCCTTAGGGTCAACCTACATTCAGGGATCTACAGTCGGCAAAGTCCTGCTACAAGCATCGTATTCTTCACTCTCATCTCATTCCTGAGAATCAGGGATTTTTTTCTATCCTACCCATTTTGCAGATGAGGAAACAGAGGCCCAGAGGGGGAAGGAAATGCTTGCCTAAGTTTCCACAGCCAGTGGCTGGCAAAGCTGGCTGAAAACTTGGGCTAGGAAACTTGGGATCTTTCCCCACTCATTTGCTAATCTGTCCTTCAGGTGAAGTGCGTTGCAGGGGAGGCAGCCGGGTAGGAGTGGGTGCAAGGTGGAATTAAGCAAAGCTGGTAGCAGATGGACATGACTCCCTGAAGCCACCAGCCACTAAATCTAGGGACCAAGTCCAGTCCACACACACTGCTACGTCTGATTTAAGAGAGGCCAACTACCAGCGTGACACTGTCACTCAACCAGACAGCCACAGTGGACAGTGTGCATGGGGAGTTTCTTAAAGAAAAGATTTCTAGTCCATTGGCTTGAATTTGCTCTTGCCTATAATTATGGAATTACGTATGTGTGGGTTGTACCTGTGTTTGTGTCTAACAAGTTACTATTTTTTAAGTGGACCAAACGAACAAGTACATAACTTCTGGTAGCACCTAAAATGTGCTCGGTACCATATGCTATGTTACTTTTCTCATCAGGTCTTCCTGACAATTCTGTCCAGGGAAATACCAAAACACTACAATCCCCACTCTACAGGTTAGGGAACTGAGTCTCAGAGAGGTAAAGCTACTTGCCCAAGGTCTCTGATATCAGCCTGAGCTAACATACATTACTCTGCACCAAAGTATCAGAAAGGGAACAGCTGGAAGCCCTCCTCAGGGCCTTAGGTGCACTGCATGGCATCCTCCTGTCTCAAGGACCTCCTAATATTCCTCTTACCTTCATTTTAAGATGGTAAGTGCAACAATAATTATTACTGTTTACATTTATTTATTTATTTATTAGTAAATGTTCCTGAGAGTTGTGATCACAAATTAAACAAAATCACAAGAGAGAATCAGAATCCCAAAGGATTCCACTTTAATACATTGGGAGGTATGACTCTGAGAAGTAAAATGAACAGAACTACAGTATCCCCTCAACATGTGGAGCCTGGAGACAAGAGGATATTTAGATCCTTCAAGACTCCACCAAATGGCCAATCAGGTGCTATAGAGGCCTCGGAGAAGCAATTTCTTAGAGTAGACCAAAGAAACAAGTAGTGAAAGGTCTCACATCCTGAGGCATGGACCTGTGGCTAACCCCTTCTTTAATTTATGGAGTCCCTGGCACATCATCAAAAACCAGTGTTAGTGGGTTCCATCAATGCCATTGATAAAACCCCACTTTGTTGTGGCCAATAAATGATTAGTATGCAGCTTCAAATATAGAAATATTTGAAATACTCAAACCCAAAGGATGAATATTTTTAGAATGTTAAAGAGCCTGGGAATATTTTGTACCATAAGTATCTATAATATTTGAGAATTTGGCCTATCTGAGTAACAGGTCAGCCTTTATTCCAATCTAAAATATAATTTAGTAGTTGAGCTAGATTTGTGATTTATGCTTTAAAAAATTGTATTAACTTCACATATGGCTAGAGTTCTCTGAGATTTATAAGAATTGATTAATTACTTTATCATTCAGGTAGTCAAGTACTTAAGAATAAACCATAGTAAATTTTCCAGGTGGTATTTTAAATAATTGAAGTTGTTTAATTAAGTTTGTGAATGGAACAAACACTATCCAAAACACCTCTTTTGAATGATCAGTAAAATTTGGTACACTTATAAGTAGAATAATATAGAATTTTTAAAATGTAAGGAAGAACTATCTTTATAAAATGCATAGAGTTGATAAATTAAGCATTTCTTTTAGTAACCATCTTCTGAATTTTTTTCTGTACATAAAAACTCTTTGAAAACTGAAAACACCTCACACCTACACAGAGCTATTCCTCATGCTCAGAGGTAACACTTTAAATGAATGGTCTCATTTAATCCTTACAACAATTCTATAAAGTAGGTACTATTCTTATCTCTATAATCTGGGGCCTGAATGAGGGAGCTGAGATTCTGCACTACATGGTTGAATTTTCTGAACCATCTGTCTTCCTTGCTGGCCCACAAATTCTCAAGGAAGAAAGGACACGTGTGAAGCTGGTTTGGAGCACTGTTCAAACCACCTAGGGGCTGACCTCTTCTTCCCTCTAATTGGACTAGATTAGTCCAAGCTCTTTCTTAGTATCTAGGACAAAGCTCTTGTCCTCATCTCAAGACAACCTCTGCAGCTTTGCTCCTCACCATGAGGTCCAAGAACATCACACACAGCCTTGTTAGCGGTGCAGCCTCAGCCACCCCCAGCTGTTCTGAGGTAGAATCTGCAGTAAGAAAAGATTGGGAGTATGGCTGGGCAGTAAGAGCCCTTGCCTAGCACACGTGAGGCCTCAGGTTTGATTTAAATCTGCAGCAAGACTGCCCAAGTAGTATGCTGCCCAACACAGTTCAAGAATCCCTGCTCTACCACATCAGTCTGGATCAGCCTTGCCTTTCCAGCAAAGGAAACTATTGAGATGTTGCTCCAGAACCCTTCTTTCAGAAGATGGCAGCCTGCTAGGGGAACACAGTGTTAATGAGAAAGGTACCCGGACCACCTGGCCCAGCTCTTCATGAGTATGGCTCTTCTACAACTCAAGTTTCTTCCAAAATCAGCTGCCAAAAAAGGTAAATTTCATTGAACTGCCCAAGGCCACGCTAATCTTTAATTATCCCATTAATGTCTGTCTACCCCTAGATAGTCACTATAGCTGCAGTTACTGCAGTACCCTGGCTTCAAACAGCTGCAGATTTCTTGACAGTATTAATGGAAGTTTTGCGAATTGATTTGGGGAGATTAGGTGAGGAGAGGCAGGTGTGGCTTGACATGAAACTCATTTTCAATGGTTCAGAGCCTCCTATCTTTGATTCCTTCCCAGAGTAGAATGAAAGATGATAGTGAAGTGAGTCAGTTTGACTTTCAAAGTGTGTTGCAACCTTGGACCTGCCACTTCCTTGATGTACAACTTCTTCAAAATGAACAGTTTGGTGTAGTCTAGATCCACCAGAAGGTCTCTACTGGCTTCTATTGCTCTGATCTTTGAGTCTTAGAAGCTGGCAAGAAGGATTTTTCTTACAACCAGCTGGTCTCCTCCTTCCTTCTCCCTCACCCATCCATCTCCCCAGTACACATGACTAAGGATGGACCTCCTTGAGGCTCTGCAGCAGGCTCTGAGGACAGACAGAAATCTGATGCTTCTGGCTGGCAATAGCATTGTGCTTAGCAAAGTCCAAGGGCAGTAGTGCTCCCTCGACTGGGCCAGCATGGGATCCCAGGTTCTGCTCCAACAAGATCTAGAGGAGGGGAAGAACCAGACAAGGCAAATATGGGGCAGAAAGAGAATGGCCTTAGTGCCAGAGACCTGGGTGCTCTAGCAAGTGCTGGCAGGAATTACTGTGTGGCCTTGAGCAAGTCATTATTTCTGACCATCAGTTACCCTCTCTAGGAAATGGGCATAATAGTCATATTCTGTATTGCTAGAGAACAGTTGAGAAAGACATAGTTTGTGGGCTGTAGAGCCCCTACTTACATATGGGGAGAAGGACTGCCAACTCTCAGGGGCCAGTAAAGAATCAGAATCCCAAAGGATTCCACTTTAATACCCTGGGAAGTATGACTCTGAGAAGTAAAATGAACAGTAGGCTGTCCTACTTGCTTCCAAGAAATCCAGCCACAGGACAGGTTATCTGAAGGCTACAGCTGAAATTTCCACTGCTTCCAGCCCCCATCTCACAAATGACGGTGACCACAAGACTTGCTAAATATTCTCAGGGAGACAGACAGGTAGGGACAATGAAAAAGTAACCAGAGTAGTAAAGCAAATCAGAACAAGAAAAGAGGCCAGTGCTCTGTCCTGCTCCCTAAGAGAGTCCTTGGTGGAAGACCTGGACTCTAAATCCTTGTCACGAAACCATCCCACTGCAGGGATCCCTCTGGTGTGCCAGCAACTGGGGAAGCACCCCAGTCCCACAGTCCATAGCACAGAGTTAGGACCCATGCCTCCTGCAGCCCCCACACCGGAAGTGTATTCCTCTACAGAAAGCCACCCTGTACCTCTGTCTTTGTCCTGCTAGCTTTCAGCTTTTATGTTTCAGCTCCACTCTCCCCCTTCCACCACAGCTGTAAATGTGGCTAGGTTACAGACTAGCTAAACCAAGCCTCCTAAGTCCTGCCAGTGCCAAGGCTCTGACTCCAGAGCCTCTGTTAGCTGTGGCCCACCAGGCTCATCCCATCACCATCATATAAGCAGTGCTTATGGGCCTGGGTTTTACTCTAAAAATATGTTTCCTATTAAAGTTAAGAAATATGAGAGAATGCTGCCTTCGGCAGGCAACCCCCTCTCAAAGGCTTCCTCAAACAGATGGTTTGTAGCATTTTTAATTAATGAGACATGGTGCAGATGGGGGCCCTTAATAGCCTGCAGCAAAATTCAGAGGCTGGAGAGGAGTGGATGGGCCTGGCTGGAGGCAGACTCTGGGCCAGGATTGGCGCCTGAACAGGGAAAGGAAGCTGTGCCCTTCAGCTCTGTCCCTTACCCAGCACGGAGCACCTGGGTCAGCTGTGGCCAGATGTGAGAGTGAGAAAAGCATGTACCTTAGATTCTCTGTCCTGTAGCAGCATCCAGGGAAGGAAGATGGCAGGAAGGCAAGCTGCTCTGTACCAATCAGATGGGCCTGGAGGACAGTGCAGGCCTTGCTTATGGATAGCCTATGACTCTTTCCCTAAGCGAATCACATAATGTCTCTGAACCTTAGTGTTCTCACAGGGAAGATAAGAACTGGGAGTCATAAACCTGCAGGCTTAAATGAATCATAATGTCTATGCATATCTACACCCAAGGCTTACAAACTTACAAAACCCTCCCATCAATAGTTAGCCTCACATCCAAACCCTCTCACCAAGAAAGAGCCTCATACCCAAGTCCATGAACCTCACTAACCTCCTGAGTATACTCAAGCTGCATATACCTATGGTGAATTCCATGTGAAAATCCATCCTTAGAATAAAATGCACTCTGCCCTCTTCTGTCAACTATGGTAGTTGTGAAAGTTAAGAGGAGACGATGTACATGAAGTTGCTTTGAAAACTGAACAGAACTACCTTGAATTACTGGCACAGAAAACCTTAGGACAGAAGAGAACAGTATAGGGGTCAGCCAGGAGAGGGCTCCACCTTGGCATCCCAGTACTTGCTACTGAGGCCCACCAGATGACAACCAGTCCCCTCCTACCTCACCCAGGAGTCTGTCCCTACCCCCTGGGACTTATGTTCATCCCTCTAAAAGGAAAATATGACTGGATGATGGGTCCTGCGGTCAGCTGTAAGTAGCTAGTCATTCCATCAACAAGAGCCCCAAAGTTCCTACTAAGTGACGGAGACTGCTCCAGGCACGGAAGATTCCACTGAAAGTGGGGAGCATCTTCCAATCTGGTTTGAAGGAATATAAACAATAAACAAACCCAATATTTTATTTAATCTCAGGTAGTGATGCCTGGTCTAAAGAAAAATAAAGCATAAGTTACAGAATATGGTAGGAGGATAGGGTACGTAAAAAACAAAGTGTAACTAAATGAAGTGAGGAGTAAGCCATGAAAGAGTCCTTGGGAAGGGATCTAGACTGAGAAGCGGGCCCTCAGCCCAAAGTCCTGAAGACAGAAAGGAGCAGGGCAGAAGGGGCCACAAAAAAGCCAGTGTGGCACGGGTTGGCAATGGATAGAAACGATGCCAGAGAGACAGGAAATGTACAGCCTTGTAGGCCACTGTGATGGGTATACAGAAGCTGGGAATACAGAAACCCTTAGCCAGAGTCTTCCTCCCACACCTGCTATGGGAGAAACCCCCTCTGAAGCTTATCGTCTGCTGCTGCTGCTGCACAAGGTTCTGCAAGGACTAGGGGTGAAAAACTGTTTGTCTCCCCCCAAGAGTGGGTTGGGTAAGGGATGGAATAAGAAGTGCTTTATTATTCATGACAGACAAAATAAATTGTAGCCCAGAAGGGGGAAAGAACATGAAACATCGACAAACTCAGCAGAGAGAAGAAAGGTAACGAACAGAACAGCAGCTAACACCACGTTCCAGGCACTGTTCTCAAAACTGCATTTTTTTCATCTTCCCAACAGCCCAATGAGACGGGCACTGTTATAAGTCCCAATATATAAATGATAAAAAGAAAGCACAGAATAGTTAAGTAACTTCAAAAGTAACAATGAAGGGGCAGAGGTGGGATTTGAACAGGGCTAATTGGGCCTGAGTCCACACTTATAGGGTACTCAGGACAGGAACTTGGACAAGGATCACCCAAAAGAGTTAGGCTGAGAGAAGTACAGGGGAAGCTCTAGGAACACACCTGCTTGTCACACTATTTCTCTTCCAAAAACTAAATGGTAAAGTTATTTGCACCGTGTATTCATAGTTGATCCTTTCAATAACTCTGTGGAGAAAGTAGTTTCCCCAGCTTTTGCTCAAGAAGTTAAGGAACTTTACTGAGAAGTAAAAAGATAAGATTCAAATACAAAAGATAGGCCTGACTCCAATCTCATGTTCTTTTGTGTCCTAAAGACACTTACGGACCCCTATTCAGTTGCAGGCACTGAGCTATATATTTACAAATGGGAAAGATATTGCTCTTGGAAGGATCCTGTCTTAGTGACTTTCTCATTGCTGGGACAGAATACCCGAATTCTACAACTTTAGATTTATTTCAGCTCAGTTTCAGAAGGTCATGGTCTGTTCTGAAAAATGGTGGAATCACATGGCAAGGCCAGAGCCAGAGCGCAAGCCAGAACTCCACACAGCATGGCAGAACACAGCCAAGGCAGGGAGGAAGGATGGGACCAGCACACATCCTCCCAGATCAAGCCCCAGGCATCCAACCTTTCCAGCCAGGCCCCACCTCCCAACAGTACACAATATCCACAGGTCCATCCATGAGGCTTTTGGAAGACACTCCAAATCCAAACCACGACATATCCCTTGGGTGTCACCTATACCCTGGTCACAGCCTCACAAGGAACAGTCACCTGACTAGTGGCTGAAGCAAATGAGTAGGATGGGACAGAGAGCATCCATCAGCTGTTGCTCTGTGCATGGCTTTTCATGTATTATTAGCTCAGCAACATGGTTGTGGCTGAGACTGCCTTCCCCCCCACCCCCAGCCCCACTCTTCTCTACCACCACAGCATGAGAACCCTGGTTTTATTGCCAGTGCACCTAACTAAAGACATTTAAAAGCCTCTACTGATTGTGAGTCCAAGGCCATCCTGGCTAAGTAGTGAATTAGGACCAGAATGGGCTATAGACCGTATCTCAAAAAAAAAAAAAAAAATCCTCTATAGAAATTAAGTGTAGCCTTAAAGCTAAGTTCTGGCTAATGAAATGCAAGAAGAAGTCACCATGGGGCACTTCAAGAAAAGCACCTTATAAGAGAGATTGCTGAGTTCAGCTCTTTCTCTGTCTTCGGCTCCCTGCCTGGAGTTCAATGATGATGGCAGAAGTTCCAACAGATGTCATGGGTCATAAAGGCAATCTTGAAGGTGAAAATCATAGGCTCGGAAGAGTGTAACAAAAGAGTAGTAGCCTAGGATCCAGATAGTATGAGAAACCCCAAGTACTGAACTCTGCCTCTGAACAGGAGAGAGGTTTGCTTCTATATTGCCTGCGTTAGTAGTATTCCTGCTTTTGGTTGCTGGCAATCAAATGCGTGCCTTCACTGATAGAACAGTTTTGTCATCATTCCTGCTGTGGTTAGGATCTGGAGTGTCCCCCAAAAGTCTCATGTATTTTAATGTTATGGATTGTCTATGGAGCCATGTAATGTTGGTGGATTGGGGTCTGGCCTCGAGGGGTGGATTACAGTCGTTGGGATTAGGGGCGTGTTGTGATTAGGGGCGTGTGAGTTAAGACTAAGGGTGTGTCGTGTGAGTTAAGACTGAAGGCATGTGAGTTAAGACTAAAGGCATTTGACTTAAGACCAAAGGCTTGTGAGATAAGACTAAGGGTGTGCAGTGGCCACACCTTCTATACCAGGATGCAGGAGAGACTAAAACTGGGACTTGGACTAGTCTCGATTAGTCTCACTTGCCTGCCAGTTGGTGATGTCCTGAGAAGCTGCCTCCCCCTCTCTGCCTCTGCCGTGTACTTCAGTTGCTGCCGGCCACCCCTGAATGGACTGTGACCATCTGAAACTGTAAGCTAAAATAAACCTTTCCTTTCCTAAATTTGTACGTGTCAGATATTGAGTCACAGCAATGAAAAAGTAACTGAGACAATTCCTATTTGGAAACTGAGGCTGACAGGTTGAGCCAAATCCCACAGTTAAGAAAAAGAAAAAGGATTCAAACTTTAATCTCTCTGATTCCATAAGCCATGATTCTCTCATGAAAAGCTGGTGAGCAATTCACTCTTAGGGCTCAAGAGGGGACAGGCATGGTAGCAGAGTTTAAACTAGCTGGAAACTTCCACATACCTGTTTCTCGACTTAGAGATGCACATCAGAGGAGACTTTTCTTCGTTAATCAGGTACTCCACATGTGAGTTAACCACTAACCAGACAGAAGGTTGATGGTTAACTTCCCATTTAATATCTCCTCTGCCTTTAAGTTGCCAACTTTTTTAAAGAATTCTTAGAAGTCCTATAAGCTCATTCTCATGCAAACTTGGTGATGTACCGTTTTCTCAGGAATACTTAGATTTATGAATTTTTAAGAATTTTCTAAAGACCGAATGTTGTCTTAAAATAGTTTTATTTCCTCTTCTTGCCTGATGGCACCAGCTAAAACCCCTCTACTATACTGAATTAAAGAAATAAAGCATCTTTGCTTTGCTCCTGATAATAGCTGGAAAACATTCAGACTTCCACCATTACATATGACAGGTTTTTTTTCATATTTTTTGTAAATATCTTTTATTGAGTTAAGGAGGTTTCCTTCTATTCTGAGGTTCTGTCTTCATCTTTTTAAATGATTTTTCTCTGTGTACTTGGACAACTGTACAGCTTTTGTCCTTAATTCTGCTATAGAGAATATTAGCTAATTGAATTTTGAGTGTTAGACCAACTGCAACCCTGGAATAAGTCCCATTTGGTCATACTATAACAACTTCTCTATAATATTAGATTCAGTTTTCTAGTACTTGAGAACTTTTGCTAAGATCAGGACTTTGCATAGGGTCACACTCATAGCTACAGTTTTGTTTTTTACAGAGAGAGGATGCAAAGCAAAATCAGTAAGGAAAAAGGCACAAGGGATGAGTCCAGCAAAAACTAGTGCAACTTTTTAAGGACCCTCTCTCAGTGGAGTCAAACAGAACGTTCTCAAATTTTCCAGCAACAAACCATGATATGTGTCAAATGTTGCAAACCAGAGAAACCCATCAGAGACTTAGAGCCCAGGATCTTTACCAGAAGTTGGTCACACACACGTCCCCATACCTTCTACATATCCAAATTCCAGACTCCCAAAGGAAAACAAGTGTTCTGCAGCAGCCATGTTTTTTTGATTGACATTATTACAAGTTAGGGTAGTAGGAATACTCCACAAATCCAACTTCTCAGATGCCAACAAAAACCAAACTTGTAATCAGGTCTCCCAAAGTATAGATGTTGAACCTTCTATAACTCTTTTCCATACACTTACATTAAAACAAAAAATAAAACCCCAGAAAATTAATGATGTTTAATACAATAGAATTAAATGCTAATATTGGATTTTGAGCCATAGGAAGTAGGAAGGTTTAAGAGTCAGAGTATTCTTGGTATCTTGAAACTGTATCCCTTAGCTTACCAATGTGTATGGGTAAAGTCAGGTCTACATCTCTAGGATATTTAAGTTGGACATGTTATACAGTGTTTAGGCAGAAATATTTTCCCAATATCATAAAGAAAATGGCTTGTGACCTTCTGGCCTCTCAGCAACTTAGGCCCTCAATACTATACAAGTTTCAGCAGTCACAGTTCTGGAGAAGGGTGTGAGAGAATACCAAAGGGGAAAACAGGAAGAAAGCACACTTTTTACACACTCTTCTAGTACATTCTACAATTCCATCCTATCCTGCACCAAAGCAGTGCTAACTCACCTTTACCTCTAGAACTGGAAGCTTGCAGAATTATTGGTACTAGTTGACTTGGATCTGTATATATTAAAAACTGCAAACCTATCTCTTCTTTGATGTACAAGATTGATTTGATAACAATAAAAATAATAAACCATAGTTAAGCACAAAGAGCAGGCCTCACTGTGTAAAGCTGTTTTTACATACTAACTTAACCTCACAATAATCCTGTAAGATAGGTGCAACATAATACCTCTTCTACAGAAAAAGGGATGAGGAAAATGAGGTTAATAACTGGCCTTAGGTCACAGAGAAAATACAAGGCAGAGATGCAATGTGATCTCCCAACCTATGCACGATGGTTCCGGAACCAGCATTCTGAGCTGCTGGCTAAGACACTTTGCAAAGACAGCTCCACAACAGAGGTTTGAATATCATCCTTCCCTACGATAACCCATCACGCTCTATAGTCTGAATGGAGATTTAGGGTAGAAGAGAGAACTTTTGAGACTGAATTTCAGTGAAGACAAAGAATCATGTCATTCAAACAATGGTATACAAATAGGACAACCCCTGAACAATTAGTTTCCTTCAGAGATAGCATCTTCCAGAAGACACCTGGAAAATTCAGGGGCTTTTCTGCATGTTATAATGAATGAATATTACTACTGGCTTTCAGTGCCTGAATGGCAGGGATGTGAAGCATCCAGCAATGAATAGAACAGTCAAGAATGCTGAATGGGGCCTCCCACATATAAACAGCACTCCCACTGACAAATATTGGCCTTGTATACAGCTCTAGGGATGCAGAAGAAAGGTACTAGGCAAGATCCTCTTAACCTCACTGCTTTCAGAGCCTTACTTTATGCATCATGTGTTTTTGTGGAGCACCTGCCAGGCAAGCAGATGGCCCAAACTTTTTTCTCAACCTCTACATCTACATTTTTCTCCAGGGCTTAGACAGGAGACAGAATCAGGCCTACAGGCTATTTGTCCAACAAGACACTTGGCTCTATCCTGGCCCAGGCAGTGAGCAGCCACAGGGCTATGCCAGCTGATTTTTTAACTAAGCAATTGAAAAATGTTGAGAAAATCTAAGAAGAAAGGAAACTGTGTCATTGTTCATCATGACTGTCATAAGCTCAGTTCTACACCGTCAAAGATTCTGCTGAGCATAGAGAAGATGGCAAGTCAGGCCCATGGGAAAACCATTCTTACCATCTGTGGTCTGTAGGAAAATATCAGTTCTTCCCTTCTTTTTCTGTCCTCAGCCTAATCTCTCAATAAAGGCCCAATTCAGGTCCTCGAGTCTCCTTTTAAAAGAAAAGCCAATACTAATGAAATAGCTAACGGGGACTTTCAGACAAGATGGCAGCCAAGTAGGAGTCCTGGGCTCCTCACAGTCCCATCCAGTTGGAAAAAAAAAAAAAGAAGAAGAAGAAGAAGAATAAAAAGAAAGAAACGGCCTGTTCCATTTAGCTTGGAGAGGGAGGAGAGTTCTTAGAATTGAAAGGAGGCCATGGGAAGGTTGGAATCCTGGAATATGCATCAAGCTGACGAGCATGCCAGCCCACGAAGCTGCCCCAGACTATCTGGAAAGGCGCACAAACAGCCTTCAGCTGAAGACTAAGGTAAGCTCAGATCAGGAGACACGGTTATTAATAGCAGCTAGCAGCCTTGGCTTCCAGAAACAAGATTGGAGGTAGTGCAAACTGCAAATGTGCCATGGGCTACCCCTCGAAAAGGCCTCCCTGCAGCTCAGCAGATCAGCTTGGGAGAAGCAGCTCTCAGCAGCCACACTAGCAAGTGAAGGAGTCAGGGGACAATTTGAAAACAGCATGCGTCCAAAGTGTTTTGGATAAAAGAAGCCATAGTTGGGCCACACGCCAGGGATTCTGGCAACACTCTTAACCAGTGCCTAGGAAGGAACTGGCACAGAGACACTTGTAGAGACGGGAAAAAGGTCACTGTCCTGTAAGAGTAGGCCACAAATATAATGTCGTGACATGCTTTATCCAGTATTTGTGGCAATAGACCTTAGGATGGACTGTGGACAAAGCTCCAACAGAGGACTTGAAGAATTGCCTCAGAAAGTGGCAAGGGCAGTGGATACATGTGTTCAAAGTTGGGGGAGGATTCTGAGGGGGACTAATGGCAATTTGTCTCTTACTGTAATAAATTAAAAACATTCTTTTGAAAAAAAAAAAAGAGTAGGCCACAGAGGATGGAGAGTCTCACCCTTGAGGGAGGGAAGCCAGGACAGATGAGAGAGCTTTGGGTATGAGCAAGAGACCTTGGAGGCCACTGAACTATTAGATCCCTTTCCCTACTGCTTCTTGGTCTTTTGGTTAAGATAAAATGTACATCCCCTGCACTGCCTACTCCCAGCACAGAACTCAGTGAGATTTCAGCTCCTGCCCCACACCCTTGGAAACCTTTCATATGGCCATTAAAATGAACTTTCTTAGCAATGAATCATGGGAATACGTGGCAATAGGGCATATGCAGAAATGCCTGAGTCCCCCCTCATGTCCTACATCATGAAATAGTGAAAATTATTGGAAAGGAAAGCCAAATGACTGAGAGAACAATCAGTTCAAAAAAGGCACACTTAAACAAAGGCAAATAATGATTAGCAAGCTTAAAGGCAAATTTACTAAACAAATAATGATTATGATGAATACACAGTTTAGTGAATTTATAGAAGGCATAAATAAAAGGCTGGCTGAGATAAATAAGGTAATGCAAGATATGAAGAAACATTTTGAAATAAAAGTGGAAAATCAGAGAAGATAACTAGCTAAAATTCAAGATATGAGAAGTTCAATGAAAGTCAAGGGAGGAAGCTGGAACACTGTAAGGACAGAATTTCAGACTTTGCAGGTTGATAAATTAAATGTCATAATCAGGCATGATACCAAGACAAGAAGTGAGCAAGACAGCTGGATATGACAGCTGATGAATGCCTCAAAGAGAATCAACCTCAGAATTATGGGTATCAGAGAAAGAGCAGAAGATGACACAAAAGGAATAAAGAATTTATTCACTGAAATAATGACAGAAAAATTTCTCATTCTAGGAAAAGAAATATAATTAAGAAACCTATAGAACACCAAATAACCTTGAAAAGAAAAGAACCTCGCCATGACACATCACTACCAAACCTCAGAAATTCAACAAAATGAGAGAATATTAAAACCAGTAAGAGAAAAAGAGTCATTATTCTACCAAGGCAAGCCCATCTGAATTTCAAAGCAGAAATTCGGATTTCTCAATGTATACCTTAAAAGTCCAGGAGAGCCTGGAATAAAATATTTTAAGCTTTAAAAGAAAGCAAGTGTCAACCCAGCTTGTTGTATTCTGCAAAATTAACCTTGAAAATTGAAGAAAAAGTAAAAAATTTTCATGACAAAGAAACCCTAAAGAAACTTGTGAACATTCTCCCAGCACTGCAGAACATATCTGAAGGAATCTTAGAAAGAGACAGAGAGAAGAACAGCAACGAAGAACTCAAGGAAGGAAACATGGGAAGTGTGGCAAAAACAAAACACAAAGGGAACCAGCACCAGAAAAATAAGACAATGACAGGATTCTGTAAAAATCTTACGATTACTCTCAATGCTAAGAGCCTTAACTCACCAATCACAAGACAAAGATTGGCAGAGTGGATGAAAAACCAAAACCCAATCACTTATTGTCTGCAATAGACACATTTCACCCACAAAGAAACACACAGACTGGAAATAAAATGACCAAAACTAACATCCCATGCTTCTGGAGCCCAAAAACAAGCAACAGTAGCTACACTATCCTCATATACAATAGATTTTAAACCAAAAGAGATCATAAGAGACAAAGATGGACACTATACTCAGGTAAAAGTAAAAAATCTAGAAGGAAGAGCTCACAATTATAAACATATATGCACCCAATACAGGTGTATCCAATTACATAAAAAAGAAACTAGTGGATATGAAAGATCAAATAGACTCAAATGCAATCATACTAGGGGACTTCAATACCCCCACTTTCACAAACAGATAAGTCAACCAGACCAAAAAATTAACAAAGAAACATCAGAGCTAAATCACACCACAGAACAAATAGATTTAACAGATATCCACAGAGAGCTCTATCCAACACCAACAGAGTACATCTTTTTCTCAAAGAGGGATTTTTTTTCCAAAACAGACCATATTCTTGGATATGACACATGCTTAAATAAATACAAAAGAACTGAAATCATCCCATGCATTCTTTCAGGTCATAGGGGAATAAAACTAAAAATCATCATCAGCAAAAAAAAAAAACCCACACAAATACATAGAGATTAAATAATACATTATTGAACAAGCAATGAATCACAAAAGAAACCAAGAAAGAAATCAAGACCTTCCTAAAGTCAAATGACAATGGAAGTACATCATACCAGAATCGGTGGGACATAATGAAAGCAGTACTAAGAGGGAAATTTATAGCTATGAATGTGCATATAAAAAAGAGCAATCTCGAATAATCTAATGATGTAGCTCAAAGTCCTAGAGAAACAAAAACAAGCCAAATCAAAAGCAGCAGAAGGAAAGTTGTAAGAATCAGAGTGAAGATTAATGATACTGAAATTTTTAAGAAATTACATAAGATCAATGCACTTAGAAATGAAACAGAGTAAGTCACAGCAGACACTGCTGAAATCCACAGAATTGTAAAAAACTATTTTTAAAAAGTTATTTTCCAATAAATTCAAGAAGCCAGAAGAAATGGATAAATTCCTAGACACATATGGGATACCAAAATTTAATCAAGTAGATTCAAAAACCCTGAATAGACCAACAACCATGGATGAAACTGAAGCAATAATAAAGTATCTACCAAGAAGAAAAGCCTAGACCTGATGGATTCACCACAGAATTTATTCAGAACTTCTGGAAGAGTTAGCTCCAATCCTTCTCAAACTTCCATAAAATTGAAAGAGAAGGAACACTGCCAAACTCCTTCCTAAAAGCTAACATCAGTTTCATCCAAAAATCAGACAAAGGGTTAACAAAAAACAAAACTACAGGCCAATTTCCTTAATGAATATAGATGAAAAAAATCCTTAACAAGATAATAATTATGGGCGAAGATTCACAGATTTTATGAGACAGTTGGTTCTGTGTTAGAAAGATACCAATCAAATGAATCAAATAGCAATCTATTTTTTGTTACACTTTCTCTTCAGGTGTTTCCTTTCCTCCATGTCTTTTGGCACTGCTTGTCTTTCTGCTTCTCTCAAAGATTCCTCCAAGTATTTTCTGCAATGCTGGGCTAGTGGTCACAAATTTCTTCAGGAATTCTTGGTCATGAAAAATTTTTACTTCTCCTTCAATTTTCAGGAATAATTTTGCTGGATACAACAACCTGGTCTTGTAAAACTTGAAAGATCTTGCTCCAGGCTCTCCTAGCCTTTAAAGTTTGCATTGAGAAATCTGCAGTAATTCAAATGGGTTTGCCTTGGTCAAATGGCTATCTTTCTCTTGCTGCTTTTAATATGCTCTCTTTATGTTGTATTTCTGAAGTTTTGATTATGATATGTCGTGGCTAGTCTCATTGTTGGTTGAGGTTATTTGGTGATCTATAAGCTTTTTGTACCTGAAAATTACTTTCTTTTTGTAGATTAGGGAAATTTCCTTGTATGATTTCAATGAATAAATTCCTTATACCTTTGGTGCTGTCTTCTGCTCTTTCTCCCACAACCATAATTCTGGGATTTATTCTCTTTGAATCATCCATCAGCTATGTATCCAGCCACTTTGCTCATTTTTAATTTTGGAGTTGTGCCTAGTTATTGCATTTGTTTCCTCAGCCTTGTCTTCAAGGCCTGAAATACTGTCCTCATAATATTCGAATTGTCCTCTCCTGCTTTCACATATATTTTTCATATCTTGAATTTAGGCTAGATTTCTTTTCAGATTTTCTACTTCTCTATCAAAATGTTCCTTCATATCTTGAACTTCCTTAGTTACCTCAGCCAACTTTACAAGACCTTAATATATACAGATATTGAAGTGAACTATGTTTAAGAGATAAGCCGCTGGGAGGCAGTGGTCCTGTGGGAGGCGGTGAGACGGGTAATGTGAGACAGGATCAAAACATAAAGTAATAGTGATAGCACCAATAAAGGGAATCCAAAGAGATAGTATTACAGTAAAGATGTTAAAAAGCTAGGTAAAAAACAGTTAAGAGAATGGCAGATGGGGGTGGGGGGCGGATAATGATTCTTGGTTCATGATCTTCTTACTGAAACCAAGAGATTTACAAAATAATCTTGGAATAAAGTCTTTTTATATTTTTAAGGGAATTGTCATGAATGTTTATGTAATTACAAGTTGGATACTCTAAAAAAGATAGAAAAATTAAACAACTTGCATTACAAAGAAATATGTAGGGGCTGGAGGAACAGCATAGCAGTTACAGCACTTGCCTAGCAAGCTCAAGTAAGCTGAGTTTGATTCCCCAGAACCACATAAACTGGGCATGGTGGTGCACGCCTGTAATGCCAGCACTTGGAAGGCTGAGACAAGAGGATTGCTGTGAGTCTGAAGCCAGCCTGGACTCCAAAGTGAGTTCAGGATGAACCTGAAAACAGAGTGAGACCCTGTCTCAAAAAAAATAAAAAAAAAAAAGGCTAGATCTAGCAGTTGTAGCACACAGACTTAGTTTATGGGGGCCAACCTTTACCCTACCCCCAATTTACAAATAAAAAATGTTGCAGAAAAGAAATACCCACAGTGAGATGCCATTTCATACCTATTAGGTGGCTATTATCAAAAATAACAATGATTGGCAAAGCTGTAGAGAAATTTAGAATACTGCCGGTGGGTATGTAAAACCTATGACAAGTTCTCAAAAAACATACCAAATGATCCACCAGTTCCAATTGTGAGTATACATTTAAAAAAAAATGGAAGCAGGAACTTGTTCTGCTCAGGGTGACTTATAAAAGTGCTCAGTCTACACCATGCTCACGTATGGACAATAACACTACCCGAGGGTTAAAAAAAAAAAAAGAAGAAGGAAAAAATAGGTCCCATGCACTATAAATTGCCAATGCGAATGCAAACTGGCATCCCCTCTGTTGAGAGGAATTTGGAAATACTTGCCAAAATAACAAAGCATGTACTAGCAGAAAGCAATGGCATAATATTTTCTAAGAACTGAGAGAAAACAATGGATAATTTAGAATTCTTCACAAGGTGAATTATCACGCTGTAATAAAGGCCAATAAAGACCTTCTGAGGGACACAAAGCTAGAGGGTATGACTAGCAGACCCACCCTGGAAGGACGGAGGATGTGCAGCGGTAAGAAAGAATATGGGTTCACAGGAAGAAAAACAGTAGTAAACAAATGAATAAACATAAAAAATCTAAACAGGAACTGACTTTATAAAACAAATTACCATTATGACTAATTTAAGAGATTTAAAAACATGATGAAACCAAGTATTAATGTGAACACATTTACAAGGAAAGAGGGCAAGGCTGTAGCTCAGTGGCCAAGTACTTGCTAGCACGTTCAAGGCCCTGAGGTCAGTCCCCAGCACTGCAAAAAAAGATGGTGGAGGAAGAGGAATAACTGTACTTTAAGTGTTTCAAGGACCTTCGAGGAGGAGCTGAGAGCTACTGAGTAACTATAATTAGTATTCAAGTTAAATTTTTGAAATTAACTCTAATAAAAACACAACACAGCAGAAGGAAAAGGAGAGTAAATAAAATTTGATCCAACAGAACGTAGTAAAAGAGTAAATTGAACACATCAAAAGTATACAGAAATAAAATCACTGTAACAGTAATCATAAAAATTAAACTCACTAGTTAAAAAATATTGTCCAACTAATTTTTTTTAAATCTGGGATAGGATGTTTTTAGATATACACTTATGCCAACAAGGAAAGTAAAAGGATGAAAAATGATATATGAGAAAAGTCATATCCCTTCCCCAAGCCCCACACCAAAATTATTAGCTAGCATTATTAGCTAGAATAACATAAAACAAGAGAAAACTCTAAAGAGAATACCATTTCATATAGGATTTCTATAAAAACATAAATTAGCAAAACATACCCAAAGTCATAGAAAATCAGAGACCTAAAACAAGAAAATTCAACCAATAGTCAAAAATCTAGCCCTCACATTTAAAAAACTACTAGACTCAACTGGGTGTAGTGGCACACACCTGTAATCACAGAACTGAGAGGCTGAGGCAAAAGAATTGCAAGTTCCAGAGAGACCCTATTTCAAAACTCATAGCTCAGTGTGAAGGACCTAGGTCAAAGCCCCAGGATCACAACAAATACATACTTACATACATACATACATCTACCAGACTCTGATCAGGCTGTAAAAAAATCAGATAATCCACCATCTTACTGATTCAAACTGATTCAAAAAAAAAAAAAACCCTCCCAAACTCATTTTATGAGGCCAATATGTCACAAATAGCAAAATTAGACAAGGTTAGTAAAATAAGAAAATTATGGGCCAACACTTCTTATGAAAACATTTAAAACTCTAAGCAATGATTAGCATTGAGTCCAGCAATGTGTACAATGTTATTATTGTATTTCATCAGATCTAAAATACCACTGATTATAAGACATATCATTATTTTTCTTTTTGAGACAGGGTCTTGCTCTATGGTCCAGGCTAGTCTTGAACTCAATATGTAGGCCAAGTTGGCCTGAAACTCATGGCAATTCTCCTGCCTCAGCCTCCACAGTTCTGAGATTACAGGCATTCACACCATGCCCATCATATGTGGTACTGGGGATTTGAACTCAGGGCCTTGTGCTTGCTATGCAATCTCTTTCACCACTCAGCTATTCCTCCAGCCCTACCATTACTTTTTATACTAAGAAAGAAAAATATTATCACTTGGGCCACTACATAATCCTTTCTTATCACTCATATATTTTATTTTGTATTTACAGAAGAAGCTTCTTTCAGTTATGTACACAGATTTTTATCACACATAATTCTCCTGCATCCACAACCTGAAAACATAGGCAAATATAAATAAGATACTCCTAAAACTTCACATTTAAAGTCCAGCTTTTCAAATTATTGTTTAACTCAGAGTTTTTGATAATCATTCCTGCCAACAAGAGGTAATAATATAACATTTTGTAAGTCACAATTATTATCTCTGGTATTTTTTTCCTAAGTCACTGACACACATACTAAAAGTCTGTATGTTTAAGTTTTCTTTTATTTACCAGGAGATGATCACAGAAATATTTCAGATAATAACTAAGACACAAATTTCTCCCTCAAACAGTTTCTAAATAGTTGTTGCCAAAAGCACAGAGGGATTACAAGTGATCAAGTTTAGGCAAAAGCAATGAGAAGATATCACTGACTATAAAATATATTCTAAACACAGAAGAGTTAAAATATGAAAAATATGCATCACTGTATCAATAAATATGGTATATCACAATCAAATAGGACTTGTCTCAGGAGGGTAAAATAGTTTAACATTTTAAATATCTATTGAAGTTAAGTTCACCACATGAGCAGATCAAAGAAAAAAATCTTAATAGATGCAGAAAAGCATTTGATAAAATTCAACAATCATGATTTTTTAAAAAAAAATTCTTAGCAAAACAGAAATATCAATAGGAAGGAAAAGATGTAATCTTACTTAATCTTGTAACCCACCAACATTTCACAGCAAAGAAAAAGAGATGGGGGGAAGGAGGTGAGAGGAGAAAAGGCTAGAAATATTCCCTTAAAGCAAGAGTGAAGATCATGACTGTTATCACTTCTATTTAATAATATACTTAAGGTCTTAAACAACTCAATAAAATAGGAAACTAGGAGAGATGATGCAAGGATAGGAAAAGAAGCTAATTGTTGCTATTCTCAAACAATTTAATCATCAGCCTACATATTAAAACTACTGTACTAATAAGACAATTCAGCAAAGTTGTCGAATAAAAAAGGCACGTCTTAAAAACTCTATACAGGACTTGTAGTAAAGCAATAAATAATTTAAAAGCCTAACTTTCATAAAAGATACCATTCATAAATGCTCCTAAGACATGAATAAATCCAACTAAAAAGTAACGAATTTTATAGAAAATATTTAACACTTCATCAAAAATAAAATATATAATAATAAAATAATAAAATAATAAAAAACTGCAGCACATAAGTTATAAATTATAAGATGTCAAATCTAGCTGAAATAAACTATGAAGTCTTCACAATTCCTTCCAAAACAAAAAGAAACAGATTGTAAAATTCATACTGAAGTGGTAAAGTCTTTGCAATTCCTTCCAAAACAACAACAAAAAAAAAGACTGTAAAATTCATATTGAAGTGGGAAAATAAAGAAAAGATGGAAGTAGGAGGACTCATCCCACCAGATATCAAATTTTTTTTAAATATTAAGAATTAAAACAATGTGATACTGATGTAGTTACATCAGTATTCCAGAACACGCCAACAAAACATTTAAACAGAAATAAATCCAATAAACCCAATAAAATGCAATAAACCTTGGTACATGATAGCTGTGGTGTCACCAATCAATGGGTATGGAACACCTGGTCAGCATATAGAAAAAATCAGACCCTGACCATATGCCATATGTAAGGTAAATTCCAGATTAATTAAAGACCCAAATGTGAAAAACAAAATTTTAAAACTCATTAAAAATGAAGATGCATACATATATTTTTTGAGACAAGGTCTCACTCTGTATTCCAGGCTGGTCCTGAACTCACTATCATGACCATTCTCCAGGTCAGCCTCCCAAGTGCCTGGGATTACAGGCACATGCCACTATACCCAGCTAAAGTTTTTTTAATACTTCTATTATTTAAGTAGAAAAGAATTTGCTAAAGTAGGAAAGACTATAATGAATCTCATATACACAAAACATATGTTTATACATCTATATCATTACATCTCATGTTGATTAGAAAGAAAAAATAAAATGGAGGAGAAGTAAGTAACAATATTTTACAGACAACTTTATAAAATTCACAACAGCCAACAGATTAACGAAAAAATGTTCAATTTCACTACTAGTGATGGCAAGTGCTATTAAGATGATGCATAACTTCATATTCTTCACATTGGCAAAAATTAAGTTTAAAAAACAAGACTTGGAAAGCTGTACAAACATGAGACTATGTAATTCCTAATTTAAATATTTTACACAAAAAATGTCCACCAAATACACATGGCATACCCATTTTAAAAGGTCTATACTATAGAGTAAGGCAGAGTTTAAAAAAAAAAAAAGTAGGTCTTTGAAAGGGAAAAAAATCAAAAACAGAACTTGTAAAATAAATTGAAGTACAGCCATACAGTGAAATGTCATGGGAGACAGTTCACAAGTGTGATTACTGATGGAGAAAGACATTGACAAGACATTAAGTCCGAAAGAGGCTATAAAATTATGTTTTGAACTAAGGCTTCACACGGTAAAAGGAATCTTTCATGTACACAAATAGTTCAAAGTTCCATTAATGCGTCTGCCATATTTTAATCTCTTACCAACTGTTCATTAAGAAGTTAACTGAAAAGAACTTAATAATAATAAAAAGTACAACAGGTTAATTCTGGAGTTTTTAACAATTAGTATATTATTATAATATGTATACCTTAAGATGCAACTGTTATAGGTACTAGAATACCTTTGCTTTCAAAAGAAACTGTCCTATGAAAGCCCAGAACAATTATTTCTCAGAGGTAATGCTAACAATCCCCCTTTCTAGATGGGACTACCTTACCCTCAAGTCAGAGAGCTATCAGAGTTCACACAGTAAGTTGACCACATATATAATCATACATACAGAAGAGCCAAGCAAAATATAAGAAACTATATACTAAATAAATCAATACTGTATATCAATACAAACCAAAGATATGGTCATAAGGAAATGTCATGTTTATAAGAGGAAAAAGTGGCAGCAAAACATTACTTGAAGACTTTTGGGAGAGAATAAAACATTTATCATACAGCATTCCCACCCTCTGGCAAACCAGAAATTGATCTGAATAATCTAAAAACCTGTGCTCTGTATTTGATTAATTAAAATTTGCCCAAAAGGTCTAAGAATCCTAACCTATTCTATTCTGTGAAAACTGCAATAGCATACAATATAGAGTAAGGAGTTAGAACTCTAATAAAAATATTTCCATTATTATTCCATTACTGTGAAAACAGCTTTTGTGCGATTTATACCTCTGACAAAATATTTTTGAGATCATTAAAAGTTATAAACTGCATTTATTTTGGAAAAATTAAGTCTGGCTCAGGCTATAACATAGCAGTTGGATGTAAGATACAGTAAATCTTATCTTCCAGAAGAGCTGATTTTGAATTCAATCACCCTTTGAGAGAAATTATCCCAGCTCGCATAATTTCATCAACCAGCAGAATGTTGGTGGCAATTTCTGTGCTAAGAAGAAAGATGAGAGTGAATGAAGCCTCCTAACCCTTGCTTATCTTTGCCCCCAGCAATTTTCAGCTACGAAGGACATTTTTTTCCTTCAACTATGTTGGTATGAAATTTTATGAGACAAAGCTATTATAAATATAAACATCACCACTTGTATTATAATTTCAACTCTTCTGCTGATAAGGTAGAAACCTGATTTATATTCCAGCAAAGCTGAGCTTGCTTTTAAGCACCTCATTTTCTTCCTCCACTACGCAGATGGTACTATTTCAGTATTTCCTCTTTCCCTTCCTCATCAAATAAACAGGAAGATTAACCTTTCCTACAACTTACACCGCAACAACCAAAATATAAAAAGAAAGTACAAAAACTGGATACCAAAAGTTTGCATACAATGGGTATTTTTCTACTGTAGGGTGACAAAAATATTTTTTAAATTAATGTATCAATTCTGTCCCAAAGATCATTCTTTGTATGTTATTAACAACTTACCAAGAGTGAAGTAGTTGTTTTTTCACGCAATAATTATCCCAAATTCCTGCATCTGCTGCTGTCATTGGTTCCCCTGCAAACAAGAAGCAAACTATTTAAATACTACACTCTTGATGTAGTCTATCCATCTTGATTGATAATATTCTAACAATATTTAATACATTACCAAACTACTTTTATCAAAATAATCAATGACTTCCATGCTGTTAAATCCAATGATCGATTCCAAGACTGTATCAGACATCAGCACCTGCCACAGCTGATCACATCTTCCTAACTATCTTTTCTTCTCTTGTCTTCCAGGACACCACATTCCCTATTTTTCTTTCTTTTGCTCTAGTGGCTACTCCCCCATGAGCTCTTAACACTGGAGTAACCAAAGGTGCTGCTATCCCAAAGTTTTCTCTTCTCTCTCTCCACACACTCCCTAGGTGCTTTCGTCAAGTTTTCTAGATTTACACTACATATACCCTGATGATTCTTAAGTTGTTATTTCCAACCCGGTTCTTTCTTTCTCTTTCTCTCTCTTTCTCTCTCTCTCTCTCTCTCTCTCTCTCTCTCTCTCTCGCCTCAGACACATCAAACTGACAATTTTACCTGAAAGACTGTAGATGTTCCAAACTTGACTTTGCCAAGAATGAATGCTTAAGTCTCCTCCACCCACACCTGATCCACCCACAGTCTCCTCCAATACACATGACAACAATTCCAACCTGCTAGATGTTCAGGTGGCTACTCTCTAAGCATAAGGAGACCATGTCACATCTCTGCCCCAAATTGCATCCTATTTTACTACAGTAACAGCCAAAGCCTTTAGACTAGCCCACATGTCCCTACACCATCTGCTATCACTGTCATTCTTTCCCTTCTGCTCAAAAATATCAGATGCTGGCTTTTGCACTGGTTGCTCTCTCTCCCTAGAACACTTATTCCCACGTGGCTAATCTTCCTTATTTCTTTCTACTTTTTCAGGAGACATCTTTTAGTGTGGTCTACTTTGTTTAATCCCTTCAAGTTACAACCTCCACCCCACCCTACTGTATTAGCTCTCAGTTATTCTATATAGATACTTTACATTGAGAGATTTTTTACCAAAAATTTTATATTAAATTTATTGCTTCCTCAAATGATCAAAAAAACTTTCACTAAGGTTATTCACTGCCTATTGTCCTACACTATAACAGACAATTACAAAAGCAGGAATTTTGTTTATTTTGTTCATGTAAGCCCCCAAAAAAGTAAATACGCACCTCAATAACTATTTCTTATATTAATAATATTTTAAGACACTCAAAAGTAAACTAGAAGTATCTAAAAAATAATAAAATCACACAAACCCCTAACCACATACTATAATATTTGAGTCACTAAAGAATAACTTTGTTCTTTATTAAGCATCTAATTTTTTTTTCAATTTCTTACCTGTATTTAAATCTATGCCAACAAGTTGCTTTGATTCTGAGTGCACAGTCTGGACTTTTACTAGTGCTTCCTGCAAGTCATAACCAGAATTCTGAGCAAGAACCTTTATAAATAAAAATAGTAACACACATTTATGTGGAATATCTTTACATACATATTTGAGAAGCAAATATAAAAATAAGGCACTACTCTTTAGTTTCATAAAAACACAGCTGTATTAATCTGCTTTTGAAAAAACACTGTTTTTAATCTAAACCAAAATATTAATCTATGTAATCATTTTTATATTTACTTAAACATTTCCCCTATGTACATCACACTGAATTCTGAGGACACTAGAAATTTCCAACCCCTGCAAAATTAATTCCCTTCCTTACAAAAGATTATCTTAGGGCCAGGGTATAGTTCAGCAGTTAAAGTGCTTGCCCAGCATGCCCAAGGCTCGGGATTCAATTTCCCAGAACCACATAAGCCAGACATGGTGGCTCATGCCTATAATTACAGCACTAGGGAAGCTGTGGCAGGAGGGTTACCATGAGTTTGAGGCCAACCTTGACTACAATTTTGAGTTCAGAACCAGTCTGGACTACAGAGTTAGACCTTTCTCAAAAAAAAATAAAAATAAAAACCTAACTGCATGTCCTTTGGTTTTTTCCTAGACACTTGCTAAAGAAAACTAGCAAATTTTACAGCACCTTTGTACCCCTCATCTTCTGGAGGAGAGCCATGACCTGGGGCAATGAGGACCAAGATGTCTATACTTCAGACTAGGTTTTCACGTGGTTCCACACCAACAGCTGACAGATAGAAGGTATTACCAATGCATACAGGGTTGCCAATTTGTATTAACAGTAGGCTATTACTCAATTACACTGCTGCTTTGAGGAAAGAGAAATAGATATCTGATTTACAAAGAGCCCATAAATTATGAATAATTTTAGTAGCAATTAATAAAAAGATTTTCTAGCACTGATAGTAATATTTTAATTCATGGTGATACCATATTTGCAATCGTTTACTGTATTTCTAAGTGGTTTGCAACCACATTAAGGCAAAGAGAAAAGAATAGTAGTCTTCTGTCCTTTACCACACGACAAAAAAAAATGTTTCTCTCCTTTCCTAGGAACTATAATGACAATAACAAATGTAAGCTAGTAGTATTGGAGGCCACTAAATATCTTTAAGTCCTCACTCTGCACAATTTCAAGTGATTAAATTTTGCATACCTCCAATAAAATAAAGATATACCCTAAAATCTACTTAAATCTTAAGTTCTAAACTTTTCATCATAATTAACTAATTGTGAATCATTTCTGAAGGAAAATTCTGAAGGTACTTCAACTTTTAAGGCTCAGCAAAAGTTGGTTCTGGCTCCTTCATGAAGATCCTGAAAGAATTCGGAGCTGCCATCCCAAAAGTTTCCCTGCTAAGAGGACTATTATCAAGAATATACCAAAAAATAATTAGTCCCTCTAAAATAAAGTACCCAATCAAAAACTGTAACTCTAAAATGAATAAACAGTTATCAGAAGAAGTCCGAATGGCCAATAAACACATAAGAAGTCCGAATGGCCAATAAAACAGTTCTCAAAGGTCCAAAGAGCCAAATTTAATAGCCATTTGGCCAAATAAATACACTGTGAAAAAAAATGCTCAGCATCTTTAGCCATCAGAGAAAGGCAAATCAAAACAACACTGAGGTTACATCTAACTCCAGTAAAAATGGCTGGTATCAAGAATTCAAAAAACAACAAATGCTTGTGAGGTTGCGATGAAAAAGGAACCCTCCTACATTGCCAGTGGGAGTATAAACTGGTACAATCACTATGCGCAGCAGTATGGAGATTTCTCAAAAAACTGAAAATAAGTATCCCATTTGACCCCAAAAAAGTTAAAGTCATCATATAAGAGTGATAAGAGTGATATATGTACGCTCATGTTAACAGCCGCAAAATTTATACTAGCCAAATCTTGGAAGAAGCCAATATGCCTAGCCACAGATGAATGAATAAAGAAGATGTTATATTGTTACACAATGGATTACTATTTGCTATGGTTTGGATGTTAAGTGTCCCTAAAAGCCTCATGTATTTGGAATTGTGTGTTGTTGACTTGTGGGCCAGGAAGGGAGGGAGGGGCACACACCCTGGGTGTGAGAGGCCCAACTGGTAGCTTGAAGTAAATAAAGGAAAGAAGAAGGAACATTGTTAAGAGTTTCTTCCTGGAAAAGCTCTAGCCTAACTAGTCTGCAGATTTTACTTAGCTTCTCTCTGCAATGGGGTGAGCAGCTTTCCAGCCTCTACCATGTGCCCTCACTATTGCCAGCTGCCCCATGAATGTACTGTGTGTATAACAGACCTTCTGAAACTGTGAGCTAAATAAATCTTTCCTCCCTTAAACTGTGAACAGCAATAAAAAAAAATACCTAGGACAGAAACTGATACCACAGAAGTGGGGTTGCTGCTGTGACTTTACCTGACCATGTGGTTTGGAAGCCTTTGGAACTGGTTTGCAGGAGGAGTTTGGAAAGGTATTAGGATTCCAGCTGGAGAGGCCTTGGAGGGCAATGAAAAGAACTTGATGGGAGATTACGGTCAGAGCTCAGAAGACCAGAATGCTGACATAAATGTGGATTGTAAAAGCCAGGCTCAAGAAGTTTCAGATGGGAAGAAGGACTTTATCAGTAATTGGTCTAGAAGCCATGTGTGCTATTGTCTGGCAAAAAGTGTGTTGGCATTTCATCCTTGTCCAGAGACTTCTCATGAAACTGAGAATAAGGGCGATAGACTACATAATCTGGTGGAAGAAGTCTCAAAGCAGAACAATGTCTAGGCTGTCACTTGAGTACTGCTTGTGGCTTTCAGCCAACTCTATGCCAAAAAGCAGAAAAATATGGCAGAGAAAAAAAGATGTGAAAAGTTTTCAGTTTTGCACAATTGGAAAGGCCTGCAAGGGTGAGGCAGAAGAGTACAGGGATGTTAAAGAGGTTAGCATTAATAAGAAGCCAAGTATTTGGAAGCAGGACTGTACAAAAGATTCCTCAAGGGTGTCTCAGCAATCATCTAGAGTCCACCTTTGAGCAATTAAAGGGTGCAGAGGCAAAAGACCTAGCTCTGTAAAGAGCACCACATGTCATTCTGTAGGGCCAAAGAGAGAAGCATTTGCCAGAGCCTAGCTGCCATCCATGGAGGCTGTCACAGCCAAAGTCCAGGAGGGCCAGACTACTGCTCCAGCCAATGGCAGACCATGGTAACGTCCTCATGGTCCTGGTTTTACAGGTACACAGAGTACAAGAGTTGTGGGGTCATGTAGGCTTTCACCCAGAGGAAGGCCTTGGAGGCCAGGTAGTGAGTCCCTGGGAGGGCAGTGTGTGAAGTTGTAAAGGAAAAGCCTAAGGGGTAGTGGAAACCCAAAAAAGTTGGAGAAGCCAGATGCTTAGATCATCCTCTGAGGAAAGCCACAGGTTGTGAGTGGAGCCAGGCCAAAGAAAAAAAGATGGAGTCTGCAACTGGAAGCAACACTTTAGGGGTGGGGCCTTCCAAGCCCTTCGGAATGCATATCTTGCCACAGTTTACCCAAATGCTGGACATGGAGCTGTAGGATTTAACCCTTGCTCTGCTGGATTAAAAACTTGTTTTGGTCCCATTGCTTTCTATCCTCCTGCCCCTCCCTTCTGGAATGGGAATATTTACCCAGTGTCATAGTATGTTGGAAGTGTTTAACTCTTTGATTTTCACAGGGGTTCACAACTAAGACTTTGCCCTGAGTCAGAGGAGGCTCTGGACTTGAACTTTTTTAGCAGTGAACTGTTAAGATTGGTCTCTCTTACAGAAAGGCTAAAATCATTTTGCATAGAAAGGTAGACATGAGGCTTTGGTGGCCAGGAGTGAAATGCTATGGTCCCCTAAAAGTCTCATGTATTTGGAACTGTGTGTTGTTGACATAGGAAGGGAGGGAAGGGCACCCACCCTGTGTGTTAAATAGTTTGAAGTAAATAAAGGAAAGAATAAGAAATATTGTTAGAGTTTCTTCCCGGGAAAGCTCTAGCCTAGCCAGTCTACTGACTTCACTTGGCTTCTATTTGCAATGGGGCAAACAGCTTTCCGGCCTCTTCTATGTACTTCCACTATTGCCGACTGCTCCATCAACGGCCAGTGTGTGTGAGAAACCTTCTGAAACTGTGAGCTAAATAAATCTTTCCTCCTTTAAATTGTGGATGTTGGGTACTTCGTCAGAGCAAACCGAATCAGACACAGAAGGATAAATACTGTACGGTTTCTCTAAAATGAAAAAAGTAAACCATAAAAAAGTAAAAGAAAAATTAAAGAAAGTAAGAAGACTGTGGAGAGGGACGGGGGTGGGAGGAATGGTGGGAGGATCGAGTTGAGGAGGTAGGAAAGGGAAGAGATGTGATATGTAAAAGATAAAATTTTTTTGAAAAGTTTCCCTCCTTAAATTGTAAAGTAACAAAGAAAAAACTGCAAGAGATGCAAATATCAGTAAGTACCTGTCTTTCTACTCTTCTGTGAGATAATACAGGTGATTTGTAATTAAACACCATTAGGTCTAACCAGGTATAGTCTGGCCAGTAGGATACCGTACCTTAGGAATAATGAGTAAAGCGTCAGCAAAAGCTTGGACTCCAAGTCGGGCTCTTCCTTTTATGCTGGGTTTGTAGTCAACAAGAGCTTCAGCTATGGCCACTTCAACTGCACCAGCACCTGGAACCAAGCAACCTAGTAGAGGGAAAAAAATGATGACAAGACATGGCACATGGGGCGAGAGGAGGAAAAAGAGGGAGACAGAGAGAGAGAGAGAGAGAGAGAGAGAGAGAGAGAGAGAGACAGAGACAGAGACAGAGAGACAGCAGAGACAGAGACAGAGAGAGAAGCGATTAGCTATACAAATATGTTTTATTATCTGGCCTATCTCTAAAAAATGTATTTAAATAAATACAGAAATCAACTATATTGTACACCTCAGCAATGGCTCAGTTGCCCTGTGACGTATTCTGAAGTTACTGATAATTAAGCATGCTACAGATGGCTGGCTACAAATAGCTTATTTCATAGTATATTTTCTAGACTTGGAGCTGTAGGATTTGCCACAGTCCAGCTGCCTGTAATTCAGCCATCCAGGCACTTGGACGTTGTCACAGCCCCAATCCAGGAGGGCCACACTACTGCTCCAGTCAATGGCAGACTGTGGCAATGTCCTCATGGTCTTGGTTTTACACACATACAGTTTGCAAGCGCCTTCCACACTAATTTCAGAAGAAGGACTGAAGTAAGGGTAGGTACTTGTTCCACCTTCATCTTAGCCTTCTATGACTACTTTGAAAAGTCAATTAGTTATAATTCACAGTGGCAGGTCAGATAACTGATGAAAACATTGAACTCGAACACTTTTAGGCCAATATAATTTGGTCAGAGTTTTTGGAAATTCTTGGGGCTCAGTGAAGTGAAGTATTTGTTTTCTGTGTTGGCACAGAACTCAAACTGCTCTCTGAGAAAAAATCCTAGGCAGTCTTATTATTTGAAAGCAAGAGCTCTGGGTGAACACATCAGTTTCCACATCTGGATATGACTTCCATCTGCCTGCTTATGACTTATTTGAATCAACAAACTTGCTTTGGAATCACCAACCTTTAAAACAAAATAGCACAAAGCAATTACTTCTTTTATCTCATGTCATATTTTAATTACTATCCCCTTTCTCTGCTTCACTTCACAACATAAGCGCTGAAAGAATTGGTTACCTTCAATCCTCCACAAGGTGATTATATCCTTACATCCCAATCACACTTTTTAAAAAGCTCATTGCTAAATGTAGAATTCAAAAGTCTTCATTTGTGTAAGCTATAAATGATAAATGTACAAATAAAAAAATTACCTATGTACCTACCACTTAGCTTAAGAATGAGATTAACAGTACCTATGAAAAATCTCTTGTTCCCATTCCCCTGTGAAAATACAATATATTAAACTTGGAGAATGAACAAATTAAGCAGTATCTCCCATAATCCCTATATTCTGGGAGGCTGAGGGAGGAAGACTACAAACTTCCGGCCCTCTCAGGGCAGTTTAGCTACTTTGCAAGACTGTGTCTCAACACAAAAAAATTAAAAGGGTTGGGGATGTAGCTCAGTGTAACAGTCCTGGGTTCAATCCCCAGTGCCACAAAAAGAAGAAAGAGAAGGAAGAAGAGGAGGAGGAGGAGGAAAAAGAAGCGGAGAAGGAAATACAAGGAAAAACTTTCTGTCAGTAAAGCTGGCAACCTAGACCAGAAACTGGCAAACTTAGGGCAAAGGCCATCAATAAATAGCCTGAGCTCTGTGGGCTGTACCTTTTATTTTGCAACCATTCAACTCCATGACTAGCACAAAAATAACCACAGACAGCACATAAACAAATGGGTATGGGTGTACGGCAATAAAAGGTAATTTATCAAAAACAGGCAGGTAGTCAAATTTAGCTCATGGGCAGTAGTATGATGATCCTAGCTTAGACGGAATGAACAAATTCTTGAAAGATACAAACTACCAAAGCTGACTTTAAAAAATAAAAAATTGTCTTAATATCCCTGTATATATTAAAGAGAGTGAATCTGTAGTTAAAGCTTTCCCATAAGGAAAATGGGTCTGAGGGTTTTATTGATAAACACTACCAAACATTTAAGAAAGAAATACCAGGTCTACATAATTCAGCACTTCAAATTTTTTGAACAGGAAGGAAGGCTTTCCAACTCATTTTGTAAGGACAATATTATCTTAACGTCAAAAAATATAAAGGCATATCAAGAAAAAATATATACAGTCCAATATCTCTTTTGAATATAGATGTAAAAATTCTTAACAGAATTTTAGCCTATCAGGACCCATAATATACAAAGGATAAAACATAAAAACAGCATTATTTACAAAAACCAACAGGTAACTACAACACAAGTTTCCTTCAAGCAGATGAATAGGTAAATAAAATGAGATATAATCACACGATAGTCAACAAATTATTAAAAAGAAGCTCTGGCATATGCCACAACGTGAATAAACATTGATGCTTTTACGCAAAGCAAAATAAGCCAGTCACAAACAGACAAAAACTGTATGATTCCATTCACACGACACACACAGATAGTTAACTTCATAGAAGCAGAAAGTAGAATGGTTACAAGAGACGTGAGGGGAGAAAGGAATGGAGAGTTAGTTTTTGGTCCTAAAGAGTTTCATTTGCAAGATGAAAAATGTGTGGGTGGTGTGCACATACTACACCTGAACTGTACCCTTAAAAACTGTTAACCATAAATTATACATTGATGTATTGTACTGAAGATTGAAGGATTCAAATCTACAGTAATCCACACAGTATAATACTAAAATAGAGGAACAGCAGAGTAGTTAGAGCGCTTTCCTAGCAAGTGCAAGGCCCTGAGTTTGATTCCCAGCACCACATAAGCCAGGCATGGTAGCACATGCCTGTAATCTCAGCACTTGGGTAGCTGAGGCAGGAAGATTACTATGAGTTCAAGGTCAGCCTGGACTACATAGTGAGTTCAGGACCATCCTGGACTACTGAGTAGGATTCTGTGCCAAAAAATAAAAAGATAGGGGCTGGAAGAATGGCACAGTGATTAAAGTACTAGCCTTGCAAGCACAAAGACCTGAGTTTGATTCCCCAGCACCAGATAAGCCAGGCATGGTAGTGCATGCCTGTAATCTCAGCACTGGTGAAAATGAGGCAGAAAGAGTGCTATGAGTTGAAGGCCAGCCTGGACTACAGAATGAGACCCTGTTTCAAAAAAAAAAAAAAAAAAAGATAGCTAAATAAAGCAGTAAAACAGAACAAAAAGAGCAGAATAGAACTTATATAAACAAGTGATTGGGAGGAGGCGGTACTGGGGATAGAACCCAGGTCCTTGCACTTAGTTGCTGTATCCCCAGCCCTTTTCCCAGGCTGGCCTGCCCCACCCCACCCCCTTCTGAGACAAGATCTTTCTGAGTTGCTCGGGCTGGCCTCAAATTTATGACGCGATCCTCCTGCCTTAGCCTCCCAAATTGCTGGGATTACAAGTGTGCTCCACCACACTCTGCTTGGACAGCAGATCTTTTTTCTTCTTTTTTTGGTGTCTCTTAACCTTAGGAAACACTGGGTTTCGATGTGTGTAGCAGACTCTGATCATATTCATCTCCCCACGGCCCTCCTTCACACTCCCTCCCCCTTTCTCCTTGTCTCTGGTCTAATAACAGTCTCCCTTCTATTTGCATGTCATCTTTTTTACATTCCGCATAATAGAAAATAGGCAATACCTATCTCTCTGAGTCTGGTGAGTTCCATTATTTTCCTGCAAATAACATAACTTCATTCCTCTTTATGGCTGAGTAATAACAGCACATTTTCTTTATTCATCTGTTGATGGGTATCTAGGCTGGTTGCAAATCTAGGCTATTATAAGTTGTGTCACAATAAAAATGGGCATGCAGGTATGTCTACAGTAGGCTGACTTTGATTTCTTCCAGTATATACCAAAGAGTGGTATAGCTGGATACTGTTTCTATTTTTAGTTATTTGAGGAATCTCCATATTGATTTCCATAAAAAGCTATGCCAATTTGCATTCCCACTAGCAGTGTAGAAGGGTTTTTTCTGACATCTTAACTAGCATTTATCATTTTTGTGTATTCCTGATAGCCATTTGTACTACGGGGAGATCGAATCTCAATGTAGTTTTGATTTGCATATCCTTAGTGGCTAAAGATGTTGAACATTTTTCATATATTTATTGGCCATTTGTATTACTTCTTTTGAGACATGTCTATTCAATTCTTCTGCCAATTTTTTTGATTGGGCTATTTGATTTTTTTTTCTGTTAAGTTTGTTGAGGTCCTTATATATTCTAGGTATTAACCCTCTGTTGGGAGAGCAGCAAGGATTTTTTTTTTTTTTCCTATTCAGTAGCTGTCTCTTCCTTCTGTTAGTTGTCTGCCTTGGTGTGCAGAAACTTTTTGATGTAGTTCCATTAGTGAATTCTTCATATTATTTCCTGTGCTATCAGTGCCCTATTGAGAAAGTAATTACCTATTCCTACATCTTCAAGTGTTTTCCCTTCAAGTATTTGATTTAGCTGTCTGAAACATTCAGGTCTTCTCCTTAGGTTATTCATCTATTTTTGTACAACACAACACAATACGAACAGTTTCAACCTTCCATGTGTGGAACACCATTTGTTAAAGAGGCTGTCTTTTATGCAACATGCTTTGGATTTGTCAAGAATCAGATCCCTGCAGTTGCATGGGTCTCGTTCTGTGTCCTCTACTCTGCCATGCCACTGATCTATGTGGTGGGGTTTGTTTGTCTGCCAACACCATGCTGGTTTTGTTACTATGGCTTTATACATAATTTGAAATCAGGTATTGTGATGTCTGCAGTCTTCCTCTTTTTGCTTAGAATTGCTTTGGTTATTATGGATCTTCTGTATTTCCATGTGAATTTTAGAATTTCTTCCTAATTCTGCAAAGAATGTCATCAGCATTTTAATGAGAATCACACTGAATCTGTAGATTACTTTTGTAATCCCTAAGGTTTCTGTTTTTGTTTTTGTTTTAAGACAGGGTCTTGCTCTTCAGCCCAGGCTGGTGCTGAACTCACTATGTAGCCCACCCTAGCCTTGGACTCATGGCAATCCTCCTGCCTCAGCCTCCTGAGTGCTGGGACTACAGGTGTGCAATACCATGCCCCGTTTATATGGTGCTTGGGAATCGAACCTAGGACCTTGTGTTTGCTAAGCAAGGGCTTTAACCACAGTGTCATTCCTCCAGCTGTCCATAGGTATTTTTAAATAAAGTTGTTTTCCTGGGGTTTTTTTCAGCAGGTTTATTACTGTTGTATAGAGCTATTGATTTTTACAAGCTAACTGTGTGTCCTGGAACCTGATTTGTAATAATAGTAAAAAAGCAATTTAGTGGTAAAAGCATAAGTTTTTCAATAAAGGTAGCGGAAACAACTTGAAACCCATATGCAAAAAAAAAAAAGAAACAAAACTGTATCCACACCTTGAACTACATAAAAAATTAACTTAATGTTAATTATAGAACAAAATGTAAACACCTAAGACTATAATACTTACATAAAAGACACAACACACTTTTTGACCCTAAGTTAGGTAAAAATTTCTTAGATATGCCAAAAGCATAATCTGTGAAAGAAAATCTCAATAAATTATAGTTCTTCAAAATTAAGAACTTCTCTGTGAAAAACATTGTTGAGAGAATAAAAAGCTACATAAGTGAAAATTCTATAGATCATATACCCAAAAAAGTGCCTGAATTCGGAATATACAACAACTGTCAACAATAAGAAAACCCAATTTTTAAAAAGGAAATCATTTAAACAGAAATCTCATCAAAGATATACAGAACGCAAAAAAAAAAAAATCACACGAAAAGATGTTCAAGATCATTAGGAAATACAACTTCAAGTCACAATGCATTTGTCCAATAATTAAAAGGCTAAAAGCAAAACAACTTTTCTCAACCTCACCAAGAGAAGCTCTCACACATCGCTGGTGGCTGTGAAACAGCACCTTGCTGACAGTTTGGTAGCTTCTAACTACAGAATATAGAGAAACACATGAAGCCATAGGCATGGGTGAAGTCTTCCTAAATAGGACGGAAATAGCACAGAAAATAGTTAAGAAACAACAAATGGGGTTATATGAAATTTAAAAGCTTCTGCACAGCAAAAGAAACAGAGAGTGAAGAGACAGCCTATAGAATAGGAAACAAAATGTTTGGTAGTTACTCTTCTGATTAGTATCAAGAATGTAGAATGAAATCAACTTATAATGAACTCACCTAAAACAACCCAATCGAAAAATTGCCAAATTAACTGAACAGACACTTCTCAAAAGAACAAACAGCCAACAAGTACATGCAAAAGTATCCACCATCTGTAGCCATTAGAAAAATAAAAATCAAAACTACACTGAGATTCCATCTCATTCCAGCCAGAATGGCCACCATTAAGAATACAAAAACAATGAATGTTGGAAAGGATGCAGGGAAGAGGGAAAAAGGAATCCTTATGGCAGGAACGTAAACTAATGCAACCACTATGAAAATCAGTATAGAAATTCCTAAAGAAACTAAAACAGGAATACCATTTGACCCAGCTAAATCACTTCTGGTATACCCTCAGAAGAATCGAAGTTAGCACCTTACAATGACACATGCATACCAATATTGATAGCAGCACAATTCACAATATTTAAGCTATGCAAAAAGCCTAGATACTTGTCAACATAAGAATGGGAGGCTGAGAGAGGAGGAGGAGGACTGCCATTAATCCAAAGCCAGCTTGGGCTCCACGGTGAGTTCAGGACCAGCCTGGGCTACGGAGCAAGAACTTGTCTCAAAAAAAAAAAAAAAAGGAATATCCCCTGAAGTCCCTGGTGTGTGACCTATCTATGGCTTCTTTTTCCCAAAGCAGTTCAGACCAGAGCTCTTCCCAAAATAACTCCTGACTGCTAATTCCTAGCACAGTGCTGCTGAGAACAGCTTCCCCCAGCTGGCCTGCTGAGCTGTAGGAAGTGCTGGTGGGGAAAGCTCACGTGCACCTGCAGCTTGCATTACCCTTCATCCTGCTTCTTCTGGAGGCCAGTGAGGCGCTTATTCGCATGGCTCCTACCTCCCATCCGTTGCTGCCTGCTGTTCACAGCCTCTCAGGCAGCTTCCTGGCTAGTGTGTTTTTCAGCCTCAGCTACTTTCTCAAGGTTTCTAACTTTCCTGTTCGTCTCTTTTTTTAATTCCTGGAGCTCTTCTCTTTCTCTGAGGTGAAACTGAGCAGATAAAAGGGTTTTTGTGGGAGGGGGGCTTGTTTTTGTTTTTTACTATACCTCAACTTTTTGGATTGTTCTGTAAAGAGCCACTACTTGGCCACCATCATATCCAGAAGTCCAATTAAAGTGTACTTTTAAAACAATCTTAAAATTTACATGGAATCAAAATAGCCAAAGAAATCCTGAACAATAACACAGAAAAGCAGACGGCATCACAATCCCACATATCAAGTTATATTACAAGGTAACACTGATACAAACTACATGGTTTTTGACACAAAAACAAGACAGATGAATCCATGGAACAGAACTGAGGATGCATAAACGACTTCAGGCACCTTCAGCCATCTGATTTTCAACAAATGGGCCCAAAACACATGCTGGTGAAAAGCCTCTTTAATAAATGATGCTGGGAAAACAGGTAGTCCACATGTAGAAGAATGAAACTAGACCCGTATCTTTCACCCTGGACTAAAATCAAATCAAAATCAAAGACCTAAATATTAAAACAGAAATACTGAATCTGCTAGAAGATAAACTAGGAAAATAAGAAAACCCTTGAAAACAGGCATAGGTAAGGACTTCCTTATCACCTATTGTACAAGTGATTCTACCAAGAATCAACAAGTGAGACTGTATTAAATTAAAAAGCTTCTGCCCAGCAAAGGAAACAACCAACAAGATGAAAGAGCCGATAGAATGGGAACAGATTTTTCCCAACTATTCCTCAGAGGACTAATATCTAGAATATACAAAGAACTGACAAATTTTAGACATCATATAACAGCGATAAATGCCTATTTTTCTTTACAGCAGCACAACTCAAAACCGCTAAACCTTGAGAGCATCCTATATGCCTATGAACAGATGAATGGTAAAGATGTGGTACATATACACAATACAGTACTACTCTGCCATTCAGAAAGATAAATTTGAGTCATTTGCAGGAAAATGAATGCATCTAGAGTCCATTATACTTAGCAAAAAAAAAAAAAATCAGGCGCAGAAGGTTAAATTGGTTTCTCTCATGTGAGAAACACAAAACATAAACTAAAAGACCAAAAAAGTAAGAGACACGGTAGGAAACATGGAGATAGACTGGGGGATCCGCAGGGAGGGGAGTGAGGAAGGCCAGAAGGCAAAAGGTAGTAAAAGTGATGAGGATATGATACGATTACACACTAGTTCCCTAATTTCAGAGTAATTGTTGTGTATTGCAAATACATACTAATAAAAAATAATTTAGGGAAAATTAAAAGATAACCTGTACTGTTCAGTGGCATTCTGGTATATTTACGAAACTGTGCAGTCAGCACCCTGAACCCTGTTCTAAAACCAAATCAACATGTTTGCTAAACCCACCTCTGTGCTGTGTACTAACCGCCCTCTACTCACCCCTTACCCTAGTCCCTGGCAATCACTAATCTACTGTTTTTCTACTTGGGTTTGCCTTTCCTGGACACTTCATATAGACTGAGTCATACAATATATGGCCTTATGTGACTGTATACTTTGACTTAGCATAATCGTTTCAAGATTTGTCTGTGTTGTAATATACACCAGCACTTCATTCCTTGTTGTGGTCAAATAATCTCTTACCGTACCAAAATACCATTTTTATTTGTCTGTTCATCAGCTAATGAACATTTGGATTGCTTCCATGTTTAGCTATTATTAATAATACTGCTATGAACATTTGTTTACACATTTTTGTGTAGAAATATGTTCTTGACTCCCCTGTTTATATCCTAAAGAGTCAATTTTCTGGGTCATGTAATAACTCTATGTTTAACTTTTTGAGGAACTCTCTGTCTTTCAATAATTTCCACCAGCAATGCCTGAGAGTTCCAATTTCTCTACATCCCTGCCAACACTTAATGTTGTCTAAGATTTTTTTTTTTAGTATCACAATCCCAGAGATGTGAAATGGTATCTTTTTGTGCTTTCTTTTGATTTTCATTCCCCTGATGACCAATGATGTGCAACATTGTTTTCATAGGACTATAATGGTTTTTTGAGACAGGATCTCCTTCTGTAACCCAGGCTGGTCCTGAATTTACTATGAAGCCCAGGTTGGCCTCAAACACATGACAGTCCTTCGGCCTCTCAAACCCAGGGCCTTGTGCTTGCTAAAAAAAGTGCTCTAACCACTGTGCTATTCCCCCAGCCTTACTATAATTATTTTAAATATGTGCTATCATTATCTATCCCACTCCCTTTAAAAGGAAATTAGTTATATAACATCAATAAATAATAAATATTGTTCAGTATGGTGACACATACCTGTAAGCCCAGAACTCTGGGAGACTGAGGCAGAAGGATCACAAATTCAAGCCCAGACTGAGCAATTTAGCAAGACTCTATCTCAAAATATCTTGCATGCATTTCTGATGCTAGAGGTAGAACCCAAGGCTTCCACACTATACTACATCCCCAGCCCACTTTTGTGGAGTTTTAATTTTGGAACAGGCCTCACTTAAGTTGCTAAATTGCCCAGGATAGACTCAAATTTGCAATCCTTCTGCCTCCCTTTTTTAGAGTGTTGGGATTACAGGCCTAGGCCACCCAGCCTGGCAAAAACAAAAATAAATAAATAAATAAATAAGGTCTGGGGATGTAGCTTATTACAAAGATTCTCGATTCAATATCCAATACTACAAAGTAATAATAGTAATAATAATTCTGTTGAGTTTCGTATAATTGCACTCCGCCTGAGGTAATGAAATGAGTTTAGAGCTATGAAGTATAAAAACAAATTTCTAAAAAATAAAAAGTGGTATTACAGTATTTAATTAAGAACATTTTTATTTCATAAGCAGGAGTTAATTAAAAGGGCAGCATACAACCAAAACTATTCCATATGAAACTGTACAATCCAAACTACAAATTGTCCAAAACAAAGTGAAAAAATAGTAATTGGTTTTTGCTTGTTTGTTTTCTGTTCTGGAAACTGAACCCATAGACCACTAAACTATATTTCCAGCATTTTTTTATTTTATTTTGACACAAGGTCTTGCTAAATTGCCCACATTGGCTTCTAATTTGCAATCTGCCTGCCTCAGCCTCCCAGGTAGATGGGTTTATAAGTACATGATGGCATACCTGGCCATTCATATCTTTTGAAATACTATACATACCATGACTGATGTATTACTACTTTGAAAAATACATGAGCTTCATACCATCACACACAAACACAGCTTACTAAGGGTTGACAAAGCACATCTAGCATGCACAAGCCCTGAGTTCAATCCCAGGACCGAAAAAGAAAAAAAAGAACATACCATCTTCAATAGCATTTCTGACAGCACGAAGTCCATCTCTTACAGCGTCTTTGATTTGTGTGACTGTATGTTTATTTGGTCCTTTGATCAGTAAGGTGACAGAGCGAGGGTTAACACAATCTTCTACAAAAGTGAACTTTTCTCCACCCTAAAGGATGACATGAGAAAACACAACTTGAGGGCTGCTGGATGTGGCTCCATGGTAGAGCACGTGTCTAGCATGCATAGGTTGGATCCCTGATAGTGAAATGAAAATGAGGAACTTTAATACTCAATGTTATAAAACAAGTTTATATGAGAATCCAAACTTCATGTGAATTTTCTTATCAAGAATAACTTCTTGTAAAAAGAATAAAATATGTTTTAAAGTAGTTAAATTACATTTAAATTCGTAGTAAGTAGTTAGGTAAATAATTTGGGAAATTTGTTGGGTAGGTTACTCACACCTCTGAATACAAAATATGATGTGAAAGACTAATATTTTGAAAAATAACTTAGTGTTCACTTTATAAGTACTCACTGAGGTATATTCAAATACAAGACCAGCATGTCCCAAGCAATCTGCATTGAGGCCTTCAAGAGAATTCACAGCCATTCCACCACAAGCAAGAGTGAGTCTGAAATTACATATATTTCACCATAGCTTCTATTATGAAAAACACAAAGGCTAATTTATTACAGGTGAAAAGATATTTAACTCAGAAGACTATATTGTTACTGTGTATGTTTATCAGGCATTACATGATGATTTGAAATGTATACTGTGAAGTGGCTGAATTAAGCAAATTAACATATGTGTTGGCTCTTGGAGTTATCATTTTTGTAATGAGAATGGTTAAAAGCTACACCCTTTGCTTTTTTCCAACAATGCAATGTATTGTAATTAGCTAACGGAAGTTTCATATCTTTTGAACCTTGCTTATACCCCCTAATTTCCCCACTGCCTTCTGAGTGCAACATTCTTAGATTCCATATACAAGTGAGATCATGTAGTAGTATAGTGTTTTTAAATTTTACTTTTTTAAAAAAAGAAAAACTTGCCTTGCACTTCAACAAAATTCTGCAGTTAAACTTGACTTTTGACAGGTTAATATGTACTGAAGTGAAGGGCAAGATTTGGAATTGATAGTGTACTATTTTGCTCAGCAACATTTTCTAATAAGCTAAAAAATACACGTGGGAGATTTCAATTTGACCTACTTAAAAATCTTAGGAAACATCATTTGCAAGCTCACCTTTCCATGTTTCTTCTTTTTGCTCTGCGAAGAGCTGTTATTCCATGTCTGGCAAGAGTATCTAAGGAAAATGGGTCAATTCCCTATAACCAAGTGAACATAAAAGTTACAAACGTGTCTTGTGATTTGGGTTTTTTTTTTTTAACCTTTATTGTCCTGCAGATAAACACATGCCACGCAAGTGCTCATGCACTGAGCCACATCCCAGCCACAAACATATTTTAGAACAGCATTTCTCAAATCTTTCGGTCTCAGAACCATGTTATACTCTTAAATATTAAGAAGACAAAGAACATTTGTTTATGTGATCTGTATCTATATTTATATTATAAATTAAAACAGGAATTTTAAAAATAGTAATACATTTAAAGTAATACTAACCCCATTTATATTAACATAAATAGTATGAATTAATGAAATTTTACCATATATTCCAAAGCAGAACTATGAGAGTATGATATGTAAATATACCCATTTCTCAAGCTAATTGTGTATTGCAAACACATGCTAATCAAAGAACAAAAACCACTGGCAAAAAATTTTAATTATAAAATGAGAGTGATATACATTTTTGCAAATCTCTTTAATATTTGTCTAAATACACAATAGGGCTGGAGGTGTAGCTCAGTGATTAGAGTGCTTGCCTAGGAAGTGTGAGGCACTGGAGTTCGATTCCCCAACACCATACCATAGCTGGGCATGGTGGTGCACACCTATAATCCCAGCACTGAGGAGGCTCCGGCAGGAGGATTGCCATGAGTTCTAGGTTAGCCTGGGTTACTTAGGGAGTTCAGTACCAGCCTGGAATACAGAGCAATACTCTGTATCAAAAATAAATAAATAAAAAGATGAAAAAGAGGACTGCTTCAATCATTTTTCAGAAAAATCTATCAACTACCCAAATCTAAGTAATGAGTTTTCCAGTTACTCTTTCAAGTAAAATGGCTTTCCACAAAAGAAGTGGTGAGGTTAGCTCACAAATCAATTTCACAGGGGCTTTCCTTTCAGACGATATCATGTTTAGCACACAGCAGAGGTGCTCTGTGTGTGTTTCATATTTTATGACAGAGTTATAAAAGTATGCACACTTAAGAATCAAATTTTAATAAAATTAGTAAGTTTACCACTTCATCCAGACATCTTTAAAAAAAAAGAGAGAGAGAGAGAGAACCTGCCTTTTCTTTTTCTGCACCGGTGTGGCAACAGAGAACTCAGTGCCTACCTGCACAGTCTGGTGCTCCTGCTTTACCAGCACACAGGTACCAAGTTTTACCTGTCATTACTTTTGCAACATCATTACAAATATCAACACAGTGTAAAAGGTGTTCGTAATTAATTATTCATAATATTAATAATATTGTTATTATTAATCATTAATAAGAAAATAATTTTGACCCCAGATTCCCTGAAAGAGCCTTACGACACCTCCAGGTCATCACAGACTAAGCTTTGGGGAATAATGAAGGACACTCACAAATAATTAAAACCAAAGCTGGCCTCTCACCTTTTGATTAATTACAACAAATCCCTTATTGGAATTAGCACAGACTCTGTCTTTCAGGTCTATTATTTTCTTCACTCTATCGTCAATAAATTTTCTTTCCGCTTTTACCAATTTCTCTTTCTGTGCAGGCGTCTTATAAACAAAATGAGAGTTCACCTCTCTAAAAAAATTAATAAAAACAAGCTATTACAAGGAAGGCAGGGGGAAAACAAAGAGGAAAGGGTAGAAGTTCAACTATCTGGGAGGGAAGAAAGAAATCTAAAAAGCACTTTTAGAAAACAAGTTTCGAAAGTTTATAGATACCAATATGAGCAAAGTACACTATCTATACACATTGAACACCCTGCCCCACCCCCAAAAAGTAAAACTGGGGACAGGGGAGACAGGGCAAAAGGAATGATAGGGTTTTTAAATTATCAAAATATTTTATGTGTGTGGACAAATGTGTTAAAATGAAACCCATTAATTTTTATAACCAACCAAAAAATGAGTGAAAGCCAACACAGGAGGAGGAGAATGGCCACACTCACACACGTACGTTTTTTCGTATTCCAGTGACACATTACAAGTGAGGACAAATGCATCTTCTACTCTCTTCTTCATATCTGGATGGCGAGCGCCATGATCCAAAACTAATCCTCGGATCAACCTATTAAATATATAATATTTCTTACTTTGAAAATACACTGTAAATTTTTATAGACAAATAAAATTCTGTTCAAAGTTGTAACAAAACTGACAGGACACACACATTGTTTCTTTGTATCAACTTCAAACCTAACGTAGAATTAGTAAAATTAAGGCTGGGAGTGTGCTCAGCAGCTAACGAGCTCACCTAGCAAACACAAGGCCCTAGGTGTGATTTCCTCACAGCACATAAGTTGGGTGTGGTGGTGCAGCACTTCGGAAGCTGAGGCAGGAGGACTGCTACGAGCTCAACACTAGCCAGGCCTATATAATGAGCTCAAGACCAGTCTGGACTAAGGAGTAAGATCCTATCTCAAAAACAAACAAATGAATTAGTAAAATTAGGAAAGAGTACCTATTTAAATACAATCTGACTGTGAAGTCACATGAAAAGCCAAACCAGAATAACTATCTAAGATATACAACTCAAAAATATAACATAGCTAATCAAGTAGTGACAGGCAAGCACACAACGAATTTTGTAAAAATATTTGTTCAAAATAATTTTACAAAACAACTAAAAACTGTTAACCTAAATGTCCAACAATAAGATATTGTTTACCAAATAACTGCCCCAACTATTTGATGGCCACAAAAAAACTATTTAAGCACAGGGAAAAATACAGAGCTAGCTGATAAGCACAGAAGTACAGATTTCATACAAAGCATGATTGTAACTATTCTTTAACAAAACAAGTATCTTAACATCGAAGGAAAAATGTAAGGACTCTTAAGAGTAATGTTAAGCTTCACTGGTAGCAATACTAATAGCAGGACAAGAGGCTTTTTCCTTCTCTTTGTCAAATATCCTCTAGAGATCAAATATTTTTATAGTTTTCCTACAGATGTTTAAGTAATTGATAGTTAAAGATTTTTTTAGACAGGTTCTCGTTCTACAGTTAAGGCTGGTCCTGATCTCACTATGTAGCCCAGGCTGGCCTAAAATTCAGGGCAATCCTCCTGCCTCAACCTCCCAAGTCCTGGGATTATAGGTGTGCATGACCACTCCCAGTTATTTGTGGTGCTGAGGATTCAAACCTGAGACCTCAACTTTCTGGGCAAGTGCTCTAATCATGGAGCACTTAAGAATCTTTTATAGCTAATAATTGCTACATAATAAAGTAAAAAATAATAATTTTGATGGTACAACATAATTATGAGGAAATTTTCAAATGTTAACCTAAATTACTCCAATTTCCAACTGAATGAGAAGATATTTGGGTAGAATTTTTGTGTATATGGTACTGGGGATTCAGCCTATGGCCTTTACACTGACCTACATCCCTGTCTGTTTTTATTTTTTATTTTGAGACAGGGTCATATTAGGTCGCTAAGTTGCCCAGGCAGGGCTCAAACTTGCAATCCTCCTGCCTCAGCCTCCCGGAATGCTGGCATTATAGGCCTTTACCATGGGCCCAGTATATGAAGAAAATATATTCTTCACTTCTTCAGTCTCCCTCATGCTTCCTCTCACTTCTTTCAAGCGACCTTGTTTCTCTGAAAAACACTGTTCCATCACTATGTCTGCTATCCTAGGGCCCATAAACTTGAACCTCTCACTCTACGTAAATGAACTGTCCATGCTTCTCTACATGATTAACTCCTCTGCCTGATACTGAATTCCGTTTCCCCTTTCTGTTCTAGCACTATCCCCCATATTATTATTCTCTCTATAGGAACATCCTCATCAACACAATCAAGATAATTCCCATATCCCCTTCTCTGCTCCCCTTCACGGCCAAGCTCCCCCACTTCTTCCCTTGCCATTCTCTCTTGAACCCACCTTCAACCTGACGTTCACCGCTACCTCTTTATTGAATAAACTCTCATTAAAGCCGCCAAGAATTGTTTCCCAAACATAATGATCAATATTTAGTTTACAATGATGTATTCACAGCAGCATATGACAAGCTAATTATTCTCTCCTTGCTGAGACATACTGTGCTCTTGGCTTCTGGGTACTGCTCTCTCTGGTTTCCACCCCTCCCCTTAGCCTCTTCTAACTTTAAACATTGGGTTTACCAAATTTCAGACTTTAAACTTCTCTTCTCTCTACTTTTATTTACTTCTCGGAGGAACTCATTCATTCCTGTGTCATTAAGTCATCAAATACTGATGATTCTCAAATACATATTTATAGTCCAGACTCCTACTCTGAATTCCAGACTCATCCTGCCAACTTCCTACCCAATGCCTCCACGGTGCCTAATAGGCCACTCACACCACATTATCCCACATGAGTTCTTGATTTATTTCCCTAAACTTGCTCCTTGCTGTTTTCTTTATCCCAACAAATGATACCTCCACTTTTTCAGCTAGTCACGGGAGAAAAGAGAGAGAGAGCCTGACTCCTATTTCTGTCCCTTTTCACATCCAACCATCACCTAATTCTATTTGTCCTTCTTTCTAAATATACCTTCATCCACTTTTCATTCCTCAGATAAATAAGAACAGATTCCTAACTGGTCTCCTGTTTCTTCTCTTTGCTTCTCCCTTATTTTCCAACTTACTTGACAGTGTACTCTCCACACAATAATCACAGATACCTTTCTGAAATATAAAGGAAGAACTTATTATCCTCACTGATGGTATGTTAATTTGGACTACCCTGATACCAAAAACAACTAAAAATACTGGATTATAAGCCAAAGCTTAATACAGGAAAGTTACAAGATAGTAAAGAAATTTTAGCGTCACACTAAAAATAAAACAAGAGGCTAGGAGCATAGCTCAGTTGTCAAAACACCTACCTACCAAGGGCAAGGACTTGAGTTCAATTCCCCAGCACCACATAAACTGAGTGTAGTGACACACACCTATAATCTCAGCACTCAGAAGGCTGAGGTAGGAGGATTGCTTGAGTTCAAGGCCAGCCTGGACTACATAGTGATTTCAGGACCAGCCTGGACTACAGAGTGAGACTCTGTCTGTAAAGCAAATAGGATATTAGATAAATAAAACAAAAACTTTGGAGTAAGTAGAAAACTTCAGGTACTTTTATCCCAAAGATATTTGACAAGGCAGGCAAATCTGAACTTTAGTTTCAGTAACTTCACAATGAAAAAGGGAAAAAATTAAAAGCCCAGGATTCATCCAAAGTAGTTAGCCTATCACACAACTCTTCAAATTAAGCATAAACCTCAAAGGGCTCAGAAGGATGAACAAGAAAAAAAAAATCAGCCTTCACATGGGTTTGCATTAAGAATTCCCATCAAATGAATAAGCAAAAACAAAAAACAAAAAAAAAAAACCCTCAAACAATAAATTTAAAGATGTTTAAAGAAGTCCCTGGGCTTCCTGCAGCAGCAAATGCAAATCTTCTTGGCAGAAAGGTACCTTCAACCTAGGTCTCAAATTATTGCTACAAATACTTTTTTCAAGTACAATGAATGGTACATGCAGAAACAAAGTATAATGAGCGAGAATTAAAAAAAAATAAAATGATACCTAAAATAAGCCAAAACTCTAGGTATTCTAAGGACCAGATATGAATTCTATGCTTGAAAAAATTACAGGTGAGTTTGGAAAGATCGTCAGGGAACAGGAAACCATAAAATGTGACATGACAAATTTGAGGAAGAACCAAATGAAATTTCTTTAAGTGAGCATATAAAGACATCTATGCATACAACAACGAGCTACTAAAAATCCAAGGGAACACAGGCATGCCTCTTTACGTCCAACCAAAGGGAGTTACAACGTTTATAGATACACGCCCATCAACGGCAGAATGAACACACTGTGCAATTGTCAGATAAGAAAATACTCAGTAGCGGTGAAAATGAGCAATCTACTAATACACACAAGCAATAGAGAATGAAAAAAGGCACACATAGAAGCACACCTACTTTATGATTCTGTTAATACAAAGTATAAATCAGGGAATATTAATATATTATATAAAAACGCAGATTACCCTAGAAGAAATAATGGCTGGAAAACAGCATACAAAAGGTATTTGTAAGTGCTGGTTTCACAGACATTTTGTCAAGTTCGTCCATCTATCATTCTCATAGGTGTACTGTCATAAGTATTACTTTTCAGTATGTTACAGTTAGTTTAAAAGGTATTTTTTTTCTAATCAAAGACACTGATTTTAAAGAAGACTGGACATTGTTTAACAACTACTGAATAGCAAAATTAATCACTAGAAATTATCCAGAATATAACATAAAAGACAACAGAGAAACTACAGGAAAAAAAGAGTAATAACACCACACATACACGTAACTGAAGGAGAGGGGACAGGACACAGTAAATGTTTCAAGAAATAATAGATGGGAATTTTCCTGAATAAGTAAAATACATCAATTTCAAAAATCAAGAAGCCTAGAAAATACCAAGCAGAGTAAACAGAAAGATTTCCATATCTATACATATTATAGCAAAATTCCAAATTACAAGGACAAAGAGAAATACCCTGAAGTCACCTAAGTAAAAAAAAAGAAAAAAAAAAGGATTTCCTTGAAAGAACAGGTAATTTCTGAAGAGCAATAATGGAAGCCAGGAGACAGTGGAATAAAAATCTTCGATCAGCTGAAAGAAGTGCTCACTGATTTATGACAGGGTTACATGACATAAACCCATCATAAAATGAAAATACCGTGAGTCAAAATGCATTCCATCAGGTGCAGTGATGCAAGTCTATAGTCCCAGCTACTCAGGAGGCTGAGACAGGGGGATATCAAATTCAAGACCACCGGGGCACCTTCGCAGGACCCTACCTCCAGTGAATAAAAGGGGATGGGGAGGAAGCTCGCTGGCACGGAGAAAGTGGAATTAACCCCAGGACACAAGTAAAATCTCACTCTCACAACTGCATGGCTCACTGGGAGTGATGACCTGCCCCTACTGCTAGACTTCCAAGTGCCATACCACACATTACTAGGAAAAGTTCAAAATTCAAAGTATAGTTTTTATTAAATGTGTATCACTTTCACACCATCATAATGTCAAAAAACATAAGTCAAACCACAAATCAGAGACCATTTGTAAATGCCAACTGTTATGGTTTGGATCTGGAATGTCCTCCACAGGTCTCATGTATTTAGATGGTGTGGACGAACTATGGAACTATGTGCTGTTAAGAGGTGGAGCCTGATACACCTTGACCAAGTTGGCTTCATCTCAGGGATGCAATGCTGCTTCAACATACAAAGATCAATTAGCAAAAGCAAGGGCCAAAAAACATGATCATCTCAACACATGCAGAAAAAGCCTTTGACGAAATATAACATCCCTTTTAACTCTGATGAAAATCGGTATAGGAGGCTCAGCTAATGAAAAGCAATCTATGGGGCTGGAGGAATGGCAAAGTGGTTAAAGCATTTGCTTAGCAAGTACAGGGCTCTGAGCTGAATTGCCCAGCACCACATAAAAGCTGGACATGGTAGTACCCACCTGTATTCTCAGCATTCGGGAGGCTAAGGCAAGAGAACTGCTGTGTGTTCAAGGCTAGACTGGGCTACATAGTGAGTTCAAGACCAGCATGAGCTACAGAGTAAGACCCTGTCTCAAAAAACAAAAAAGAAAGAAAGAAAAGAAAAAAAGCAATCTGTGATAATCCTAATCCTACAGGCAACATTATCCTACATGGGAAAAACTGAAAGCATTTCCTCTCAAATCAGGAACAAGACAAGGGTGTCCACTCTGTTTAACATAATGCTCAAAACTGCAGCCATAGCAATTAGGCAAGAGTCTGGAATAAAGGGAATATGCATAGGAAAGGAAGAAATCATACTATTCCTATTTTCATATGGCATGATCTTTTCCATAGAGAACCCCAAAAACTTTATCAGAAGACTCTTAGAGCTAATAAACAAATTCAACCAAGTTGCAGGATATAAATTGATATAAAATCAATACTCAAAAATCAATAGCATTCCTCTACATCAACAATGAAAACACAGAGAAAAGGATCAGAAAAATAATCCTATTCACAGTTGCCTCAAAGAAAATTAAATACCTAGTAATCAACCTAATAGAGCAAGTGAAGGATCTCTATACTGAAAACTAAATACTCTGAAAAAAGAAATCGAAGAGAATTTTAGAAAATAAAAAGACATCTCCTATTCCTGGATAGGCAGAATCAATATTGTCAAAATGGCCATACTCCTTAAACTGATATACAGATTTTAATGTAATCTTAATCGAAATACCAACAGCATTTTTCACAGAACTAGAAAAAATGATCCACAAGAGACCCAGAATAATCAAAATAATCCTAAGAAACAAAACAAAAGCAGGAGGCATCACAATGTCAGGTATCAGATTCTATTATACAGCAACAAAGATAAAAAAAAAAAAGCCACATGGTACTGGCACAAAAAGAAACAGGTGGATCAATGGAATAGAACTGAGGATGCAGAAACATTCCTGAGTACTTACACCCATCTGATCTTTGCAAAGGGGACAAAAATATACAATAAAGACAGCCTATTTAACAAGTGGTGCTGGAAAAACTGGCTAACCACATGCAGAATGAAACTACACCCACATCTTTCACCATGTGTTAAAATCAAATCAAGATGAATCAAGAAATTAGGCATTAAAGTGAAAGCACTGAGCTTATTGGGAAAAAAAAAACAGGCAAAACCCTTGAAGACATAGGTGTACGCAAGGATTTTCCCAATAAAACACCAAAGTATGTGAAATAACACCAAGCATCAACAAATGGGATTATATCAAGTTAAAAAATCTTCTGCACAGGAAAAGAAGCAATCAGTAGAGTGAAGAGGGCACCTATAGAATGGGAAAAAAATCTTTGTTAGCTACTCCTCAGACAGAGGACTATTATCAAGAATATACAAAGAACTGAAAAAAATTAGACTCTCCAAAATAAAGAACCCAACCAAAAAATGGGAATCTGAAATGAATAAACAGTTATCAGACAAAGAAATTCAAATGAACAAAAAATACAGGAAAAATATTCGGCATCTTTAGCTATCAGAGAAATGTAAATCAAAACAACACTGAGGTTCCATCTTACATTAGTAAGAATCATTGGTATTAGCAACTCAAAATGCAACAAATGCTGACATGGCTGTGGGGAAAGAGGAACCTCCTACATTGCTGGTGGGACTGTAAACTAGTACAACCATTTTGTAGAAAAGTATGGAGATTCCTCAAAAACTGAAAATAGATATTCCATTTGATGCAGTTATACATCTTCTAGGTATCTTCCCAAAAAGAATTAAAGTCATCATACAAGAGTGATACATGCATACCCATGTTTATAGAAGAACAATTTATAACAGTCAAATCTTGGAAAAAGCCAATATGCTCAACCACAGATGAATGAATAAAGAAGATGTGGTATATATACACAATGGAGTACTACTCTGCCATAAAGAAGGGCAAATTTTGAGTCATTTTTAGGAAAATAGGTGCACCTTGAGACCACTATACTTAGCAAAATGAGTCAGGCACAGAAAGTTAAATATCATACAGCTTCTCTAATATGATAAAATCAAACCACAAAAAAGTAAAAGATAAATGGAAGAAAATACGAAGATGGACTTTGTTGGGGTTGGAGTGTGAGAGGGCAGGAAAAGGAAAGGAATGCAACATGTAAATTTTAAAAAATTAATAAACTGGATGGTGGGGGGAAATAGTGATGGAGGATGGAGCCTAGTCAGAAGGGGCAGATCACTGGGGCTTGACCCGGAAGGATATGTGCTCACTCTGCCCTTCCCTGCTCCCTTGGCTTCCTGACTGCCGTGTTGTAAACAGCTTTTCCTCTTTCGGGGCCTCTGCCACGTGCTTCCACCATCGCCAGCCACCCATTAATGGACTGAGAATTTCTGATACTGTGAGCTAAAATAAACCTTTTCTCCATTAAGTTGTGGTTGTTGGGTAATGTGTCACTGCAACCAACAAGTATCTAAGATACCAACCTACTTCAACACACAAAGTAGCAAAGAATTAAGATGAAATACAGACATATTCAGGCAAACAAAAATGGAAGGTATGCCCTCAGCAAACTCTAAGAGAACTCTACATACAGGATGAACTTTATCCAGAAGGAAAGTGTATTGACCCCTCAGTTGTACTTCCCTTGGTTCCAATTACCTTTGGTTACCCAGTGTCAACCAGTAAGTACTGTTAACAAATGAGAAACTGAAAGAACCTGTTCAATCATCTACAAAGAGGAAGAACAAAAAAGATGAAACTGAGCCAGGTGTGGTAGTGCACACCTGTAGTTCCAGCTACTCAGGAGGCTCAGGCAGAGAATGGAAAGTGCAAGGCCAACCTAGAAAAAGGAAGGAAGGAAGGGAGGAAGGAAGGAAGGAAGGAAGGAAGGAAGGAAGGAAGGAATGAGCTCAAGCAGACCAGCAATATGAACGTCACCAAAATTTGCCAAAATGTTTCAAACTGCACGGATATTAAAGGACAAAACTATGGAATGCAGTCCTCAGATGGAATACAGCATTAAAGGCAACCACAGGATCACCTAAGTATCAATCTCTTCATCAACACTCTGATGAGACAGAAAGAGACACCACTTGTGATTACAATGTTCTTCCAAAAGATTTCTGAAGAAAGAAGAAATGTATTGTTTTGTATCGTTTGTTACATCTCAACTTTCCATGTGGGTTTACAGCAGTCCTTCCCTACCTACAGGGAATATGTTCTGTGATCCTCAACAGATATCTGAAATGAAGTAGTCTCAAACCTAGTATGTAAAGTTATCTCTTTGTAACCACATGGGGTTGGTTTTAAGATGCCCTGTGATTATCAGAATCTGTGAATACTTAAGTGTCTTATATACAGTGGCATAATACTTTTGTATGACCCACACACATCCTCTGAAATCCTTAAATTGCCCATAGGTGACTTACTAATCTGATATAAAATATCATATAAATACTATGCAAATGGTTGTTGCACTGTATTGTTTAGGGAACAATGACAAAGAAGAAAGTTTGTACATGATTGGTACAGATACAATTTTTTTTACAGATGCAATTCTTTACAGAACAAATAAAGTTGGAAATATGAGACTAAATCTTCACAAACATTGTACAAAATATAATAATATTATCAACTGGGATTTTAAAAAACAATAATCATAACATGATTCAACAGGGAGTAAATGGAAATATCATGCAGCAGGAGAGTAAAGATATTAATCAAATTTAGACATCAAAATCAGTGAATACCTTAGTGTCTTATATACAGTGGCATAATATTTGCATATAATCCACTCATATCCTCTGAAATTAAGTATGTATGATATAATTTATAGATCAATAACAAAAATAATAGAAGCATGGAACTTACAAACTAGTACAGAAGAAATGGAATGATAAAAAGTACTTAATAAATTGAAAAGAATATTTAAAAATCACAGAGTGAGTGAAGATAAAGGTAAAAAATAGTAAATTTAAAATCAAATATATCTATAACTTATTAACTGTTGGGTTAAACATTTCAATTAAATTATAAAGTTTTATATGATTTAATATTTTAGATGTACCTATGTAACACTGCAAAGAAATCATCTAAGATATAGGGAAAGATTAAAAGTAAAACATAAACAAGAACATGACAGGCAAATAAAAATTAACAGAAAACTAGTAAGACAGCTACATCAATATCAGATAAATTACACTTTTAAGAAAAAAATATAAAAGGGTCTGGAGGAATAGCAAAACAGTTAAAGCACTTGCCTAGCAGGCTCAAGGCCCTGGGTTTGATTCCCCAGCCCTACATAGGTCAGGCATGGTGTCACATGCCTGTAATCCCAGCACTCAGGAGGCTGAGGCAGGAGGATTATTGTGAGTCCAAGGCTAGCCTGAGCTACATAGTGAGTTCAGGACCAGCCTAGACTACAGAGCGAGACCCTGTCTCAAAAAAAACTTTAAAAATTGTATTTTCCTAATAAGGCATTCTCTTTTGCAGGGATAGGGTTGGTAGAAACAAACCCAGTGCCTCACACAAGCTAGATAAGCATTCTATCACTGAGCTGCATTCCCAGCCAAAGACACTTTCAACATATATAAAGCAACACTGCTAAAACTAAAATAAAATATAAATGAATCTAAAATAGTTTTGAAAGATAACTCCGTAATTGTCAATAAACAAAGTATCAATACAGATATGAGTCATAACAATATTAATAAAAC
>PVKB01001411.1:191445-421893 GCA_004027205.1 Ctenodactylus gundi
TTAGTATATGGTTGGGGTTTTGGTTTTTGGGGGGTTGTTAGTTTGTTTTGAAACAGGGTCTCACTCTACAGTCCAGGCTAGTACTGAATTCCTATGTAGCCCAGGCCTTAAATACTTGGGTAATCCTTTTGCCTCAGCCACTCCTGTGCTGGAATTATAGGTGCGTGCCACCACACCCACCTTACCATTAGTATATGTTGAATAAAAATAATCAATGAAATTAAAGAAATGGTTAAAAAGCAAATAGTTTAAAATTTATGTACTGCCAAAATTCATGCAATACTTACTGTGTTCCTGTTTCTGATTTATGCTTCATCTCCATGATTTCCACCATTAAGAGGTCAATAGGGTGCCCTGGTCTTCTAACAGCCAAAACAGAATCCACCACGGCCTGAAAAGGAGGTTAATGAGAAAAGTAAATTAGTTTGACTACTAAAGGGAACCACTGGCTGAACTTACTTATCATCACACTAAACAGGTAAAGGGCTTCAGGCCTCAAAACATAAGGCAAAGCTAATAAATGTCACTTTATTACTGACACTAACCATAAAAAGCTACCAGTAGTACTTCACAGTCTACACAAGGTAACATCATGAATATGAAGGTCCAAAACCTTTATTTTAAGGACACCGAGCAAAGGCCTTTGGAAATTATGGGTTTAAAATAAGATCTAACAGTAGAAGAGCCATGATTAGAATTCAGATCTCTAACTGTCGATCCATTGATCTTTATACTGTACCAACAATACTTACACTTTTCTTTCTTTTTTTTTTTTTGAGACAGTCCAGACACTCTGCAGTCCAGGCTGGCCTGGACCACATGACAATCCTTCTGCCTTAGCCTTCAAGTGCTGGGATTACAGGCATGCACCACCACACCCAGTTTATGGGATGCTGGAGAAATGAACTCAGGGCCTTGAGCTTTACTAGGCAAGTGCTTTAACTACTGAGCTACTCCTTCAGCCTCCAAACTTTCCTATGAAAGGACATTGTTGTGGTTTAGAACTGGAGTGTCCCCAAAATCTTCATGTACCTATGGATACTATGTACTGTTGGAGATGGGGCCAGAGTGCAAGGCTGGATGCTTAGGGCTTGACCTGGAAGGGTGGCTCCACACTTCCTCTCTAAGACTTGGTTCTGTTCTGCTATACTGCAAGGATCTCTGTCTCCAGATGTGGCCTGGCCCTGGACTCACCATATGATTCTACCATTTTGAACCACCCACCCCATGAATGGAATGTGACTTTTTGAAACTGTGAGCTAAAATAAATCTTTTCTCCCTGAGTTATGGATGCCGGGTATTCTGTTCCAGCAATGAGGAAGGATAACTTAATCAATGGAAAGAAAGGAGATATCTATGAGTAGAACTCAAATATGCTGGCTTAACATCATGCAATGACTAAGTCTTATGTTTGTTTAATCATAGAAAGTTTCCATATCTTGCCACAGCATACACATTTGTTTCTACATGAAAAGAGTCCTTTCCTCCAAAACTGTGAAGTAAAATTGACACCCCAGAAAGATATGTCTCTTGTATTCTGCCACGCATCTCTAGGAATATGCAATTTAATGAGCACAGCACATATATCTTATATAGCCCCAAAAAGAATATGAAAATAGGGACTAGAGGAATGGCACAGTGGTTAAAGCGCTTGCCTAGCAAATGCAGGGCCCTGGGTTCGATTCCCCAGTATTACATAAGCTGGGCATGGTGGTGCATACCTGTAATCCCAGCACTCAGGAGGATGAGACAGAAGGATTGCCATGAATCCAAGGCTAGCCTGGGCTCCATAGTGAGTTCAGGACCAGCCCTGGCTACAGAGCAAGAGACTGTCTCAAAAAAAAGTGTGAAAATAACTGATTATAGAAATTAAGAACAAAGGTATAATCATCATAAAATATAAATAAAGAAAAAGAAATGCTGGGGATGGAATAATGGTTCAGGGGTTAAAAGGCTTGCCTTGCAAGTGCTAAGTCAAGCACTAAGTACCTGACTTTGATTCCCCAGCACCACATAAACTGGGTATGGTGCCACACACCTGTAATCCAAGTACTCGAGAGGCTGAGGCAGGAGGATTGCTGAGAGGCTAAGGCAGGAGGATTGCTGAGAGTCCAGAGCCAGCATGGGCTCCGTAGTGAATTCAGGACCAGCCTGGGCTACAGAGCCAGACCCTATCTCAAAAAAAAAAAAAAAAAAAAAAAAAAAAAAAAAAAAAAAAAAAAAAAAAAAAAAAAAAAAAAAAAAAAAAAAAAAAAAAAAAAAAAAAAAAAAAAAAAGCTATATTCTAGAAAATCTTAACTGAGGTAAAATAATCTTTAATTGTGGAGCCTAGTAGGAACTAAGACAAAGATCACTGGGTAGTGAAAATATCAGTGTTTCTAACACTTCAAAAGAAAAAAATTCTCCCTTAACCAGAGAGCATAAAAATCCTGGACAAGATGACTACTACAATAGCAGGAAACACAATAAGCCTTTCTTCTGACTCTCTGCTCAGCAATAAATTTTCCAATATTACCCAGGATGATACTCCTATTGGTAAGAAAAATTGAACAGGAGTGACTCTGGTGTTTCAGACCATTTGGTATTTGTATTTCTCAAGTAAATGAATAAGATAACATTCTGCTTTGCATGTCAATGCCTTATGCACTGGTTGCTATGAATCCATCATTCCTGATAACCCAATACATTCAAGTCTCAGAAACTGCAAAGCTCAGGAACAATGATGACACCATCGAATGGTAGCCACCGGATAAAAGCTTTTCTAAAATATCCAGACAACGGTGTCTCTGTATTACATCTATGCTGCCTTTAGAAGTAAACAAAGCAAATATGCATTTCCCAAGTGTGCATACAATAACATCAAGTCAATCGAGCTTCCTCTAACTGTAACCTTCACTACAAAGCAGCTGCCAAAGCCTCCTCACATGCTACCTCATGTAACAAAATATGGACTGCTGGGTTCATTCTGATTTTATGTTTGTTTGTTTATATAGTATGAGGTACTATACAGGGCCTTGGAAATAAGCTGCACCCCCCAGCCCTTTTTTCCACATGTACGTATTTATGTACTTATGAAGAGAGGGTCTCACTAAGTTACTAAGCTATCCAGGCTGGGCTTGAAGTTGAGATCCTCCTGCATCAGCCTCACAGGGTGCTGGGATGACAGGTAAGGACCAGTACGCCTGGCAGGACTGTTAAGTTTGCAGGACATGACCCAACCCAAGCGATTCCTCAGGAGATAATCCACAGGTGGCTAAGGCTCTCTCAACTTTCAAGTCACTAAGTATTAATATGACCCTTTTGAGAGATCACAAACATTTTCTAACCAATTATATCTGGCCTATACCTAGTCCATAGGCATTTGTCTTATTTTGTTTTGACATCCAAAAAAATACATGCATTATTTAGTACTTCACAGAAATAAAGAAAAATACCATCATGTGTTAGCCTAAATTCATTCTAATACAAAAGATAATCACATACCTCTACTAACATATCAGCCAGTTCGGCATGAACTTTTGTTCGTAGCGATGTTCTAGCCACTTCTAAGAGGATTTCTCTTTTCATCTCTTTTTTTACTTTAATATTCTCCAGGACCTCGAGTGCTTTTGTCTTTGCAGCTTCAAATCCTTCGGTTATTATTCTAGGGTGCAGACCCTATTACATCAACATGAAATTATAAACTCTAAGGTAAGTCATCCAAAGTAATTATCCTCTCCTCTTCTAAAACCAAGGAATTGTCTTATAAAACCATAACAGAATATTTCCATTGACATATTCATATCTAACCTGCATATATTATTTCAATTCATCACTTGTTCCACTAGTGTCCTGAGTTTTGTCTGTGCTTTTGTTTTCAGTACTGAGGAGCAAACTCAGGTCCTTGCACTAGTTATATACTCAGCCTGTCCAAATAAGCAATGTTACCCACATCAGTGCTACTAAATATGAACACATGCTTGTAATTTCTAAAAGTCATTTTTCAATGCTTCTTATTTGAAATAATCTCAACCTTACATAAAAGTTGCAAGTGTGATAAAAAAACACATGTATTTTTATTTCCAAAAATTACAATTACATTATCACATGGTACCCTTCTGAATGGAAGCAAAAGAAGGAAGAGTCTTTTCAATACAGAGGCTAAGAACAAGCATTAATGGGACTAGAGGAATGGCACTGTGGCTAGAGCATTGCCTAGCAAGCACAAGGCCCTGACTTCAATTCCCCAGCACTACAGAAGCTGACATGGTGGTCCAAAACTGTAACCCCAGCTCTTGGGAGGCTGAGGCAGGATAACTGCCACAAGTTCGAGGCCATCCTGGGATATATAGTGGGTTTGGGACCAACCTGGACTACAGTGGGAGAATCTATTTAAAAAAAAAAGAACAAACATTGATATAGAGAAAAATGGTAGACAAATAGCACCTTTACCCAGTGATCAAAGTTAACTTAAGAGTAACAGGACAGAAGGCCAGCATGTGCCTCCTGATACAATACATCCAAAACTAAACAACAGCAGTTCTGCAGTGCTCTTACCAAATATTAAGAACCTGGCCCTGTGAGGAAAAAGACAAAGTCAATGAAGCAATTTTTTTTTTTTTTAACAAAGTAACTGGCCTGTACTCCTTAAAAGTAGCAATGTCATGAAGAATATAAAAGGCAGTTCAGGAACTATTTCAGCTTAATGGAAACTGAAAGGAAGTGACAACTCAACACAATGCATGATCCTAGATTTTCTTTTTCTATAAAAGTTACTATCAGCTGAGTACAGTGGGACATACACATACTTGTGATTCCAGCTATTTGGAGGCTGAGGCAAGAGGACTACAAGTGTAACGTCATGCTGGGCAACTTAATGAGACCTGTATTTACATTTTTAAAATGGTGCAAGATTGCAGGCCTCTAATCCCAACACTGTGGGAGGCTGAGGGAGGAAGAATCAAAAATTCAAACCCAGCCTGGGCAACTTTAGTGACTGAGACCTTGTCTCAAAATAAGAAATAAAAAATGGGCAGGAAATGTAGCTCAGTGTGAAGTCCCTGGGCTCAATCCCCATTACCACAAAATAGAAATAAATATCTTTTTAAAGAAAATACTATTATAACAGCGGTGAACTTTAAATAAAATCTGCAGGTTAGACAAACGTACTATATGAGTACATTAGTGTTGCTACTAAGTTCTTGTTTTATATAATTGTACTACGGTTGTGTAAGACAATTCATTGGTTTCAAAAATGTTACTATCACTGCAATACTTAGATCATTTCTGCAACTTTCACACATTTAGAAAAAGATATATACACTAATATATATCATATAGACATGAAGAGAGGCAGGAGGAGGAGAAATAACAGAATCTGCATTAAAAGTAGATGATAACTTGTAATATTCTTAAACTTTTTCCATAGGCCTAAAATTTTGCCAAAAGTTTTTTTAAAATAGCATTTTTGTGATCATGGTTTTTTGCTTTTGTTTTTGTTCTTAAGTGTGTGTGCTACGGTGTTGAAGAATGAAATTGTGGGCAAAGGAAACAGGTGGACAGCAACAGGTCTTTATTTAGAAACAAAGGACAGAGGGGTAAAAGCTCCCACTATTGGGGAAGGGGTTCCAAGTGGGTTGTTCCAGTGATGGTATTGTTTATTTACAAAAAGTACACAAATTTGATGAACATTGGCATAAGTTCTAATTAATTCTTTATATTTCTTGATGTCACTTAGGACATTGAAATTTGATGTTGAGTATTTGTGCTGGGCACTATTCTGAGGGATTTACATGAATTATTTAATCTTTTTTCTTTTTTCCCCATTTTATTGATATAAATACGCACAAAATCTAAGGTTTACAATGAAGTTGAGCATTTTGTGCACATACATATCTTGTCAAGGTGACAAGGACTTTCCTGAATTATTTAATCTACCCAATAACACTATGAAGTGTTATTCCTACAGATGAAGAGACCAAAAAAACCTTTGAAGACAGCAAAATTTATTTATGTATTTATTTATTTATTGAGACAGGGTCTTGCCATGTGGCCCAGGCTGGTTCTGACCTCATTGTGGAGCCCAGACTGGCTCTGGACTCACAGCAATCCTCCTGCCTCAACTTCCTGAGTGCTGGGATTATAGGTGTGCACCACCATGCCCAGCTTATGTGTAAACTCGGGTATTTAATGCCTCATATAGCACTTGCTAGGCAAGCACTTTAACAGCTGAGCCATTCTTCCAGCCCTATAGCAAAATTTAAAGGAACAATATAATTTGCCTTAGATTAATTATTGATAGTTAAGATCAGTACCAGGGTTTAAACCCACAAGACCTGTCTCTAGATTGTGCACTAATACCACTTTCAAAAATGTCTTTGGTCTAGAACCTCATAACTATTCTTCTGACCTACGAGGATAACCTCGTAGCACAGCTCAATCATTAGAGCACTTGCCTAGGAAGATCAAGACCTAGGTTTGCCCAAAAATTTAAAATGCCAATCTGAACATATTAGTCATTAGTAATGTTGATATGTTTACTGTATTCATCGAAGTGTGCTACACACTCGCCATGATCTGGCTCCCACCTCTTTCTCCACCTGCTGGCCACATTGCTTTCAACTCCAGCAGCACCAAACAGCTCAGAGATCTTCACAATACCATGCTGTTTCTGCTGCCTGGAATGCCATTCCCCTCACCCTCCACTATTTTGTCTGGCTTACTCCTTCCTGAAGACTCAGTGGACACCTTACTTCCTCCTGCTTCTAAATGCCAGTCTAGATTAGGGTTATCTGTCCCTCCCCAGTATTTCTACCATATCCGGGGGCTAGCTTTATCACTATCCAGTCACATAATTCCCTAATTATGTCAGTATCTGTCAGCACCTCACCATTCCCAAATTCTTCCCTTCCCAAAAGAACCCTAACTTTACTTGGATATCCCTCTTCCACCTATGTTTCAGAAAAAAAATAAAAACTTACTATGCCTCTTTCTAAAGGAGTGAATTCGGATAACTTTAAATCAATTCTCCTAAAAACCATTATTGGTTTTTGATAGCAAGTTGGCCTATCTGTGCTAAAGAAAGGATACATATCCCATAGTTGAGTGGATGGTTTTCTCTTGCCTTCCCCTACTGAGTATCACCAAGGGAGGCCAGTAGCACTGATTTCCTCAGACAGTTATACATTCAAGATGGAAGCAAGCCTTAGAATGAAACAGTATTACGTGTGGGAGAGCTAAAAGGCAGATGGGGCCTGGGTATTTGATGAATAAATGGACTATTTAATCAACCATGTCTAGATCCTGCTTTATCTCTTCATGTTCTGTTATGGGAGATAATAATTCCCTTATTGTTTAAACGAGTTTTAGTCAAGTTTCTACTACTTACAGCCAAAGTGTTCTAACTGAGATAAATTGAAAGTACTAAATTAATAGACAATTCCCTATACTAAATGAAACACAAAGCAGTATTTTAATATTTGCACCAGGTTGTTTTGCTGAAATGGTTCCTAAGAAGAAAATTTTAAATAATTAAAGAAAAGAGATAAGTAATGCCAAGCAAAGAGCACAGACTGAACAAAGGCATGGAGATAGAAATGTGCATGATGTCTTCAGAGTCTGGTGAATGAAAAAATGTGGTTAGAATACATGACTTATAAAGGAAAATCATAATAAGACTAGAAGTGTAGGTAAATTCAGTCTGAAAATCTTCAGTAATTTTTCTCTAGTTACTTTGCTAAAAGTATATAATTTGGTTTCAACTTTATCATTTTATCTATTATCATTTTATTCATTTTATCCATTGGTTTCAACTTTATGTGTACCCATCACCCATGAGTATGTGGGTAATATTTTACCTTTTTTTTTTTTTTGAGACAGGGTCTCACTCTGTAGCCCAGGCTGGTCCTGAACTCACTATGGAGCCCAGACTGGCCTTGGCCTCACAGCAATTCTCCTGTCTCAGCCTCCTGAGTGCTGAGATTACAGGTGTGCACTACTATACCCAGCATATGTGGTACTGGGGAATCTACACCCAGCTTATGTGGTGCTGGGGAATTGAACCCAGGAGCTTGAGCTCACTAAGAAAGCACTTTAACCATTGTGCCATTCCTCCAGCCCCAACTATTTCTTTTTAAAAAGAGGTATTTGATTCCAATAAAAAGTGGTATTTTAGCCAAAAAGTTATTACTTCCACTTACAATTCTCCAGGAATACCTTGATTAAAATTAACCTGTACTTCTAAAATTAAACCATCTTATATTTTTAAAAAGACACTCATAATAGTGAAGTCTGTGAAATTTTAATACCTCAGATATGTAAAGATCAGCTTGTTTTAGTAATTCTCCAATAATTAGAACATTTGAAGTAGTACCATCTCCTGTGATATCATCCTGGGCCGTTACTACTTTTGCTATCAAGGAAGCTGTTGGGTGTTGAATTTGCTGAAAAAGTAAACAACAATTTAGAGAGGAGAATGATATTTTTGGTAAGAAGAAGAAGGCCACCAAAACCAAGATAACCTAAGGGTAAATAGGAAAAGTAGAAATGAAATAAGCTTCACTCTACAAGTTTACAAGTTTTACATTATCAATACTTAATAAATGTCAAGTCTAAAACTTAAAATTTGAGAACTAATGAGGTTTGAACATTTTATAAGTCTTTGCTTCAGCATGCAATGATATTTTCAAAAGAAGATTAAATCTTTCAGTCTCAAAAGATGAATACATTTAATAAAACTGCAAAGGATTTTTTTACTTTCCATGATTATAAAGAATATAATATAATATAGTGCCTTTAAAAAATATTAATTCTAAGTATCCCTAAGCTGTTATTTGGGCTACACAAACATTTGAAAATAGGCAAAAAATTTTTATTGCGGTCTAGTCTAACAAGCATATCTCAAGACTGCTGACAGCCTTGGCTTTAAAGACATACAGAACTGTGCCGTGTTTTTAATTAACGATTGCTAAGGTTCATTAAAGTCAGAAGCATCAGCTCACCATCTCATGGAGCAGCACATTGCCATCTTTGGTGAGTTTGATGTCACCAGATCCAGAAACAAGCCTGTTCAAAGAACAGTGGTATTATTTCATATGGCAAGAGTCAAAGCACACATTCCCAGTACTTGCTACTCCACTTCCTTAACACAAGGAACTAGACTTGGAAATCTCCATCATGGCAAGGGAAGATACCACAGTAATTATCTCTCTTGCAACTCTTGGAATTACTGTCTCCCAAATGGACTTAGGACAATTTAATTCCAAATGTAACTTTTATGGGCTTAAAGAGCAGTTGATGAGGAACTGAAGGAATAACACAATGATTAAAGCACTTTCCTAGCAAGGCCTTGGGTTTGATTCCCCAGCAGCACATAAACTGGGCATAGTAGTACGTGCCTAAAATCTCAGCACTTGGGAGGTTGAGGCTGGAGGATTGCTATGAGCTCAAAGCCAGCCAGGACTACAAAAATAAGTATGTTTGTATAGGTGTATACTAAAAATATAAATGTAATATTAAAATATGATTGCTTCAAAAGAAGAGCAGCTGAGTTAGGAACATTGGTTAAAAAAAGAGTAATTATACAAAATGGAAATTTTTAAATTTCTTCCTTGTTTTTTTTTTTTGGGGGGGAGACTGGGGTTTGGGTTTTTGGGGGTTTTTTTTGGAAATGTTATTAAACATTTACGCAGCCTGTATGCCCCATGCCTCACATAAGATCATCAGGCTTTATCAGTTCTGCAACCAAAACTTTTCTGAAATTAATCCTTTCCATGCCTACTGTCATCATCATCATCTCTAAGTCAGCATCCCAATTACCTAAAAATGTGAATCTACCCTCCACAGGACATTTACATTTCTAAAAAGTAATGCAAGCTGGGTATGGTGCATACATGACTAACCCCAGAATTCAAGAGGCTAAAGAAAAAGGCCAGCCGGGACTACTATATAGCAAGACTTTGTCTCCAAAAACAAAACAAAGAGCAATGCTATTTGACTAAATTCTCTAATCAAAAACATCTTTCAAATTTTTTTTTTTTTGAAACAGGGTCTCGCTCCATAATCGAGGCTGGCCCTGAGCTCAATGTGTAACCTAAGCTGGCCTCAAACAACAGCAATCCTTCTGCTTCCGCCTCCTAAGCGCTGGGATTACAGGCATGAGTCATCACATCTAGTTTATGGAGAACTAGGGACCTCGTGCTTGCTAGGCAAACTGTCGAGCTATGTCTACAGGCCTCACTTCAATGGTTTTATGTTGTCAATAACTTTCAAGGTAAAATCCAAATTAATTTAGCAATGACATACTTGATCTTTGCCATTGTTGCCATGTCTTTTTCTCCTGCCTCATCTATCACCTTCCCACAAGCAAGTCTTTTTGGTTCCCTTAATGCACGACAATTTGTTGCCTTTTTCCCCCTGTGGGATTTACATCATTGGGCTTTTTCATTCCCCGAATTACTCCACCTAGAGCTCTTCACTCCTTTCTCCAACTGTCAAACTAAATTTTTCAAGACTGGTGAAACATCATCTGTCATTTGAGAGGCTTTTCCTTCTGTCATCAGTAATTAGTCCCTTTGTTCCATACACTCATATGCATCTATATATAATTAGCACATTTGTCTCTACCAGATCTCCTTAATAACAGATCTTTGTCATCTATTTTTCCAGTTTCTAGCATATAATTGCCCTCTTTTACCACTAACGTTAGTTTTCTCATTTCTTCAGGTGGTCTCTTACACCCTTCTGTTTTCACAAGTCTCTTTCTCTCTTGGGAAAAAAAAAAACGATGCTAAATAATATTGAAAGGACCAACAACTATGACAGAGAGCACTCAACATAGAGCACTGAAGTTGCGTAAGTATACAAGAGCTAGATCATGAAAGTTGGATTTGAACCCATGTCTACCTGGCAACAAAGCTCCTGTCCTTTCCACTACAACACATTACCACGCTAAAACAAGACTACTTGTCTTGGGGCTGAAGGTGTTCCTCAGTGGTATAACAGGTGTCTAGCCCAAAGTTTGACCTCTGGCACCCAAGGGTGAGAGGAAAAGTTTTTTGTTTTTAAGACAGGATTTACCTGGCTAAATTACCCAGGACTGGGCTCAAACTTGCGATCCTCCTGCCTCAGCCTCCCAAAGTGCTGGGATTACAGGCGTGCCCCACTACAGTAGGCGAATGTACACCGTCTCAAGGAGCAAGTATTAGAGCTGGAAGTTGCAGCTCTCCGATAGTGTGCCCACAGTTTAAAGCCCAGCATAAACGGGAAAGGAGTTAAATGCCTTAAGTTTTCAGAGAAGCACTAACTAAACTGTTCTCTAAATGCGTAACAACCTTAAGGGAAAAGGGAGGGAACGATACCAAGGCTTCATTCCTGCCGCCCCTTTTTCAAACCAGCTTCTTCCCTCCTCCCCACCAGGTTAGAGATGCCCCAAGGCAGCAGCAATAAGAAAAACCACGCCCACAAGTGCATGCACAACTCTCCCACAGTCTCGCGGACCGCTACCGACGTTCGCCTCAGACGGCTCCCGGCCAGCCAAAAACCGCCCGGCGCCCTGACCGCCGCCTCACATTTTCATGGTGCCCTTAGGACCCAAGTTGGTCCGTAGCACGTCCTGCAGCCCTCGGGCGGCGCATATGTTCACAGCCAAGGCCGCCCGGGCTCGCGCCGCCTCAGCCTCGGCGTTAATCACAGCCATAGCCCAACTGCCGCGAACACAAGAATTTCCCGTAGGAACTTGCGCCACGCCCCACTCTTCCGAGCTTCGACCAATCAGCGTCCTGCTAGGAAATGACGTCATCAGGCTTCGCCTGGACGGAAGCCAAAAATCACCTCCGTTCTGGTCGCGAAGATGGCGTCCTCCACTTCTGCTCGCGCTCCGGCGGGGAAGCGAGTGGTGAATCAGGAAGAGCTCAGGCGGTTAATGAAGGAGCAACAGCGACTGAGCAACAACCGCAAGAAGATAGAGTCACCGTTCGCTAAGTACAACCGCTTGGGGCAGTTAAGTTGTGCTCTTTGTAACACGCAGGTCAAGAGCGAGCTCCTGTGGCAGACTCACGTCCTGGGAAAGCAGCACCGAGAAAAAGTGGCCGAGCTGAAAGGCGCGAAGGGAGCCGCCCCGAGCTCATCAGCCAGCGCAGCGCTCCAGTCCGTCAAGAGGAAAGCGTCGGATGCTGATAACCAAGATGCCAAGAGAGCCAAGGCCTTCCCGGCGCCTCAGGTACACCCCACTGCGTCCACGTTGTCCACCGATATGGAGAAAACAGGAAAAGAGTCCGCTAGAGCGACCCCCACTAAGCCTTCGGGACTCGCTCTGCTCCCTGATTACGAAGACGAGGAAGAGGAGGAGGAGGAAGAAGGAGAAGGAAAAGTGGGGGACGGCAGCAAGCAGCCGTCTGATGCCCTTGGCAAAGAACACTCACTTTCCTCTTCGAGAGAGGCAACAAGTGTGCTACCAAGTGATTCCTTTAATGCAAATCCTCCCCAAGCTCCCGTAATTCCTCATTCAGGGTCAATTGAGAAAGCAGAAATACATGAAAAAGTGGTGGAAAGGAGAGAAAACACCGCGGAAGCTTTACCGGAAGGGTTTTTTGACGACCCTGAGGTAGATGCAAAGGTACGAAAGGTGGACGCGCCAAAGGATCAGATGGACAAAGAGTGGGACGAATTTCAGAAAGCCATGAGGCAAGTTAACACTATTTCTGAAGCTATCGTTGCTGAAGAGGATGAGGAGGGCCGGTTGGACCGCCAGATTGGGGAGATTGACGAACAAATAGAGTATTACCGTCGAGTGGAAAAGCTGCGGAATCGCCAGGATGAAACAAAAAACAAACTTAAAGAAGTCCTGACCATGAAAGAACTGCAAAGAAAGGAAGAGGAGAACGCTGACAGCGACGATGAAGGAGAACTACAGGATTTGTTGTCTCAGGACTGGAGAGTGAAAGGGGCTTTGCTGTAAGGTTTATAAAGACAAACTTTTTTTAAAAGAGCCTCTGCTGTCTAAAAAGTGCTGACTCAGTACATCGGTTACTCGATTCCTAGAGATTTGGGTACTTAACTGGATCATTGACATAATGAGCAGTGAGCAACAGCACTTTGGAAAATTGGTGTGAAATATTTTTGAGGTAAAGTTGTTTTTGAAATTTTTGAAGTGTTATTAATGCTAACTTTTTCCACACATTTACAGCCTTAACTGACTCGTAAAATCTGTTAGGTGGTAAATACTGTACATAGTTAAATATATATTTAAGTAATTCTGTTTTGAAATTTGTGTGTTAATATAAGTCAGACCAACATACAAGAGTTTAGATGAATATGCTCTCCTCTTTGTGATGCATGTATTTTTCCGAATCCTAAGTTAAAACTCAGAGGATTGGTTTTTTTTTTTTTTTTTCCTTTCTGGAAACGGTACTTAGAAACACACAAGTCATTCTAGATTAATCAGTTCCCTAGTTGAATATTTTCAAATTTTTGCTGTAGGAGAACATTGAGAAAAGGATATGCCACACATGTCTAATCTTAAGCTATATATGTACATGAGGAACCATGAGGAACACCTGTGAACTTTTAAATTAGCGCATATGAATCATCTGTGAAACTTTAAAAATTCTTTTCAATTGTCTGAGACCTGTTAGACTGTCTGGGGTTAGGTTTAAACAACTATATTCATAGAAGTCCCCAGGTTATTTTATTAAATGCCAGAGTTGGAAAGGAACTGCCCTAAATCCAGAATTCAATTGTATTTTTTCAGGCCTTGCCCCTTCTCTTTTTTTTTCGGTTGCTTTTTCTCTAAATAACTTTATTGCATACGTTTGCTATTTCTTGAGTGAAATACCACCTTTTATTTCTGTATCATCTAGTCTGAAATTTGATTTTTTGTGATAAATTAGGGTTCATGCTTACAGGGTCTGTCAATTTTAAGAATATTTGTTTTTCTAGCAGTGATAAGTGTTATATGCTGATGATTGATAATACAAATCACTGCCCCCTTTGGAAGTTGAGATATTCAGACATAATAAGGGAATTAGTAATGTGCTGAAATGCAAATAAATGAGCAGTAATTATAGTTAAGATTTATATATTTCTTCAAGTGAGCCAGGAAAGAGTCTTAATTCTTTTATATATACGTAGTTTATTCTCACTAAAGCTAAGGTTTTAGCCAAGGGAGTACCAAGAAATAGTTTGAAAAGCTTTTCCTGAGGGCTGGAGGAATAGCACAGTGGTTAGAGTACTTGCCTAGCAAGCACATAGGCCCTGAGTTTGGTGCATGCCTGTAATCACAGCACTCAGGAGGCTCAGGCTGGAGGATTACCATAAGTTTGAGGCCAACCTCAAAAGAAGAAAAAAGCTTTTCCTGCAGGCAGTGTGTTAAGGAAAAAATTATCTGCCAAAAAAAAGTCAGATACTCTAGTTGCAATGTATAGAATGGAATGAATTGGAAGATTAAGAGTGAGGTTACTAAGACTAATTTGTACAGGGAAAAAAATGGAACTAAAAAATTTCACAAGAACTACATTTTGGTGACTAGAAGTGGGAGAAGAAAAATATAAATAAAGGTGAGATTCGGGAAATTGTTTTGTGTAGATACCTAGAAACTGTAATAGCAGCTCCCATTTGATAAAAATAGTGCTGTTTTTGATACAGAGACTGATTTATTGAGCTGCCAAATGACTATTGATAGTGATTTGTTTAAGGACACAAAAGGTACACCTGGCCTCAAATGTATGAACCTATACTTAGAATTTTTTTTAAAACAGGGTCTCATTCCATAGTCCAGGTTGATCCTGACTCACTATGTAGCCAGGCTGGCCTGAAATTCACAGCACTTCTGCCTCAGCCTCCCAGGTGCTATGATCTCAGGTGTGTGCCACCTTGCCCAGCCAATTTTTATGTGGTACTAGGGTATCTACCCAAGACCTTGTACTGGATAGGCAAGTGCTCTAGTCACTGAGCTGAACCTCCAGCCCTAATACTTAGAATTTTCTATCAGCTTGTTATTATTTTGGTGTGCATCAAAGTACAAAGATGAGTTGAATGATGAGCCCACTTCTCCTTTGACTAATGATGTTGAGCAGTTATCTGTTTAAAAAGAAATACAAGAATAAAAATTTAAAATCAAAGAATAAAGGCTTAGTATATTAAAAGAAAATAATAATATGCAATAGGTAGGGAATGTAACTGAGTGATAGATCATTTGCCTCGCATGCACAATACACAAAGACCTCAGTTCAGCCCTCGGCACTACAAAAATCCAAAATATATATAATGCAAACCGTATGTATCTTAAACAGGAAGTTGAGGCAAAAAGGCTGCAAATTTGAGGCCAGCCTCAACTATACAGTAAGATCCTGTCTCAGAAAAAGATGAGACGTTTTAATGTTTAAGATATCATATACATATATAGTATGTGTATATATATATATATATTTTGAGACAGAGTCTCACTCTGTAGCCCAGGCTGACCTTGGACTCACAGCGGTCCTCCTGCCTCAGCCTCCTGAAGACTGGGCTTACAGGAGAGTACCACCACATCCAGCTTTATGTGACGCTTGGGAATCAAACTCAGGGCCTTGAATTTGCAAGGCAAGCACTTTAATTCCTTTGCCATTCCTCCAGTCCCAATATATCCAAACTATTAACAGTTCAACATGTAATAAATATTTAGAGGGGGATCTACCCAGGACCTTGTACTTGATAGGCAAGTGTTCTAGTCACTGAGCTGAACCTCCAGCCCTAATACTTAGAATTTTCTATCAGGTTTTTGAGATGATCTTGCTGTGTTCCAAGCTGACCTTGAAGTCACTATGTAGTTTGGACTGTCCTCAAACTTGAACTCTCAGCCCTCCTGCCTTAGCCTTCCAAAATGCCAAGATTACACATATCCACCACCATGCTCAACTGCAATATTTTACTTTTTTGGTGTGCTTCTGGGTGTGTCAGCATATTTCCATTCAAAGTGGTTCAAGTAGTAGACATGCCATGCCTAGTGGCTTCCATAGAAGACAAAAGAGACAGAGAAATTCAGTGAAAAAAACATGCTCAAAACAATGCTCAGTGGGTAGTAGCCAAACAATTTAATTAGAGTGGAGGGTTTGTTCCTGGCAATCGGTGGGAATTAGGATTGGGAAGGTAGATTTTGAACAATGTAGAAGGCCTTGAATACTATGCTGTAAGGAATGTAGCTTAATATTTTATCTTTGAACACTGAGTTCTTAATTGCAGCATAGTTGAGGAACTTCAGGAGTGCCAAGTGTATATGTTATTCTGCAAATGAACCCCCCGCCCCCCACCACCAGGCTTTTTTGGAAGGCCTTCTGTCCTCAGGCTCTGTTCTCAGGGTTGAAAGATGGAGCCCTCAGCATAATCAGTGCTTAGTGAATTGTTGAATTGGGGAAAATAGTAAACTACTATAGTGGTTAGAGGCTCCTTTCTTATCCCCTACATATTGAAAGGTCATTATATCCTCTTTGAGCTCTAATAGGTTTTTGGCAATAGACTATGAATGCTGCCAGTGTTTCCTGATTGTGAGATCTGATCCCAAGGATTCCTTCCACTTGCCTGTGTTTAGAAAGCCCCCAAATTCAGCCAATTCATGGTATAGAATTGTTACAAATGTTACTCAGGAATCCCTTCACCCACTTAGCAATTTAGAACAGTCCTTGTAACTTGGAAGAAAAAGTGTTGATCTGAATAGTCATTGAATGTACACCTGCCCAGTGCCTTTACAATTTATAAAATGCTTTTGTATATGTGTGACTTGATGGAAGTATTGACTACATACCAGGAAACAAAAGAGGATGTGGAGTTAAAGTTGAGGAAAAAAATGTAATCTAGGCCTAAGTCTCATTAGTAAGAATCACTAGATTAATAATGGAGTAATAGAACAAGAGAATTGGCAAAAGACCCAGGTTCAAGTTCCTCCACCTTTTAATGATGAATTATCCTGGGCATGTTACCTGTCTAAACTTTAGTTTGCTTCACTTCAAAATAAGGATAGAGCTGGACAAGTTGGCACATGCCTGTAATTCCCAGCTCCTCTAAATGGCGAGGCAGAAGGACTGCATGTTCAAGACCAGGCTCAGCAACTTAGAGTCAAAATTTTTTTTAAATGTCTGGGGAGGTAGCTCAGTAACAGAGCACTTAACTAGCAAGCAGAAGGCCCTGGACTCAAGCCCTGCTTTCCTCCTCCAAATACATACAGAGATGTGAAAATCCAGTGGGACATGGAATCATTTTAATGGATGCAGAATGGGAAATATTAATGAAAATGGGTATTTTCTGTGAAGTACCAGTTACCTAGTTACTTAACAGGTGCACTTGGTTTCAGTAAGTATATTTGTGAAAATAATGACTAGGTAGCATTTTAATACTATTTTTCCATTAGTTCATATGATATCAGGAACTTAGAAGATTTAAATTTGAACAGGAAAAAAACTCAAAACTCACTGCAGTCTATTTTATACCAGTATTTCTACTGTCAGTGACCTCATCCTTTCCCATTAATTCAAATATCATCTTGATACTGAATACTTCAATTTATATCCCCAATCTTGACCTTCTTCCTAATCTCCTGTCTTATAAAACTGCCTACCTAACATTCATTCCACATTCAGGATGTTCAATAGGTATTCTAAATATACCAAATCTCAAGCAGCTTTGATTTTTCTTCCCCGTAGAGGCTTTCCTAGGTGTCCCTGTCTCCGTAAATGGTACCATCACCCACCCAGGTGCTCAAAACAAACCCTAGGAGTCATCCATTTCCCTCACTGCCCCCAAAACCTAGTGTACTAATTAGATCCTGTCTAAAATATGGCCAGAATCTTTCTACCCTCTCCATAGCAGCAAATTCATTGTTACCTGGCCTCCCACCCTAGACAAAATCTTAATGGAATAATTTTCACCCAGTCCTGAGAATTGCACCCAAAGAGTGCTGAACTACAGTTCTAGCCCACCCTCCACTCATTTATTTTGAGACAAGAGTTTCTGCTTCCTGTGGCACTGGGGATTGAGCCCAGTGTCTTCACACTGACCTTAATCCTCAATCCATTTTTTTATTTTTTGAGACAAGGTCTTGATGAATTGCCTATGTTGAGTTTACTGTCCTCCTGCCTCAGCCTCCCAGAGTGGTAGGATTATAATAAACCTGTGCCACATGGCCCAGCTGACCTCAAATTTGTGGTCTCCCTTTTGTAGCCTCCTGAAATAGGCATAGGTCAGAGCACTTAGCTCAGCGTACTCTTTTAAGATTTTTAGATGCAGGACTGGAGGAATAGCTCAGCAGTTAAAGCACTCGCCTAGCAGACTCAAAACCCTGAGTTTAATTCCCCAGCTCCATGTAAACTGGGTGTGGTGATATATACCTGTAATCCCAGCACTCAGGAGGCTGAGACAGAAGGACTCCTGCGAGTTTGAGGCTCAGCCTGGCTACATAGTGAATTCAGGACCAGCCTGGACTACAGATCTTGAACTTGTCTCAAAAAAATAATAATAATAAAAATAAAGACATAAAACTGAGCATAGTGATACATGCCTATAATCCCAGCATTCTGGAAAACTGAGGCAGGAAGATCACATTAAGCCCAGCCTTCATAAATTAGCAACTTGGAGAGATCCTTTTTTAAAAAAAAGATACTTAAAACCCCTCATTATATGTTTGTTTGCTCTGAGCCAGGCTCTTAGTCTAGTCCAGGCTGGTCCTTTACTCGCTGTGTAGCTCAAGCTGGCCTCAAATTCACAGCAATCCTCCCTCAGCTTCCCAAGTGCTGGGATTATAGGTGTGTACTATCACATCCATCATATGTGATGCTGGGGGATCTAGCTCAGGTCCTTGCACTGTGTTACTTCTCTAGCTCCCCTTCACTGTATGTTTCCATTACAATGAAAAAAAAAAAAGTCCAACAAAACCATTATGCCTTCATAGCATTCAGGAGTTGCTAAACGTCACAAACTGATGACAGAAGCCCCACTGAGGACAAAAGACAGGAGAATATAGCTATTCTACATTATAAGCAGTTGTTTTATTGCTGAACAAGGCCTAGCATGTTGGCTTGACCAAATCTTTAATTTGCAAGAGACATTGGAAATCAAGATTGTTTTTGAGTTTAGTGAAATTTCAAAAATAATGTGGTAGGCTGAAGTGATCTGTGGGCCCTCAGTTTGCTACCTCTAATTTTTTTTTTTTTTTTTTTTTGAGACATTGTCTTGCTCTCTAGTTCAGGTTGGCCTCAAACTCTTGGCAATCCAGCCTCAGCATCCAGAGTGTTGGAATTACAAGCATGTGCCACCATGCCCAGTTTATGTGGTACTGGGGAATTAAACCCAGGGTCTCATGCTTGGTAGGCAAACATTTAGGCCACTATGCTATTCCACCAGCCCCTACCTCTCTAACTTTAGCTGCTAAGCTCTTCCCCTACTCTCACTGGCTAGCATTCCAGGCCTCAGGTGACTCATTTCAGGGCTTGTGCCCTTGCAGTTCTTCCTGGCTGGAACCTGACTTCAGGTAGACGTACCAGATCTACCTTCAGTAAAGGTAGTCTTCATTCAATCCATAACATGAATAGCCTTCTTCCACCACCTGTTACTATCACATTATTTTATGAATCATTAAACTTTACTATCTGAAGTAGGCTTATTCATTTGTGTACAAGTTGTCTTCCCCCGTAAGAATGTAAACTCCACAAGGATAGGAAGCTTAACCACATCTAATATGTCAACCATAAAATGGGGCCCAGTAAGTATCTGCTGAATGAATAAAACCCAAAAGAACAAGCTGACTTTCCGAGTCTGGATCAGTGTAAAGAACACCTTGAACAAAGAGCTAAGAAAGCATGTCTTGGGGCCGGAGGAATAACAATGATTGAAACACTTGCCTAGCATGGTCACAGCCCTGGGTTTAATTCCCCTGCACCACTTAAGCCAGGTGTGGTGTGGCACATGCCTATAATCTTAGCCCGCAGAACGAGGAGGCAGGAGGATTGTCAGGCCTTCTTGGTCTCTGCAGTGAGTTCAAGACCAACCTAGACTACAGAGCAAGATCCTGGATCAAAAAAAAAAAAAAAAAATCCTACTGTCTGTGTCCCTTACTTGTCTAGCATGTGAAATCATCTTTTCCTATGCTGAACGCACAGCAACGCAAGAAGATAATACAACGGCCTCTGGAGTACAACACGCCACCTCTGCACTTAGCAGCAAATGAGAAATCCTCATGACGCTAAGCCAGCTAAAAGGGATGTCCATATGTTGGCGGGAGCACATGGGCAGCCAAGTGCCTGAAGGCCTTTTAAAAGAAGAAAGTTATTTAGTAGTGGGGTAAGATCAGAGTCTGGGAGTGCACGCAGCTGCTCTCAGCCTTCACCAACGTGTGGCTCAGTCTTCCTGCTGCTTGGCAGTCAAAGCCACTTCAGGGTGAATCTTTGGACTCGATGGTCCTTCACTGAACGCACTCCCAGTCACGCAGAAAAGGAACTGAATTCCATCGGCTGCACATCCATCATGCTGGGAACAGTTGGGTTTTGTGCACACACAGGGTGCCAGTGGACACCTTCAGGGAAACAGTGAGGGCCACACTGGGTAGTTGATACTGGTGGCAGTTGTCTTCCTTCTGTATGTGTTCGCTCATTTTTTGAAGTGTGGTTATAAGGTCATATCAAAGGCCAGGTTATTAATAATAGCTACCATTTACATTCTGTCTGTCATGTGTCTGGCACTGTGCTAGGACGTGCCATCTACCACTTCCAATTCTTGGAACAAGCCTATAAAGTAAGTACTATCTTTTACAGGTAAGAAAACCAGTTCAGAAATGAAGCAACTTTCTCAAGGCAATAATCCATTATTACCCTGCACCATTCTTATTGTACATTGATGTGAATATGCATACTGAATTTTTTGTTGTTAATCTTCGCATCAGTTCTCAAGTTCAGCATCCCCAAAAGAAGTAAAATTACGAATCTCCTTCATTTTAGATGTATAATGACCTGTGTGAGGTCACGTAGCGAGTAAATCACCAAAATAAGAGTAGATGAAACTTAATGCTGTTGTGTCTTCCTTTATTAAATAATGAAATGGGGGAAATGAGACAGGAATCCCCAAAGTAACAAAAATTAAGACTATGGAAGTTTGCTGTTAGAGTTAAAGGAATTCAGTGCTCTCTAGAACCCTGGCTGGGAGCTGGACATGATGGCACACACCTGTAATCTTAGGAGTCTGGGAGGCTAAGGCAGGAAGATCGCCAAGTTTGAGCTCAGCCTGAGCAAATTAGCAACTCAGACACTGTCTCAATTACACAATAAAAAGGCACTGGGACATAGCTCAGAACAAAGGCCCATGGTTTAATCCCAGTACCACAAAAAAGAAAAAAGTTCTCAGAATCTCACTCTATAGTCCAGGCTGGGGCTGAATTCAGTATGTAGCCCTGGCTGGTGGTGCTGGAAAATTGAACTCAGGGCCTTGATAACAGAATTTACACTCTTTACAAAGATTAATTCAAATGGATCACAGACCTGAAATGGAAGCCTATTCCATTTGAGCATGGAATAGGCCCAGGGAAGAAAACAGATGAAGACTACATAGCTAGTGGTGGAAAATAACTTAAACCTACCTATATTATTAGGAAGTCTTGTTCTCCCCACCAAGCTTTACCTTAGTGACCTTCCTTGGTGAAACAGTTCCGAAGTGTTTTTTGTTTTGTTTTGTTTTGTTTTTGTTTTTGAGACAGGGTCTCTCTCTGTAGCCCAAGCTGCTCCTGAACTCACAGTGTAGCCAGGCAAGCCTTGGACTCAAGGCAGTCCTCCTGCCTCAGCCTCCCTGGTGCTGGATTACAGACATGCGCCACCATGAGCAGCTTTCTGTGGTGCTAGGGAATTGAACGCGGGGTCTTGTGCTTGCTAGGCAAGCTCTTTAACCATTGTGCCATTCCTCCAGCCCCCAACTTTGTAAAGAAATGGAACTTGCAGTCCTGTTGCCTCAGCCTCCCAGAGTGCTGGGATTACAGGCACAAAAACAGATTTGAAATCTAGGAGCAGGAGCAGTGCCATCCGATAGAAGTACAGTGTGATCCGAGCATGCAGTTTCTTATTTTTCTAGTTGCCACATTTTTATAAAGTCAAAATAAGACAAATGAATTTTTATAATTTATTTAACCCAACACTTCAATAAATTATCTCCCCATTAAATTAGCATACATATGGTACTGAGCAATTTTACCTTCTTTGAGGCAGTATGGGTTTATCAGTGCTTATTTTTCACTCACAGCACTTGTCAACATGGGTCAGCCATATTTTGAAGACTCAAAAGCCATGTAAGGCTAGTGAAACAGTGTTATCAGTTGATGGCATTAACCTAGAGGGAAAAGCAGATAAAGACTTAACGATTTTCCAGTCAAGGGCTGAAGGAATAGCTTAGTGGCTAAAGTGCTTGCCTAGCAAGCCCTAAGGCCTGGGTTCCAGCCCCCAGCACCACATAAATGGCATGGCAGCACACGCCTGTAATCCCAGTACCTTAGGCTTAGGAGAATTTCTGAGAGTTGAAGGCTAGCCTGACCCACGTAGTCAGCTCAGGAATGTCCTGAACTAGAGTCAAAATGCAGTCAATACAGTTATACAGGTATGTTCAGGGTCACTGGAGTTAAGACTCGAGTCTCATGAGACCTTCCAATTCCAAAGTCCCTGTTCATTCTTCAGCACATTAGAGAAAACACAAAGAGGCTTTATTTCTCTTGAAAGAGTAAAATCATGGTGGTCTTAATGAACCAAACTTAAAAATATCCAAAGTAAAACTCACCCTTTTATGCCGAATAGCTCCAGCTCGCCTTTATTTTCATTTTCTAGTTCACTGGATGGCTTCATTATCTTATGTGATTTTTCAAGTCAACTTTTTTTTTTCTTTTTTTGTGATGGAACCCAGAGCCTCAGCACTTCACACTGTGTCAACCCCAACCCTTCTATTGGGGGGTCGGGGAGGGTTCATTTCAAAGCAGGGTCTCACTAAGTCACGGATAAGCTTGACCTTGTGATCCTCCTGCTTCACCTCCCAGTGAGCTGGGCTTATAGGATTATACAATCTTTATGATTATATAATCCTTATTTCATCTACAGATTACACTTTATTTAGAAGATGAGTTAGAAATATAAGCGATTTTCAAACATGCACTTCCCTCTCTACTCCAACTAAATTTGTTTTGGCCGCTTTCAATTCTCAAAGCAATCATTATAAGCCATTTTTGTTGTTTCCCTTGCCTAGACCAGTTTCAACAGTAATTACCATTTCCTAAGTGCCCGGATGGCTGTCAGGCCTCTACAGAATATGGATCCAACTCTTTATCACACAGCACAGAATTCCCTCCAGGACTTGTTCTTTGCTCACCTAGGAAGGCTCAACTGTCTGTCCTTCCAAGACTCTGAACAAAGTCATTTACCTTCTCTGAGCCTGCCATTCTGTTGTAAAAATAAACTCCCACACAGTGGATTTGAGGTTTAGAAGAGCTAGTACACTCCATTTATTTAGGGCCTTGAACACATTGGCAATCCTCCTGCCTCAGCCTCCCAAGTGCCGAGATTACAAGCATGTACACCACTCCCAGTTTATGCCGGCGAATAGAACCCAGGGCCTCGTACTTGCTAGGCAAGCACTCTTAACTGCTGAGCTATGTGCCCCAGCCTGAGATAGTAAACTTTGAGTCAAACAATATTTAACCAAGGGATTCTTCTCCCCATTGGCGCTTCACACTTTAGATCTTCCGATCTACCAAACGTGTAGTTAGTGCTTTATTATTATTATTTATTTACTTATTTAGACACCACTCGCAGTCCATGTGGCGCTGGGGAACTGAACTCGAGGCCTATCACCGCGCTACACCCCCAGCCCTAGGGCTTCTGTTTAATTCAGTAACTTACTACTTGCTACCCGCTGGCACTGGACAGGGCGCAAAACAGCAGCTACATGATCTCTGCCTTCCCCGAGTTCATGACGACATACTTTCTCAATCAACATCTTTAAGGTCTAGATAATCTCTAACAATTCCGAGAAAGCCAGCGGGGATTCCCCCGCCGCTCAGGCCGCGCGGCACGCGGGCGCACGCGAGGCACCAGCCTCACAGGCGGAACCTGACCGGGGCACACACGGCGCGGGCGGGGCGGGGCGTGCCGCGTCGCCCGGCCTCTGTTGTTGCTGCGCCTGCGCAAAGCCCCAGCTCAAGGACCCGTATTTAAAGAGACAGGCGCTCCGCCAACCGGGGCTGCTGGTGGCCTGTGGACACCTGGTCTGTAGGCCTGAGGTGAGTATCGGGGCACGGGAGGGTGGCAGGTGACGGGGGGCACGAGGGGGCTGCGTGTCTAGGAAAGCGGCCGGCAGCGCGGAGCGACCCGGGAGCGGCCCCCGGCTCCTCCCCCGCCCGCGGAGCCTGGGGGCACACCCTCCGTGACGTGGCTCCCCCTCGGGAGCCCGCGGGAGGCCCACGACTCCCCGGGACCTCGGGCCGTGCGAGGGGAGCGGCCGCCGCAGTCCCCGCGCCGGAGCGTGGGAGCCTCCCGCGGCTGGCCGCGTGCCGTGCCCGGAGGCGCGCCCCTCGGCTCCCGCCCCACCCCGCGGCCCGGCCCTCCTCCCGGAAGGAGGGCCGGGCCTCGCGGGGCTCCGGGCGGCGGGGCCCCACGGGCTCTCCACCGCAGCGTCGTGCCTTCTCGTGGGCCCGCGCCTCCTGCCCTCGGCTCCCCTGGTTACTCTCCATTGATCCCCCGGGGTCTTGCGTGGGGGTGCCCTCCAAAGCAGACTCTAAGGAAAGCGGCGAAGTCCAGCACGGTCCGAGCCCCCGCAGTGGGGCGGCCGTCCTTAGCTCGCCTGGGTGCTCCTTAAACTCGGGCGGACGGGGCCGGTAATGCGGCTTTTTGTGAATCTCACAAAAGATATGGCCTTTCTCACCCTCAAAATGCACATTTTGAAGTGTACGCATTTTGTCTACGTTGTCAAGGAGTTAAGAACTCCACCAGCGGCAGTTTGCCCATGGCTTCAATGTAATTTTCCTAACCACGCTGTGAGGTAGGTCTTATTCCCCGTTATAGAACTAACAGTGAAGTTGAGAGGTCGTCCACGGTGGCACGGTTAAACTGGGCGGGCAGGCTCGCTTCTCCAGCCCGGATCGCAGAGACCAGCTTTGCTCTGCCCCATGTGGCACCGCAGTAAATTAAGCGCACTGTATGTTTTTTTTTTTTTTCCTTTGAGACTACATCTTGCTCTGTAGTCCAGGCAGGACTGTGTAGGCTAAACTGGCCTAGAACTCACGGTAACCTCCTGCCTTAGCCTCCAGCCTCCAGAGTGCTGGGATTACAGCTCTGTGCCACCACAGCCAGTTTATATGGTGCTGGCGAGTCAGATTTAGGACCTTGCACCCTGTAGGCAAGCTGTCTAACTTGTGCTGAGTCCTCCAGCTCAAATCCACTTTTACTGAATTTCACTTCCCAACAGAATGCAGTCTGAAAATAATTTACAATAGTTATAGTATTAGAACTATAAGGATCCTTTAAAAATACGAATATCAGAAGAAATGGGTATAATTATTGATTTCCCACATGAGTTTATCAGTTCCTTTGGTTCTTTTTGTTTTGTTTTGAGACAGGGTCGGGTCTCTGCAGTCCAGGCTGGTCCTGAGCTCAGTCTGTACTCCAGGCTGGCCTTGAATACAGGGCAGTCCTCCAGCCTCAGCCTCCCAAGTGCTGGGATTATGGGTGTGCACCAACACGCCCAGTTTACCTAGTGCTAGGGACTGAACTCAGGGTCTTGAGCTTGACAGGCAAGCTCCTCCAGGCCCGCAGTTCTTTTGATTCTTATTGTCTGGTTACATCAGCAGTGCCTGCTGAGTTTAAACAGGCTATATAGTTACTTCAACATTCCCTACTGAGTTAAAATAGGTTAATTGTACTGGTCCTGAACTCATTATGTAGTCCACAATCCTCCTGCCTTGGCCTCCTGTGTACTGGTTTTACAGGATTATAGGCATGTGCCACCACACCCAGTTTATGTGGTGAAACCCAGGGCCTGTGCCTGTTAGGCAAGCACTCTAACCGCTGTTCTATTCCTCCAGACCCTCTGCTTAAAAGTTAAATAAGTCACTGCTTATAGCAAGAGCTAACATTTATAGAACCCATTATTGGCCATATTTTATAGATATACAGAGAAAAAGAGATTAAGTAATCTTCCAGGGTGGTCAGCTAATAAAAAGTGGCTGAGCTATGATTTGAATCCAGCCAGCCTGGTTCTAGACTCTGTGTAGTTAGTTACTTTTCAAAAGAAAGTTCCTCTTTATCTTTTTCTTTTTTCTCACTTTGTAGCCCAGGCTGGTCTTGAACTCACTGGTGTAGCCCAGGCTGGCCTTGGACTCAATCAGCTTGCCTCAGCCTCCCGAGTGCTGGAATTACAGGTGTGCACCACCACACCCAGCCTTATATGGTGCTAGGGAATTGAATTCAGGGCCTTTTTCTTGCTAGGCAAGCGCTTTAGCCGCTGTGCCATTCCTCCAGCCCCAAAAGCTCCTCTTTAAATCATCTATGTAGTGGCTCCTTTTTCGAGGATGACATGTTTTGTACTTCATATTAAAACTTTATGAACATAATGTAGTTTTTCTTGGTTAGTAAAAAGAAACCTTAGGATCTTGTAATACTTAAAGGTCATCATCTTCTATTATTAATGTCATGTTGTTGATGGCTTGAAAAAAGCTTTCATGTTACTTGGATTATGTTCATTGTGATTTATTAGACATATTTGTGTGCATGAGATAATTGAACATTTTTGGAAACTGGATTTTTCAGTATTGGAACTCTTTGATGCTAGGCTGTGAATCTATAATGCACTGGGAAGGGTTTGATTAGTCAGCATAGACTGTATGAGATTCTGGCCTTTGAGAATACCTCTTTTTGTCTCCTGTTCTCCTTACAGCTATATGACTCTGGCTTTCAGTATCTGCTTGCAAAACCTCCGAACACTAGGACGAAAAGAACTGTGCCTACTCCGAGAACAGTATCACCAGCCTGATGTAAGAAAATTCAGCCAGTGGTCAGGAACAGATTTGCTTCATGGACACTGCCTCCTCCTGAGAAGAAAACCTGTTCTGTTATTCCAGGGAGGCAATCGAAGACCACGTGCCACCTGCCTTGTTTTCCTGCCAGCATCGCATGTGGGACTCCGCAGTGACTCCTGTGAGATGGCCGAGCAACGGTTCTGTGTGGACTATGCCAAGCGTGGCACTGCCGGCTGCAAAAAATGCAAGGAAAAGATCGTGAAGGGTGTGTGCCGAATTGGCAAAGTGGTGCCCAATCCCTTCTCAGAGTCTGGGGGTGAGATGAAAGAGTGGTACCACATCAAATGCATGTTTGAGAAACTCGAGCGTGCTCGGGCCACCACAAAAAAAATTGAAGACCTTACAGAGCTGGAAGGCTGGGAAGAGCTGGAAGACAGCGAAAAGGAACAGATAACCCAGCACATCACAGGTAGGATGGAGAGCGTGGCTTTCTGGTCTTACTGACGCTGATAGAAAAAGGAATGTGGAGAACAGAAGCCAGGTTTTCTTTTTCTTTTTTCTTTAACTTTTTAATTGGAAGTAGTTTGAAATTCACAGAAGTTAGATGAATAATAATACAAAGAATATTCATATCCTCTTTACCTGGATTTCCTCGTCCCATTTGTTTACCTTACGTTTTCTGTTCACATGCTCTCTCCCGCAAAAAAAAAAAAAAAAAAAAGGTTTTGGGGTTTTTTTCTGACCCATTTGAGAGAAAGCTGCATTTATCATGGCTCTCTACCTTTAAATAGTTCAGCATATATATATCTTTTGTTGTCAAACTCCCTCCTCCAGTAGAGATTGCATTGAAGTATTTCCTATTTTTCTTTCCTTTTTTAAAATTTGTATACACCTATGGCTTTATGCAATCATAGCAAAGATTGTTCTTGGGTCGGTAAGTACATCAGCATCATCAGGCACGTCTCAGAGGGTATCATCTGAACAGGGACTTAGAATCTGCACTGTTATTAACTTTAGGTCACAAAATGCAGAAGGAGCATAGCTGTCCTGAGTTGATTCACATGGGACGTCGCTGGGCACAGCACCAGGCTGGGCAGCGCCTCAAGGAGAGGTTATTATGACAGGCTGTTCCGTCTGCATAAATCACACTGCATCTTTTACGGAATTATTACTCCCAAACTAAAACCACAAGAAAAACTTCTCAATTTTGCTTAAAATAAGTTATGAGTTAGGAATTCTTGAGAGCCCAAAGCAAGATTTTCAAGTTTGCTCGGGTGTAGAGGGAGTACTGGTGACACACACCCAGTAATAGAGCAAGTCCAAACCCCGCACCTTTGGATTCTTTTCTTTCCTTTTTTTGAGACAGCATCTCACTAAGTCGTCCAATGGTCTTCCTGCTTCAGCTTGCCAGAGTGCTAGATTTAAAAGCATGTGCTACAACAAGCACACATCAGCTCAATTTGTATATCTTAAGAATAGAAATGCTATGACTAATATGACTGTGTTATATGACTATAATACAGCTATCAACTTAAGTAAATTCTTGATTGAATGCTTTAATCTACTGTTTGCATATTTTGTCAGCTGATTGGGTATTATCTTTGATAGCTTTTTTCCTCTCATTACAGGATTCCAGTCTGCATCCCATTGATTATTACATTTAATTGCCCGGTCTCTTTGGCTTTGTTTAATCTTGGGACATTTTCATAGTCTTCATGGCCTTGGCATTTTTGAAGAATAGGCTACCAACTAACATCCCTTTTATGTATCAGCCTATATGTATCTATGTATTTATAAGGACTCATAGATTATTGTTTCTTGCCAGTGGTTTATAATTCATTACTGAATTTAATTTGGTTCTTTATTGTCCCATATTTGGCTAGTTAGCAACTCCTTTAAGATGGCCTCTGTTGTCCTGCATACCCTCATTCTTTGAAAAAAAAAAAAAAAGATTTAAAGTACTTGTGTACTCAAGCAGAGCAAGGGTTTTTTTCCCCCCATACAGGGTCTTGCTCTGTAATCCAGCCTGCTGCTGAATTCACTATGCAGCCCATGCTGGCCTTGAACTCACAGTACTTCCCCCTACCTCAGCTTTTCAAGGGTTGGGATTACAGGTGTGTACCACCATGCCCAGCTTAACAAATTACTTCCAGTCTTGTACAGCCTTGTCTTCCTGAGGAGTCTAGGTTTCCATTAACGGTATTACAAACCAAAGTGCTATTAGAAACCAAAATCTGGGAACTGGATATGGTAGCACGTACCTATACCTATAATCCCAGTATTTGGAAGGCTGAGGAAGGAGGATCACAAGATTGAGCCCAGGCTGGGCTGCCTAGTGAGTTTGAGGGTAGCCTGGGTTGTGCCAAAAGACAGGAAAAAAAAAAAACAAAAACAAAAGTGAATGCAGAGAATTCTCTTTGATCTTCAGTATCTGTAATTATATTCGTACTTCTAGTTAAGTATAGTTTTCTGATCGCTATAGGAAGATTCTTAAGTGGCTGGGGACATAGTTCAGTGATGAGAGCACTTGCCTAGGAAACATTAGGCCCCTAGTTTAATTCTCTACTACCACAAGTAGTTGGGCATGATGGTGCATACCAGTAATTGCAGCACATGGGGAAGCTGAGATAGAAGGATTGTTGTGAGTGTGAGACTAGCCAGGACTCAGTAGTGAGTTCCAGACCAGCCTGGGCTATAGAGCAAGACCCAGTCCTAAGGGAAAAAGAAAAAAAAAATTTGCTCTGATACTAGGAATCTACTCTTGCTCTTTGAGAGAAGATATTTTCAGGAGAGAAAAATGTTGCACACATGCTTCAGTCTCAAGCTCCTCATCTACTCTAAGCTAACTGGTCTTAGCCTTTATTACTTCTTGACCATCTAATTCAGAGGGAGAAAAGTACAGATAGCGTTAAACTGTTATGACTTAGATAAGTCAACAAGTTGTACAGGCCTGTAATCCTAGCACTTTAGGAGGCTTAGGCACAAGGATCACAAGACTGAGCTCAGCCTGACAGTGTAGCAACTTAGACCCTATCTCAAAATAAAAATTTTAAAATGGGCTAGAATGTATTATAACTCAGTGTAAAGGCATTGAGTTCAACCCCAGTACTGCCCAGAAAGTCAGCAGTTGGAATTTTCCTGCTTAATGCCAAATAGACGTACTCTGATCTTGTCTCTTTATTCATCTATAAACTGGGATAGTTTGATGTAGCTAGGCTCCCCAAGTTTTATCTACCAAAATGCAGTTGCTGATTTCCTCCAAATCCTGTCACTTGTGGAGATTATTATATGGGGGATAAGAGGTGGAGAATGCTCGTGAAATTTGAAGTTAGTGACAAGTAAAAGGACCTGGATCTTCTCTCTCCAGACAGCCTTTCCTTCCCTTTGTCCAGTAGCCTATTACCTACTGCCTCCACTCAAAAAGTTGAGTCATGCAGCCATGGTATTCCAGCATTCTAAGAGGCTGAAACAGGAGGATTGCAAGTTTAAGTTCAGCCTGAGCAACTTAGTGACTTGGTGAGACCCTGTCCCAAAATAATAAAAGGGCTGGGGATGCAGCTCAGTGCAGAGGTCCTAAATTCAATCTCCAGTATTACCAAAAAAGAAAAGAAGTTCTGCCAGCAGCCTCGAGCCACCCTTGGAGTAACATGGTAGTGACTTAACAAACAAGTCTATAGGAAACATTGATGAAGTATTTGGAAGTTTCTTCAGGATCTTTCATTAAAGGATATTTTCCCTTCTTTTGGGTCTCACAGATCTGTCTTCTAAGGCAGCAAGTACACCAAAGAAGAAAGCTGTTGTCCAATCCAAGTTGACAACCACTGGCCAGGTGGCATCCCCAGTGAAAGGTGCTTCGTTTGTTACCAGTACCAATCCCCGGAAGTTTTCTGGTTTCTCAGGTACAGTTAATTGGGGCTACTATAGTTTTATGGTCTTCCTCTTATTTGGTATCTTATGTGAGATTCCTGCTAAGTGAAAATTTTGTGCTATCTAGACTCAGTAATTTGCTTCTATCTACATAGAGATAAGTAATGGCCAGTTTTTAGTGCTCCATTTGTATGGCATTTCTTTTATACTTTAATCTCTGGTATAGCAGGAAAATGTTTTGTTAAGACTTCACTTGAAGTTATTAACCTGGATCAAATAACATATCTTTATTGTCTAGAAATATATATAGATGTCTCCACAAAAGGTGCTGTTCTCTCCCTTCCTCATCTTCAACACCTCTGATGTAAAAGATGCTGTTACACTTTATTAAAACTTCACCCAAATATCTAGACAGTGCCCTGTCTGTGTATTCTGGGTTTTTTTTTTCTTTTTTCTTTTTTCTTCTTTTTTGAGGTAAAATCTCACTCTGTAGTCCACACTGGTCCTGAACTCACTATCCAGCCCAGGCTGACCTCAAACTCACAGCAGTCCTCCTGCCTCAGCCTCCTGAGTGCTGGGATTATAGCTAATGTGGTATTGAGGAATCAAACCCAAGTTCTTGAGCTTGCTAGGCAAGTGCTTAACCACTAAGCTAGTCCTCCAAACCCTATATTCTGCATTTATAAATTGCATATTCACATACAGATACCAGGTAGCCTTTGTACTCTGTTCATCACTTAAGTTTCACCAGCACTGGCTTTATTGTTACCCCATTGAGGAAAGGTGATTGAGGAGTGAGCTTCATGAATACAGGCAAATGCTACAGGGTTATTGCCCCTGGCCAAGCTGCTGTTGGTCTCTTGTTTTCTGGAGCAGCTACTACAGTCTCAAACCACTTATTATCCAGGGAAAGTCAGACAGATTTTTGTAACCTGCTCTTTACTTTCTTATGTTTTATAATGAAAGCATTTTGAGAAATTGTCTCAGAACTAGAGATGAAAATAGGGAAGAGGGAGATGTCACACATGCACCATATCCCTTGATTTTTCTTGGTTCTTTTAGTCATTCAAAGGTTTGGAATGTGTGTAGAACATGGAACAAGAAGGAAAACCAGATCTGAAGGGTATTGCTCCTGTTGGAAAGTATTATAACACAACCTTATGATGAAACATGTAGTCTTTGGAATCAGTGATTTAGGGATCCCATCTCCTAAAGGATTTGATTGTGTGCTTTTTTTTTTTTTTTTTTTTTTTTAGGCTGGTCCTGAACTTACTGTGTAGCTAAGCCAGCCTTGAACACATGGCAATTCTCCTGCCTCAGTGTTCTGAGTACTGGGATTATAGGTACCATGCCCAGCTATTGTCCAGCTGGGGAATCAAACTCAGGGCCTTGTACTTGCTAGGCAAGTGGTCTAGCCTCTGTGGTATTCTCCAGCCCTGGATTGTACCTATTATTTTATTTATTTATGTATTTTATTTTATTTTGCAGTACTAGGGATTGAGCTGAGGGCTTTTGTACTGAGTAGTATCTTTAATATCTCTAACCCATTCCCAGGGTAGGCTCGAACTTGCAGTCTTACTACCTCTGCCTCATAGAGGCAGGGATTATAGGCCTGTGCCACCAGGCTCAGTTTGTACCTACCTGTTATTTTTCTTTGCAGAACAGAGAAACAGGAAAGTATTTTCTCTCTCTTATTGAACATACACACAGATTTATAATCATACATATGCATATTTTATGGTTTCTTTTTTATAATTTATAGAATTACCATTTCATAGATATATTCGGAAAAACTTTTACTAGAGCATAAGCTGTCGAGGAGTTGAGAAAACCAGGATCACTTGTTGGCCTTACAGAGCAGATGGAATTGGCCTGAGAGCTTCCATTTGTTCTTTTACTACTAAGAAGTACTTTTTTAGGCTCATTTTGTGAATGAGAACGCTGAAGTTCAGAATCATAATGGCGTTCATATTTGCTTTGAAGTCTGAGTTCATTGATTTTTTTTTTTATCCTGTACCTTTTTACTTGTTTTATTCTTGGGACTTTTCTTGTCAATGATTCAGTTGAAGGCAATAATAAAACCAGCCTTGAACTCAAAAGCCATTTGAGGGCTGAAAGAAACTCCACAGTTGAAAAGAGGCCTAGACGTGAATTCAGAAGACGGAGGTCTCATCCTAGCACTATTTCTGACAGCTCAGAGCCTTGAGCACGTTTTCACCTGTGTGAGCCTCTGGCTTCATTTGTAAATCAGGAATTACAATATCTGCCTCTTCTACACAGTGTTCTCATGATGACTATTGGAGATAACATTGTAAAAATAATACCTGCCTTTATAGAATTTTTATTTTAAAATTGAGAGCTGGACCCAGTGGCCCAGGCCTGTAAGCCCAGTGATATGGGAGGCTAAGGCAGGGGGCAGTTTACCAACTCAGTGAGCCTGTTCCTCAAAATCAGAAATCAAAAAAGGGTTGAATCCCATTCCTAATATCACTAAATAAATAAGTAAATAACAGAACTCAGCTCTCATGTTTGTTGATTGTCTAACAGTAGGTTAGAGATAGAAATATTGTCATTCAAGGTAGCAATAAGGACAGTATGATTGCAGAATGACTACTGGGGATGTGAGGGTGGAATCTGGGAGAATTTGAGAGAAGCAGATCATTCTTGTTCTTGTGACATGGCTTAATACTGTTTTAGACAGTTTTGTCCCCTGGGATGTGACTTAGACTGTAGGTCAGAAATGATGATAGATGTAAAATTCACCCAGCCCACATGAAAAGCTTGTATCAGCAATCAACTTGCTGATGATCCTCCTTTTGCTTTATATTTCATCACAAGGAGGTGAGAAGGAACCAGTAAGCATTAGACACAGTCATTTTTAGGTGTCTAGAAGAAAACCTGGCTCATTGACTAGATTTCATTTTGACAAGAAAAATGAAAACAAAGGTTGGAATGGTGAGAGAAAGGAATGTTGAGGCCCAACCTTTTTGGTGTAATCCTTGTCCTGGCTGTGCCACCAAGGATGCCTTTGATCCTGGAAATATACTCTTGGGCCTGAGTCTCCTGCTTAGTAGGAGGGTATTGAACTAGATAATCTTTCAGGCTTCAAGCTCTGATCATCTGTGTTAGCAGTAAAATCACGATAATTAGCACATCCCTTGATTTCTTCCCTGTTTTTTCCTCTCAGCTTTTTTACAATGTATTACAGTTATGTGAGATCCTCCCAACCATTCTTGGCATGAAGACAGCATCTGATTTTTATGAAGCACCCATATAAACAGGTGCATATTGGCCTGGTCTTCTGCTTGTGATAAAACCATTTTTCACTTTCCACTAACAGCTGTGAGATTTGGGGAAGTTACTTGACCTCCATTTCTTTACTTGAAACATGGAAGTAACAATGGTATCTACTCCAAGAGCATCTTTGGGAGATTAAGTAAAACTACGTATAAAGCACCAGCAGAATGCCTCTTAGTTTCCTTCCTTCCCAGACAGGCAAAATGTTTCATCTCTGTTGTTTCTTTTTCCTGCAGCCAAGCCCAACAACTCTGAACAAGCCCCCTCAAGTCCTCCCCATAAAGCAAGCCTATCCTCAAGCAAATGTGACCCCAAGCACAAGGATTGTCTGCTACGGGAGTTTCGGAAGTTGTGTGCCATGGTGGCTGATAATCCTAGCTACAACACAAAGACCCAGATCATCCAGGACTTCTTACGAAAAGGCTCAGGAGGAGGTGGGGCCCTGAAAATCCTGACTGAGCTTTTCTCCTAAAGAACTTAGACCTCTGGGTGGCTTCAGGACTATATGGAACTGTGTTCATCCTTAGTTGAGTGTTCTTCTCTTGCTGTCTTGAAATTTGTAATAATTTTGAACAAGGAACCCCATATTTTCATTGGTCACCACAAATTATATAGGGAATTCTGCTGAGAGCACTCTGACATCTTTCTTCCTCTGCCATTGTTATGCTCTGTGAAGTCAGAAGAACTCATTCCACTTGACCAGTAGTAAAATTCACTATCACGTATTTGATTAGGTTTTTGTGTGCTACATGTAGACTTGAGTATAAAATTTTTCATTCATCTAACAGATTGCCACAGAGCATCTATCATAAGCTAGTCACTGGAGATGTGTCGTGGAAGAAGAGGCAGACTACTAGCCACTGAACTCTAGCCTCCTATACTCCAGTGATGTGCACAGGGTATTACTATGTGAGGATAGGCAGTGGTACATAGATCTCTTTTGGCCTCTCCTTCCTTGAGTTTATGTATTTGTTTAAGCTCCATTTCTCAAGAAGGGTTCCTTTTTTTCTGTCTCCAGATGGTTTCCGTGGTGATGTGTACCTAACAGTGAAGCTGCTGCTGCCGGGTGTCATTAAGAGTGTTTACAACTTGAATGATAAGCAGATTGTGAAGCTTTTCAGCCGCATTTTTAACTGCAACCCAGATGATATGGCACGGGACCTGGAGCAGGTCAGAAAGAGGGGAGGGAAGGCTATATTCCAGATGGGATTCTGCCAAGCCAAGTCGCTGCAGCCATTTTTTTTATGGTTGGACACTTAGTGTTTTAGGGAACTGAAACCTATTTCAACAAGCTTCCATTAAAAGGGAGCTATAGTTGAGGCCACCGCTGTTAATTCTTGATTTTCTGAGGACTGAAACCAGAAAAAGTCTTACCTTACAAGTCCAGATTTAAGACTTCCATATGTCTCTCCTGGGGATCTTATTCTAGACAGTTATTTTTCCTTCCATTTTTTTCCTGACTTGGGCTTACCAGTCAGCTTTGGTTTGTTCGTGACTCCAGCCTTGGCATTCTGGAAAGTCTCCATTTTAGCTCCCACAGTATCAGATAACTGTGTTGGGTCTTAGTTCAGATACAAATCAGATTGTTCCAGCTCTGGATTAGTATGTCTCTTCTTAGCTAACGCAGGTAGCAGATTCTGTGTGGATAGACTTGCCTCTTCTAGGAACTGTGATTCTAACTCTAAGGGAGGTAGATATGTTAAGGAGGAAACAGGACCTAGGCTTGAAGCCTCTTGAGTGATCTTTTGTTCTGAGGTCTTAGAGAACATATATTACCACCCTGGGGTTGCAGCAGTGGTGTTTTGGTTTTTGGAAACAGGGTGATGTGTCAGAGACAATCAGAGTCTTCTTTGAGCAGAGCAAGTCTTTCCCCCCAGCTGCCAAGAGCCTCCTTACTATCCAGGAAGTGGATGAATTCCTCCTGCGGCTCTCCAAGCTCACCAAGGAGGATGAGCAACAGCAAGCTTTGCAGGACATTGCCTCCAGGTAGGAAGCTGCCCAGGCAGGCTGAGTCCAGTGGGAAGGGGCATCAGGAAATGGAATCACTTGGGAAGGAAGGTTTGGAGTTTAGAGCTCTTCAGAGGTCAAGTTGAATGTGTTTCATCTTCTTAGGTGTACAGCCAATGACCTTAAATGCATCATCAGGTTGATCAAACATGATCTGAAGATGAACTCAGGTGCAAAACATGTGTAAGTACCAGCTCCTCTCATGGCCTGAAGTGCCATCTGTTTCCAGCTATTATCGCTGGATCTTTTTTTTTTTTTTCTCCCTGTACTGGGAATTGAACCCAAATCCTTTGACACTAAGGTGCATTCCCAGCCAATTTTTGAGACACGGTTTTGCTAAGTCTCTCAGTTGGCCCAGGCTGAACTGTCAACCGCCTAGACTGCTGGAATTGACAGGCATGTGCTACCATGAATTGAGAATTCAAATCCAGGTCATCCACTTCTTATAGAACCCTAATTCTTGGTTCCACTTCTATTTTCTCATGAGCTAACATATGAGAAACTCACAGACTTGTTATAATTGAAAGTAAAGCCAGGCATGGTGGCCCGTGCCTATAATCCCAGCACTCAGGAGCCTGAGGTAGGTGGATTGCTATGAGTTGGAGACCAGCCTGGGCTACATAGTAAATTCAGAACCAGCCTGGACTGCAGAGTGAGACCCAGTCTCAAAAGATAATAATGGAGTTTGTTCAACAAGTTAATGATGAATCTCTTGCCCACCCAGCTCCACCTTTGAAATCTTTCAAGTTTTTTTCTCCTGTGAAGTCTAGAAAGTATAACACAGCTGCTTCCTCTAGAGGAGCATGTCTTTTCTCTGTGAGGACAGACTGCTTTCCAGAGCCATAGTATTAGAAATATTTTGTCAAACAGAAGCTTTTGTTTCTTTGTTCGTGTCCTCATTGGCAGGTTAGATGCCCTTGACCCCAATGCCTATGAAGCCTTCAAAGCCTCACGCAACCTGCAGGATGTGGTAGAACGGGTCCTTCTCAATGAGCAAGAGGTAGAGAATGACCCAGGCCGGAGAAAGACTCTGAGTGTCCAGGCATCGCTGATGACACCTGTGCAGCCTATGCTGGTGAGTAGCGCTGCCTTGCACCTGCTGTCCACCCTCCAAGATGCAGGTCCTGCAGTGTGGGTCTGATAGAGGTTAAGTATGGATTGGGGAAGGAAGAATGGAGATGCAGTGGAGGCTGCCCAGTGGGAAGCAAACATACAGGGACTGGTGTTTTAGTGGGATGACCCGAGCCAGGTGCCCAGCTCTGTCAATAGGCAGCAAACACTCTTGGATCTGCTACTTAGCGTCTCTGAGTCTTTTGTTTCCTATGGTAATGACAGGTGAGGGTGTGAAGCTTCTGTCATCGCACCTGAAGACAAGGGTGAGGAGTATTTAGGAACCCCAGAGTTCTGTGACCTGCTGCAAGGTAGGTCCAAGTTGTTAGCAGAGGTAGGCTTCCTATGCCAGGTGACTCAGAAGAGAGAGATTTAAGGAGTAAAGACTACAATGGGATCAGCTGGCATCTCTGTTCATCTCATGAGGAGATCTCCTTTCTTGTGTCAGTTTTCCTGTGCAACAGGACTCACTGCATATATTACCAAGGCTGCTGTGAGGCCCTTTCAGTTCTCCTAGTGGTGCATGGTGCTTTCTTTTGGAAACTGTGTTATACTGAAATTTGGTTTAGGGTTCTATGGGAGAGGGAAGTGTTCTTACCTTCTAGGAATGTGAGGTAGCCAGCAATAGAACAGTGAGCTGTCCACCCCAGGGACAGAATTCCTTAGTTACATGTGTGGTGGCCTTTCTGACTTTTTAAAGAATTCTTCCTAGAGTTTGTTCATTTGAACTCTTGTCGTTTGAAGAATGGCATGGATTATATAATTGGGGGTTAAAACATAAACTTTGATTTATGTCTATATACAAATATTATACTTGTTTTCTAGTAGCTGTGTAAATACTTAATCTCTCTGACCTCCAGTTTTCTTACCTATAAAGTAAAAACAATATGTGTCATAAAGATAATCACATCACCCTAGGTGTGGTGGCGCATACCTGTCTGCCCAGCACTCGGGAGGCTAAGGCAAGAGGACTGCTATGAGTTCTAGGCCAGCTTGGACTACATAGTGAGTTAGGAATAGTGTGGACTATCGAGCAAGACCCTATCTCTAAATTATATAAATAAATAAATACATCACAAAAATGAATTATGACGTTATGTATGTGACTAACAGAAACATAAAAAATATGTTTATTTTGGGTCAGGTTGGCACAGGTGTATGATAACCACTCCTATAGCTGGCTGTCCTGTCTTAGGGATCCCTCGTCACCGACACCCTGGCAGCCTCACTGCCATGTGCTCTCCTCTTACATAGTGCTGGTGCTGAGATAACCGACATACTTAATAACAAGCTAGAGGTCCCACAAGAGTGTTTTTTCTTTCTTTTTTCTTTTGATAGTACTGGGGATTAAGCCCAGGGCCTTCACACTGAGCCATATCCCCAGTCCATTTTTATTTTTGATTTTGAGATAGGGCCTAGCTAAGTTGCCCAGGCTAGACGAGAAATTGGAATCCTCCTGTCTTTACCTCCACTAGGCCCTGCTAAAAGCCTAAATTACTGTTTTTTTACATAGTTCTATCCTAGAAGGATTTCACTCTTTCTACAATGACTAGTACCAATTATTTTCAAAAGCCAAGCTCCAGTGTCAACTCTGGCAGTGATCTCATAGTCAGCATGTGACATTGCTCACCTTTCTTTCCATTCCCATCCCCTCTTCCCAGCCTTCCAGGTTCTGTCCTGACTGACCTAGTTTAGGGCTCTCTGTCTGTGTCCTTCAAGCAGGTTTTGCTTTTCCCACCCCTAGGCTGAAGCCTGCAAGTCCATCGAGTATGCAATGAAGAAATGTCCCAATGGCATGTTCTCTGAGATCAAGTACGATGGTGAGCGAGTCCAGGTGCATAAGAATGGGGACCACTTTAGCTACTTCAGCCGCAGTCTCAAGCCTGTCCTGCCTCACAAGGTATTAGTCTTTTCTTCTAGGGCTGTCTTTTTCCCTTTCTGTGTCTACGAGTCTCAGGGTCAGAGTTCTATAACCTTCAAACTCTGGTCCACAATAAGGAGCTTTTTGTTATGTGAATGAATGAGTTCAGTTTTGGTCTTGTAATAATGAAGGGCTACTCAGCAGGGGCACCCAAAGACTCAGATGAGTCAGGACAGAGTTCTCTGGGACAATGACAGTTCTCTTGCCCACTGTGCCATTGGGACAATGACTCATTTGGTATGTTCCTGTGCAAAGGTCTGTATTTTTGTGTCCTCTGTGCTTTGAGTAATTACAGTTCCTGAACAAGGGGCCTTGAGCTGTTGTTCATTAATTTGCTGAACAAATACTTCTCAGATACTTGTATACTGTTGTAGCTAGTGAGCATACAATGGTGAAAAGAGTTCTGGCCCTCATGAAGCTTACATTCTGATGTAAACATGATACCACAGGGATATCTGAGAGTCCAGATATCTTCCCTAATTGGATTGTGAGGCAAGAACCTTATTCTTAGCCCACCTCAGCTCCCACAGCCAAGCCTTTAAGGGTGTCGGGAAAACAGCTGGAACATCTGGTTCCTGGAGTTTATGAATACGTGGAAATCTTGACCTCCTCCTTTCCTAGCTCCAGCAGAGTTTCTGAGTAGCAAGGTCAGGGAATGTTTTGTGTGGTCTGTATCTTTACTTGAGCTTTGACTTCCTGCTGGAGCACTGAGGATACAGCATTCGGGCTACTTGTGGCAGGTGATCAGAAGAGCTGAGTAGTGGTCTCACCTAGCGCTTCAGCACCCCTTCACTTGTTCTGTGGAACACTAAAGTTACTCAGGAACTGTTCTGGTGAGGTTGTTGTTTGGTAGGCACCTTTTTGACCCAAGATTTTCAGCACAGCTTCCAGGAGATCATGGTTCATGCATCCCTTCCTCTCTTGTGCTATCTTGGCTTTGAGTCTTCACTGCCTGTTCATCCTTACCAAAGCTGTATTTCTTCCAGGTGGCCCACTTTAAGGACTATATCCCTCAGGCTTTTCCTGGGGGCCATAGCATGATCTTGGACTCGGAGGTACTCTTGATTGACAACAAGACAGGCAAACCACTACCCTTTGGGACTCTGGGAGTGCACAAGGTACTAGCTGGGAGCCTTATATACAGAAATGAAAGTATGTATACTTACATGCACGTCAGTCTGAAAATAGAGGGAAAGATCACTTAAGGCTTATTCTTTGCTTCTGAATTATCTCTGGATTTAGCCTTAAATTTAGATGTCTGTTTTAATAAAAAGGAGTTGCTACTGGGAACAAACATAATTGAGTTGATTTCTATTCAGCTCTTAGTCATCTTTCTGTCACTCAAATAAAATACCTGAGTTAATTAACTTATGAAGAGGAAAAGTTTAATTTGGCTCACAGTTCTAGAGGTTCAAGTACAAGATTAGAAAGATGAGCAAGGTAGCATGTGGCAGAGCAAAACCACATTGTAAGCAACGAAACAGAGAAAAAATAGGAAGTGGGTAGAGTCCCACATTCCCACTTAGGGATATACCTCTACTCACCTAAGGACCTGCCACAAGGCCCCAACCCTCAAAGTGTCCATGTCCTCCCCATAGCACCAGTCTGTGGACCAATGTTTTTAACACAGAGACCTTTGAAAATCCATACACTACTAGCAGGCACCATCTGCTAAGCATAGTTAGTGGCCCACACGCTTCAGAACACTAAATAGGACTTTATATGTCAGGTGCTTCAGAGAGCCTCCAGAAGTGGACTGGTACTCCCCATGTTTCATACTCTGACTATATCCACTGTCTCATTTTCCCTTATAGAAAGCTGCCTTCCAAGATGCTAATGTCTGCCTGTTTGTTTTTGATTGTATCTACTTCAATGATGTTAGTCTGATGGACAGGTAAGTCGGTTACCCTTGTTTTTTTGTTTTGTTTTGTTTTGTTTTGTTATGTTTTGTTTTTTGGTGCTAGGCATGAAATTGAATCCAGCACCTTGCTCATGCTAAACAAATGCTATACCACCGGACTACACTCCTAGCCCTGGCTGGTACCTTCAACCAAGGAACCTATTTTAATTTCCTGAGGGTGGGGTAAAAAGGGTCCAGTTGGGAAAGAAGAAAAGGAAGGAGCCAGTATATGTGTCTTTATACCTTTGAGCTGGAAAGGGGCAGCAGCAGGTGGGAACTGCCTTTGGCAGAGTTGCTGCAAGTCTGATCCCCACTCACTGTGAGGCAAGCTCCATCTTCTGTCTGAGAGCTGACATCTCAGAGGAATCCCAAACCCCCAGAGAAGTTTCTCTGCTAAAGATGGACTGTTGAAGAGAAATAGATGATGAGCTCAGTGGTATTTTAGTTTATTTCTCCAGTAGCACCCATGGGAGCATAAGGCGGATGCTTTTTGTTTCAGAGGTTTTCACTTCAGAAGAGGCTGGTAACAGGAAGCTCCTGATTGTAGGGGAGCCTGCGGGTAATATCATCTTGGGGAGAAAGAGCAGTCTTGACTTAGCTGCATCCAAAGGCTGGGACCCAAGAAACCAGTATTGGCCCTTTCCATACTTAGAAATGTATTGCTACTTACTCCTGCAGCTGCCATATCCTGATTATGAAAGGAAGCAGAAAGAATTGGTGGGGTGAGTTGGGGTCTCATGCCCTGACAGTTCCTGACAGTTTCTGAAGCCTGTCTCAGCCTACTGACTCAAGGACAGCCAGCTGTGGGGTTAGGACGAAGCAGGGCATTTAAGGGGGTGGGGGGACATTTTTCAAGCGGGACCAGAATTTGTACAATCTGGCCTAGAGACCATTTCTCACCTAGCTCAACAAAAGTAGAAACAGGAGCTACATCTTTGAAAAGGCACTGTGCCAGCTCACAGTTGTTCATCTTCTATTGTGATGAAGCCTTTGCAGTCCTTGACAGCATAACTGTCACATAGAAGAGCTTGACTCCATAGCAGACCCACTTACGAAGCAACAGTTCTAGCCATTGTGCTCCTTCCCTCCTCAGAACTCCTCATGGGGTGGGAAAGCCTTTCCCTCAGCTCTCCTGTCCTCCTTAGGCCTCTGTGTGAGCGGCGGAAGTTTCTTCATGACAACATGGTTGAAATTCCCAACCGAATCATGTTCTCGGAAATGAAGCAAGTCACAGTAAGTGAAGACTGCACTAGGCAGGTTTCGCTGCAGGCTATAGGACCCCTTGGGTGACAGAGTGAGTCTTATTCTCTTATGGGGACTGAAGTGTTTGACTCCAACTACTGTGTGTGTTGTCTACAAGTCTCACCCTAGAGGGCAGGGCATGAAAATCCTTCCTTGGTAAGTCCTCTGTGTCTGAGCCACACCAGCGGTCTGCTTGGGAGCCTCCTTGGTTTGCACACCCTTTGTCCATTACATTCACTTCACTGGTGTGCAGAAACAACTGCTTTACTCACATGCCATCTTCTCTATTCTCATATCATTCTCAGTATCTCTCTTGTCCCTTAGAAAGCTTCCGACTTGGCTGACATGATAAATCGAGTTATCCGGGAGGGGCTAGAAGGACTGGTACTGAAGGATGTGAAGGTAAGTTGGGTAGTCACGCCCTTTGCTTTCTCCTGCAGATTATAAGCCTTCTCCCCTGAGCCTTTGGCGTCCTGGCCCTATGGAAGTGGTGTCTGAGGTGGTTAGGGGTAGAAGCTGAGTGAGGGGTACCTTTCCAAGTGTGTTCTGGAGCTCAAGGATGGGTCTAGTATGTCTCACAACCTGTGGTTTCTTCCAAGTGTGGACTGAACAGTGGATAGATATGGTACAAACTGGTGAAGAGGTAAATCCCACCTTGACAGAGTTCCCATCCTAATATGTGTTTTCTCTTTTGTATCTCCTCAGGGTACATATGAACCTGGGAAGCGGCACTGGCTAAAAGTGAAGAAAGACTATTTGAATGAGGGGGCCATGGCTGACACAGCTGACCTTGTGGTTCTTGGGGCCTTCTATGGGCAAGGGAGCAAAGGTCAGAGTGGCAACTAGCCCCAGTGATGGTACTGTTTTTGAAAGGTACCCTATGAGTACAGGCTGGCCTTCTCACTGGTTTGATATGTCAGCATGGCAGCTCATGAATTTTAGGTCCTGAGATCTAGGGGACCACCCTGGCTTGAGTCTTATCAGGCAATGAATTTGAGAGTTATGGACTTGGACACAGAGGAATTGGGCAAGAAATGCTGTCCTGTTCTGTCCTGTCCTGGCTCAAGGAAGCTCACCACCAGCTATTTTTTCAGAAACTTGAGAGCATTTCCTCCTTGGGGGAAGTCTGTTTCCATAATGGAGAGGAAAGTGGAGTCTGAGGAACTAATAACGTTTAGGTGATCTACCATGTGACAGGTATTATTCAGTTCTCTGCAGCCCAACAGATTGAATATGATTATCCCTTATTCACTGAAGAGAAAACTGGGATTCAAAGGTTAAAACACATCTGGGGTATAGCTCAGTAATAGAGTACCTAGATGTTCAAGGCCATGGTCCTCAGCACTGCAAAAACTAAAAATAATGAATGAAATTGTACTGCTGGTGAGACGTGAAGCCATGAGGTAAACTGGCATTCTGATGCCCAGGCCCAGGCCCTTTCCTCCCTACCAAGGTGCCTCTCACTGAACACATGGGGCTGGCAGAGATGGCTCCCAGCAACCAACACTCAGTCCCTGTTTCCTTCCCAGGTGGCATGATGTCGATTTTCCTCATGGGCTGCTATGACCCAAACAGTCAGAAGTGGTGCACAGTCACCAAATGTGCAGGAGGTCATGATGACGCAACCCTTGCCCGCCTTCAGAAAGAACTGGATATGGTGAAGATAAGCAAGGTGAAGAACCTGGGTGACCTAGCCTCTGGACAGGCCAGCATTACTGAGACAGGGTGTGCGTTGCATGCTACAGGTACCATTTGTCTGTCTTCTGAGAAAGGAGAATGATGCTTGGCCATGGGAGCCAGATTAGGCCTTAAAATCTAAGTGCCTGCCTTGTGAACAGTAGTCTGCGTACTCTGTACACGCCACCCACCTCTGTGAGGGGGCCACCATTTACTTACAGGGAACAGCTCACAGCACGAATACTGAGAGAGGATTTAAGCCTGTTTCACCTTAGGAACTGCCCAAAATAGCATCTTTTCTCCTCCAGGATCCCAGCAAAATACCCAGCTGGCTGAAGATCAACAAGATCTACTATCCTGACTTTATCGTCCCAGACCCAAAGGTATCTTCCTGGTAGTTTGGTGTACCCTAGCCCACAAAATTAGTTTCCAATTTCTCCACTGCCCCAGAAAGTTAGCCCAGCCTCACTGAAAATCCACCCAGGAATAGAGATCTGGATTTAGACAGGGGTTGACCAACCAACAATGAAGAATAGGATTCAATAGAGAAAGAGTAGCTATTCCTGATGGTAGAGGGGTCTTTCGAGAAGGGGCATGGCCTAGTTCAGAGAAGAGGGAGGACAGCACAGGGTTACCCAGCAGCACCAAGACTATCACCCAAGTGTCCCAGCTAGAAGCCAGAGCTGCTGTGGTCTGACTTGTTCTGTGTTGCTCTGGCTAGTGGGAGATAGTTCCCCTCAACTACAGATGACCTGCCTGTCTTACCTGACAGAAAGCTGCTGTGTGGGAGATCACAGGAGCAGAATTCTCCAAATCTGAGGCACATACAGCTGATGGAATCTCCATCCGATTCCCTCGGTGCACCCGAATCCGGGATGACAAGGACTGGAAATCTGCCACCAACCTTCCCCAACTCAAGGTGCCAGCTCATGGGCTTCACACATGTTCTCTACCACGTCCTCTGTCTTTTCCCCATTCCACTAAGAGCAAGAAGAGCAGTTGGAGGGGGTCCAAACGGGCATGCGACGACCTTCTGCCAGGCCCAAGCAGAATGCCTCACTTCAGTTAGGATCCCGTAACTGGCCCTCATGGCTGATTAACTGGGGTCCAGAGAAAGGTGGTTTGCACACTGATTATTCAGGTTATAGGGTCCTGCTTTACAATGAAGGGAGCCAGTTCCTTTTTCCCCCCACTTCTTTGTTCTTCATCCACATGTGCCTGAAACAAACCACTCAGGCTAAGGTGTGGGGAAGGGAGTGATATTATCTGGCCTTCTCCCTCCTCAGGAACTGTACCAGCTGTCCAAGGAGAAGGCAGACTTCACTGTAGTGGCTGGAGATGAGGGGAGCTCCACCACAGGAGGCAGCAGTGGCGAGAATGAGGGCACCTCTGGTTCTGCTGTTTCCCACAAGACTTCCAGAGCCTCCCCCAAGAAACTCTCTGCCAGTGCCGAAAAGGCAGAAGGGAAACTGAGTAACCCCAACAGCAAAGGCAGTAAGGGTAAAGGAGGGGAATTGGGATGTGAAGAGGGTGGTACAAGGGGCACGTGTCACGGGGCAGGAACTCAGTCTCACACGTTCACATTCGGTTCAGAATCCTGAGCGTCTGTATGCACTGCAGCTAACGTTACGTGCCTGGCACGGGGCTAGCTGTGCGGCAGAAGCTGTTCTGCCTAGGCATCTGGTATCTGTTCAGCACACCTGAGTAACAGTACCCTGGAAGAGCCAGGCTGACTACGGAGCTAAAGGGCTTCTTGGCTGTTAACTTTTTCCTACTTGGTCACCCATGCTAAGGACACAGGAAGGGCATGGCCCACACCTTGTAATCCCCTTAACTTAAGGAACCTTTACCAGGAATCCTTATCCTCTTCTTCCTGAACTGTCTTGGTCTTGTAGGCAACAAACTGAACACAAAGCCTTCACCTATGAAGTTGGGAGAGAAACTGACTGTGAAATCTCCAGTCAAAACAGGAGAGAAGAGGAAAGCTGCTGCCGAGAACCCATGCCCAGGAAAGGTGAAGGTAAGAAAGGCAGGGCTGCAGGTGAGCCAGTTTGCCCCAGGATCTAATAGTCGCAATTTTCTGCATGTGAACTTTAATAAAAGATTAACAGAACAGCCAGGGACACTGGAACTTCTCCCTCTCAGAGAGGGCCACAGTGCCGATGCTCCACCTGTGCCCTCTTATTACCTTGCAGAGGCAGGTGGCCAGACAACAGAGAGGAAGGGGAGCTGTGCCAGCAGGCAGGAGGTAGAGCCTGGCCCAGCCTGGAGAGGCGCAGGACCATCCAGCTGCCGGTCCCAAGTCACAGCTTCCATTAAAGGGGAGAAAGCCCAGTCTGGGTGTGGGAAACAGCAGTGTGAGTTTGTGGGTCAGGGCTGGAGCTGGTCCGGCCAGCAGGGAGACAGAACACATTGACTCAGTGACTCTCCTTTATTTTTTTCTTTTCTCCTGGTTGTGGTGGTAATGGGGATTGAACCCAGGGCCTTCACACTAAACTGTATCCCACCCTTTTTTTTTTTTTTTTTTTGAGACAGGGTTTCAATCTATAGTCCAAGCTGGTCCTGAACTCACTATGTAGGCCTCGAACTCTCAGCAGTTTTCCTGCCTCAGTTTCCCAGTTGTTGAGATTACAGGTGTGGGTCTCCACACCCAGCTTCCTTTTTAGTCTTTGGAGCCAAGGTCTCACTGAATCACTACATCTGCCTGGGGTGGGCTTCAGCTTGTAATCCTCCTGCTTCAGCTTCTGGCCCAAGAACTAGGTTAGTGCTGGCTCACCCTGGCAGAGCTGCTGGCCCAGACAGCAGATGGGAAAGTAAACATTGATCGCTACAGCGATCCAACTCCATACCTCTATCCAAGAATAAACATACAAATCTGGCAACTCAAGGCCTGAGCCAGGACCTAGCAGAAACCTTTCCCATGTCCCTTGACTGCCCTAGGCCCTAGAGCCCATGCAGTGATGAGTAAGACTCCTAACCCTTAATTCTGGCTAGCTATGCAGCACGAGCTGCTTGATCTTAAAGGGGGTATCAGTCAGCACTGCATCAGTTACTGGATGGCCCCTGGAGACATGTCCTTTTCCCATCTCAAGGCCTGAAACCTTAGGGCCCAAACCCTTCCCACCTTCCTTCATCCTAACCAGGAATGGGACAAATGCCAGGCCTGTACCATTTGGAGTGACAGGATGATGGCTTATCAGTGCCTCGATGCCTGTGCCTTCTCTCTAGTAAGCTTCCCACATGTCTGGGTGAAGACCGACCCACTGTGCCCAGTGCAGGTCTAGTCCACCTGAACCCTCTGTGTTTGCAGGTACTGCCGGACATCTTCACAGGGGTACGGCTCTACCTGCCACCCTCCACACCAGACTTCAGCCGTCTCAGGCGCTATTTTGTGGCATTCGACGGGGACTTGGTGCAAGAATTTGATCTAGCCTCAGCCACACACGTGCTGGGTAGCAAGGACAAGAACCCTGAGGCCCAGCTTGTCTCCCCAGAGTGGATTTGGGCATGTATCCAGAGACGGAGGCTGGTAGCTCCCTGCTAGGACTGTATTCCCCCTTCTTCCTTACCATACCATTGCACTGGGCTCAGGCTGTAGGCAGGTAGAACAAGGAACAGAGTAGGGGGTAGGCTTTCTTCTTTAAACATCAGTCTTCCAAAACCCATCAACTCTCTCCTGGAACGGGAATTAGTGGCTGTGGGTACAAGTGAAGTCACTTCTTCATGCTGGTTTAAACAGATCTCTCAGATTTGGGTGCTGGCTTTGTCATCTTCACTGTTTTCTTTAAAAGGCATAGATTTGTTTGTTTTTGTTCCTTAAGTAAGTATCTTAGTTAGGCCTGGTGGTACAGGCCTGTAATCCTAGCAGTCTGGGTGGGTAAGGCAGAAGGATCACAACTTCAAATCCCATTCTGGGCAACTTAGTGATTTAGTAAGACCCTCTCTTAAAGATTAAAAAACAAAACAAAACAAAAAAAAAAGGGCTGGGGATATAACTCAGTGCAAAAGCCATGGGTTTAATCTTCAGGGAAAAAATGATGTATGTATTATTTGTCTCCCCCTATAACCCCTCAGTTTTCCTTGGTGCTAGGAGTAAAGGCTGGGCTCTGGGGCAGTCTTCCTGCTTCCTCACCTGACCTTTTTACTTCCAGTCTCATTTTAAAGCTGTATTTAAAAGAATGCCCTCAGAATTGGCAAAGTCTGTATTCAGCCTGGCCTCATTATGCCATTATGAACCTTCATTTGAAGAAAACAAAATGAACTTTGATGATTTAATTCTTTGTGTTCTCTGTTATAGGGGAGGGTCCCCATTCAAAAGAGGGATAGGACCAGATAGAAAATGAGGACTGTATTTGGAGGACAGAGGTTATGTGGGCTAATGGGGAATACAGAAGTATCAGGAGGAGTGATCTGCCTCCTCAGAATCTGGAAACAGGACTACGGTTTAAGAATACAAATCCCCATGTGAGGACACATCTGCACACTCTGCTTACAAAGGCCAACTTGTGTGCCACCTGTGGCTTATTTGAAGAAAAGGAAGATAGTTTATACATACAAGTGCTGGTCATAAATGTTCTTACTATAGTGGAAATATCTTGAAAGTCTTCACTCTTTAGCTGAACAAGCCACATACGGCTGTTGAGTGCTTGAAATGTGTGAGTAGCCTCAATGAGGAACTAAAAACTCCACATGGTCACAAGTGAAGAGCGATTATCACACTGGACAGCACAGGCCAACAGAGATTTACTTAATTCAAGTCAAGATTACTGAGATGTATTAGCTGTAACAGGCAAGTTATCTGAGCATCAGCTTTCCTAAATAGAACAAGCTGGCACTGTTCCTAAACTTTTAGGTGACTGTAAGTAACCTCAGATAGATATGCACAGCAGAGCACAAACCTAGCATACACCTGTCTAGAATTAGGGACATTACTGTCAGCAGGGATATCTAGGCTGTAGGAAAGAGGTCCTGGTTTGTAAATGCAGAACCCACAAGTGCACACCTGCATAGTACACTTCATACAGTCACTGGGAGGCTGTGCAGCTATAGACTGGATTCTGTGTCTCGGTCCTGCCACCCCTTGAACATTGTTTCTCCGCATTCTCAACAAATTAGCAGGCTTGTCCATCTCCTGTACTTTGGGTTGAAGTAACTCAACCTCTTAAACACCAAGTATCTGGGCCTACAAGACAGGATCATACTCTGTGTCCCCAAAACTCAAGCAAACATAATGCACTGCTAGAAGGCTGCTTCCTCAGAGGTCAACCTGAAGCTGAGTTTGCCTTCCGCCTACTCTTTAAACTAATTAGTACAGGACATTTGGTATTTCTGACCAGGCACCATTCAGTCTGGGTTCTGTATTAGGACTAAGGCATTTTTAGTCCATCCTTCGTGGACATACAAGCTGCTGCTGCTTTAAGCAAGGGCCTACACAGATTTTTCCCTCTCCATCCTCCTCAGAACAAGCAGCTAGGCAGAGCAGCGTACCAAGGCTCTCCCCTCCTCAGCCTGGTGGGCCTGGAGCCTGTCCTTCCTCCTTGCTTACACTGAAGATGCGCCCTCCTAGTAAAGGGGCACTGCCAGCCACCCTCCAGCCCATTGCTAGCCTACCTCTTGGCTCTTCTCTGCTTTCTTGTGTTTCCTTCAGGCCTGACACATTTTTGGCTATGAAGATTAGACTGCATATATTATTTTGAACCCTTCTGTATATTTCCCCCTGACCCTCAGCAACATGGTAACAAGTCCTCTAGATTGCTGGAGGGTTGTTTGTTCCGGGGGTGTGAGTAGTTGGGGACTGAGCTCAATGTCTTGTGCTGAGCTGTACACCAGCAACACCTCCAGTCCATCAGTGTCCATGTCTGTCCTGTGTCCCCCACCAACACCAGCCCCCGCTTCGTTTTATACAGCAAATATTCTTTGTTTTGAGACAGGGTCTTGCTCTGCAGCCCAGGCAGGTCCCTAGGACTCACAGCAATCCCCCTGCCTCAGGCCCCCGAGTGCTGGGATTACAGGCATGCACCACCACGTCTACCTTACGTGGTGCTGGGGAATCGAACTCGGTGCTTAGCGCTTGACTTAGCACTTGCTGAGCTTGCTTTAACCGATGAGCCATTCCTCCAGCCCCACCGCTTCTTTTAATTTAACAGTCTCACTGATTGTCCAGGCTAGCCTACATCTCAGCCTCTTGAATCAGATGCTAACCCTCTCTAGCCTTTTTTTTTTTTTTTTTTTTTCTTGTTTTAAATATGCTGCTGGCTGGTAATGGAGGTCATACTGAATGCTGAATAGATCACCCATACAAAACAGTGAGGTCGGGACTAGGGGGCACAGCTCAGCAGTTAAGAGTTTGCAATCCCAAGGTCCTGGGTTTGGTTCCCCATTACCACGTAAGCTGAGCATGGTGGTGCATGCCTATACACTCAAGAGGCTGAGGCAGGAGACTTACCTGTGAGTCCAGCCTGGGTAACATACTGAGTTCAGGACCAGCCTGGACTATAAGATGAGACCCTATCTCCCGATCTTCCCTCCACACCCCCCCCCCCAAAAAAAAAAATGAGAATAATGAGGTCAGAGTGCTGTGGCCTAGTCTCAGTAAGCCTTTATATCCTTTTGGCTTTGGGCAAAATTCCTTCCTCTTTTCTCCTTGGTCAAGGGCTACACTACCATGACCTGGGGCACCTGGTCAGGGCTATGAGACTGGGCTATCTTTTCTGAGCTACATTCAAGTTGTGCTACAGATGTATCCAAAAAGCTACCACAGAGCTCCAGAGATTTAACTGCCTCCACTGGCTATCCTCAGATTCCTTTCTACCTAGATCTTGAAGGCTCAATTTACTAGCTCAGTATAAATATGTGAACTCACCTGGTGCTTCTTCCTGTCGGTGTTGAGATGCATCCTTTTCCTACCAAGTCCCAATCTCTTCCAGGCTCTTCCATTGTACCCACATACTGCTTGGAGAGTTGGGACAAATCATAAACTGAGCAGGGGTATCATGACCAAGGGCACATGCCCAAGCATCTCCAAAAATAATGTAATCTCTTGAGAATACCTGCGTACACATTGCCTGGGATTCAACTACGGTTTATCAGTTCTTTTTAAAGTAAAATATCAGACCTCTGGCATCATCCTCATACCAGATCCGACAGCATCTATATTGAAACTTTATTACAAAATTATAAAGCAGAGCTCTGGAACAAACTAACAAAAAATTACATATTTGGGTTTGCTTTAATACCCAAGTAAGTCTGAGAGAATCTTAATATAAGCCACTTGAAGTAACATTGACATCCAAGGAATTTCACCGTCTGTACAATATATATTGGTAGGACTAATTCCTGTACAGCTTACTGTTAGTTTGGACCCAACTATTCCAACATATGAACCAGTCAGCTGTCCAAATTATTTAAAACAAGACTCAAATCTTCAAGCAATAAAACCATGGGATAATGGAAGAATTAGGTGTTTCCTTGATAATTAAGACCAAGGATCCAAGAGGGAGGATTCAAGAATTTTAAAAATCAGGTTTTCTACCTGGGCTAGATATTAATTGGAATGGGATCCTGAAACTGCCAATATTTATTTGGTATAATAAAGATGATATAAAAAAACAAAAATCAGGGTTGTTTTGACATTTTTTTCTCCAAATGGAAACCTTCACCAAAAGAACAAGTTCTTTCAAAATGAGTTAAGTGGTATCAGTTCTAATCTTGCTAAATTCACTACCCAGCCAAAAGTATATTATTTTCAGTTCCTGTCTCAGGAGCAAGATGGGAGGTAGGGGAAGTAAGGCCTCAGCAGAGAAAGCACGTTGTAAGGGGGATAGCCAGCTTAGCTTCTGCCTTGAAGTTATTGCTAGACCTTAGATGAGCTGCATATACACAGACCGGTTTCACAGTGGAACCGGGGAGTAGCTGATGGGTGAGCCTTTGCTAAACTGTCAGGCATCATAAACTACAGTAATTGGTAAAAGGCAGTCTTCATGGGAAAATAATTCCTTACTTCCTACAAAGGGATTCATAATCAGATCATGCAGATGTGTTACAGTGTCAAGGTAAGGTAGCCCAAGGTTCCATTGTAACTACTTTATAAAATTATTTAATCCCCTCAAAAGATGTTTTAGTGGTTGATGGAGGGAAAGCATGTACCAATGTAGCAGGTCCCATTAGATGTCCCTCTGCCTTCTAACCAGCTAGCTCCAGTCTCAGAGCTCAGCTACTAGAGAGACGGTGTGCAGGGCATAGGTCTCCTAAGGGCATGCCAGTGTTGTGCTTTGCTGAAGTTCTCCAGCAAACCTACACCCTTCTGCTTCTCCAGCGGTGTAAATAAAGACCCTCAGCGGGCTCAAACAAAACAAAACACATTCCTCCTTTGTAAAGAGCCTCGAGAATACTTTTCAGATTTACCCGAGTCAAGAGACTGACAGAGCAGGGACTTCCAGCTGTCTGCTCATAGCTGCTGCCCTGTCTGACTTGCATGTTCTCCGAGAACTCAGGAGAAGTCTGGTAGGAGAAGAGTGAGGCGCCGTGTGTATACTTTCAGTGAGAATGAGATTAAAAAACCTGATGGGGAAGGGAAGGACTTCACTGAAGTGATTTAAGGCTCCTGCTGGTTAGAAAAGGATCAGAAGCCAAAGGTAAACACAAAGCCACTGCCCTATCCAATGTTTCCTCCTTCCCATATAATCTGAAATTAAGCCCCAAAAAAGCAGCAGCAGGTAAGAACCACGTGCATGGCAGCCTGGGAGCCAGATGCTTCATTGGTCCCAGGGTCAGGCTGCAGTCAAACAGCTTCCAATCCCAACACTTAAGGAAGCGACTCTTAATAATACAATTTTGAAATTTTTCTGTAACATGTTTCACTTCTCACCAGAGAAAAGTTTACGGATATAAATTCTGTCCTAAGGACCACAACTGATTTGTGAAACTAATATTTTTAACCCAAAGAAACATGGATATTAGGCAATATGGCAAGACTTTAAAGGTACATTAAAGGACAGAAAGCCAGAGAGACTAGAAATTCAAATTCAGATGTACTGAGGAGGAAGGGAACCATTTTTTAGAGTATTTCTGATTAATGAAACAGGCAAACATTTCCAGGGGATGTGTGGGATGTGTAAGGGTAAAAATATATCTAGTTTCTCCAAGGAAGGGAGAAAGAAGGTCCAAGTTCTGGAAAGCCCCTGTTCATTGATTACCATCATCACCCCAAGATCAGTGGAACAGGCATTTACACATGTGACCTGCACCAGTTCCCACTGGCCTCAGCAGCTCCGCCAGCCAAGAGGGCAACCCATGGCAAGATGGATCACATTCTCTGAATGTCTGAAAATGAACGTCTGAGGGAATGATAACACCTCACATTTGCTGAATGCCTGTCATGTGCCAGGCAGGGTCCTAAGAGTTTTGCGTGTATTAGCCCACTGAATCTGCAATGAAACTCCTAAGTACTCTCGTTTTAAGGGATAAATGGCATATCTGCTTGCCCTGGTCTTAGAACACTGCAAAATTTCTTCTTAGACAGCCCCTCTGCAAGCTGACCAACTCTGAGCCCAGACACCCTGGGCTATATCCTGTAAGGCACTGAAGAAGCCGTTGCAAGCCCTTAGGACCGGAAGACGTGCACAGCTCGGATCACATACTGCCGGCAGATGGGACATTCATTCATACGCTTGCCACACTTGGTACAAGTTACCATGTGGCCACACTCCAGCAGAACACAGTCAATGGGTGAGTCCATGCAGATCTTACACAGGTTCTCTTCCAGGCCAGATGGCACTGCTCCCCCTGTTCAAACACAGAGCAGAGAAGAAGGCAAGGTGGAACATGAGCAGACTGTGTATAAAATGGGGAGAAGATGGAGGGAAGAGGGAATGAGCACAGTGTGAGCAATCCCCCATGCCATGCACTTGACTTCAAACCCAGTTCCTCCATAAAAACCTTCTCAACTGCTGTGGAATCCATACTTTCTCCCAAAAGGCTACAGATTTGACAACACAGTGTTTGTGTATTAGATACATCCCAGACCATAAAAACTAAAGCCTAGTCCTCAAAGCTTAAAAGAAATCATTTTGAGACAATCAAGGCTGCAACAGAGTAAATGATTGGTACTTAGGGACTCTATCCCCTGAGGCAAACAGAGAGAAAAGATAAAACTAGCTTGGAAAAGTTTATATATGAAGAGAACTGTAATGAATGGATCCTGAAGAATCAGGAGGCGTATCTGTTAACATGGCACAAATCAATACAGTCAGGGATTATGGGGACCCCCTGCACAACCCCACACACTACCCCTGGGCTTCCTCTGAGGAAACCTCTGATGGGAGAGCTTGGCAGAGCTTACCGCTCCCTCTTCTGGGTGACCCCCACAGAATTTCGCTATACCCCCAATTGCTTATCACATTGGATTATAATTTTGCTTTGTCTATTTATCTCTCCCTGTAGACTCACGGCTCCTTAATTCAATATATTCTCTCAATTTCTACAATCATATACTTAGCATTTGTTATATGCTTTGAGGTCAGATATTCATCTTCGAATCCTCAAAACATGCATGGGTCACATGGTAGGTATTCTCTAAATGTCTGATAATGAGCATTTCCTAAGGGAATGATACAGCTCACATTTGCTGAATGCCTATCATGTGCCAGGCAGCGTCTTAAGAGTTTTGAATGCATTAACCCACTGAATCCTCAAAGTGAAGTACTCTTAGTATCCTCATTTTATAGAAGGGGCAACTGGGGTCAGTTAAGTGGTTGCCAAAGTATACACAGCTATTTAAATAGGCGGGCAAGATCTCAAACCCAGGCAGACTGACCCACAGCTCATGAGCAATATGGTCTTCTGAGTAAATGCTCTAAGGGTGGAGACTATCAAGACAGATTAACTGCCCAGTGTACAGAGCTCTCAGTGAGTGCCAGCTGGCAGTGGCAATGGCAGGATACAGTGGGCATGACCAGCATTCTACCTTAGCTGCACAAACAGAAAAGTCTTCATGCTCAAAAGCTCAGTTATTTCCCACATGTATTAAATTGTAGCCCGAACTAAGCAGCCATAAACAAAGATCTGGCCTCGTAACTGTCACTTCTACCATATGGATTTGGCCATTCCACAAGGGAATTCTCCCATGATCTATTGCTTCCAAGCCTTGTTTCCAGTCTTTGTCACCTTGACAAGATATATATGTGCACAAAATCCTTAACTTCATTGTAAACCTTAAATCTTGCACTAATACATATCAACAAAATGGAGAAAAATAATTTTAATAATATATTTAACTCAATTTATCTAAAATATCACTTAAACATATAATCAATATTTTCATAAATGTTTAATATTTTAAAAATTCAAGAAACATTTCTCCTAGGAAGTAGGATGGCTATGAAAGGGACTATAACCTATTCATCCCCTTTGAGAAGCTCTTAGCAGAAGGTATGGAAATATCTAAAGTAAGCTCAAGCAATTCATAGAATTTTAGTCATTCATTACTTTTCTCAGGAATAACAATAAATCAACTTAGTTGTAAGCATTCTCCCTGGAAATGAGAAAAAAGGAAGGTACCACACCAAGTGGATTAGCCTGATCCTTCCTGTTAGCAGACAAGACGTGGGCCTAGACTTCCACATGGTTACAGGGCCCTAAGAAAAGCTCAACTCTGCCCCATCTGAGCAAAAGGCCATTTTACTAAGTAATAAATGTAGGATGTCTTTTGATAGTTTTTAAATGCTTTGTAGGCTCCACCACTACTCTGAGAATACTCTCTTACTTTGAAAAGGCTCATAATCATTTCCTTTGAGGCTTTCGGAAATGTCTAGCATATTTTAGAACACCCTCCAGTTGTCAGGAGTTCCGCAGTGTATTATGGGATGCTCTGTTGGTGGTCTTTGTGTGTGCATACATTTGTGTGTGTGTGTATGTGTGTGCATGAGGTTGGGGGGACAGATACTGGTGACTGAACCCAGGGCCTTTATACAGAGATATAACCCCAGCTTTATTTGTTTTTGTTTTGTTTTTTTGTTGGTTTTTTTTTTTTTTTTTTTTTGAGACAGGGTCTCACTAAGTTGCAGAGTCCCCCAGTCAGGACTCCCAACTTGCGATCCTCCTGCCTTAGCCTCTCGAGTGCTGAAATTACAGGCATGGACCCCCACACTTGGCTTCTTTGGTAGTTTTTAACATAAAGGTAAATCCACTGACAGCTGAAATGTAGCATGTTTCCCATGCCTGGCAAGCATTCAAGTGACAGCTTTCCTGCTTTTTTTCTTTCTTTCTTTCTTTTTATGGTACTGAGGATAGAGCCCAGGGTCTTCACCATAAGCTACATCCTTTATTTTTGATTTTGAGACAGGGTCTTGCTAGGTTGGCCAGGCTGGGCTTGAATTTGCAATCCTCTTGCCTCCGCCTCCTCAGCTGTTAGAGGTCACTGGGCTCAGCTTTCCCGATATCTTGGGACCAGCTCTGACTACTGCTCTGTCACATAGAAAGTGGGTTTTCCAGTCATAACCCTGGCTTTGTGGTTGGTTCCAGAAGCGGCAAACATCTCAAATGAATTCTCTTAAGATGCACAGACTCTCCTTACCCAGACCTGCACTGAGTGAAAACCCCAGGCTTAGGAAAAGTGAACTGTACACGACAGTGCCACCAAGTGTTCAAAAGCAGTATCCTGAGCTGCCACCATTCTCTCCTTCCCTGGGGGATGGGTGGGAGGAGATGCTGAGAAACTTGGTTCTCGGCAAGTTTCCTCATCTATTAATAGAGATCTGGGTTAAAAGACAGGGGAAGACAGAACTATGGGGAGCCAAAGCCCATTCCCAAACACAAACAACTACATACCGTTTTGGTCGTCAGCACCACACACTGAAAAGAAGAGAAAAAATATCTGAATAGGTGACAGTGTGATGCCACTACCCTGTTGTATTTCTAAACTCTTACCACTTCCCAGCTTGGTAAATCTAGATGACACTTGACATCCTCACTCCTCAGCTGGCCAAGAACCCACATGGAACTGCTGCTGGTGAATGTGTTCTACTCATAGAAAAGGCATTCCAGCTCAGCTTAGAGCGCTTGCTTAACAAGCCAGAGCCCTGAGTTCAATTCCCCAGCAGCACATACGCTGCGCATCATGGTGCACACCTGCAATCCCAGCACTTGGGAAGCTGAGGCAGGAGGATTGCCATGAGTCCAAGGCCAGGCTGGGCTCCATAGTGAGTTCAGGACCAGCCTGGGCTATAGAGCAAGACGCTGTCTCAAAAAAAGGGGATATTCCACTGATCTGCATGAATGAAACTGCCAACCAGAGGCCACTGTACACACGATAGCCTTTTCTGTTGCCTCTGAAGCCAGATTAAAGTTAAAAGAGAAGAATTGGGCTGTTTCAGTCAGCTAGGGATTTTGAATAAAGCTCCTATGTGCAGTCAATATTTCACTTTCCAGGTTCTCAAAACTAGAGAGACTGTGTGCAAAGGAGTGGTTTTATTTGAAAGAACAAAGGGGTAAAAGCTTCCACCAACCAGAAGGGGTCCGGAAGAGGTTTGCCTCTAGAAGACTCCATAGACAGTCCCAAGGGGAAGACTGTGGTCTCACTGTGCCTAACCTCTAATGAATTTGAGCTATCACATTTACTAAAGGAGGGCCTGAAACCTACTTCAGCCACACTTATGCAAGGAATCAAAATGATGCTTGGTAGCAACTAAAGCAGTTAGGGATAGGAGGAAACTTCAAGTTCAGAACAGCCGAACAGTCCAAGTGTAGAGGCAAATGCCTGTAATCCCAGAATTCTGGCAGGCTACAGCAGCAGAATCACAAGCTTAAATTCAGCCTGGTCAACTTAGTAAGACCCTCTCTCAAAAATAAATATATAAATAAAAAATAAGGAGGCTAGGGATATAACTCAGTGTGAAGGCTCTGGGTTCAATCTCCATTACAAAATAAAATAAAAACTACATAGAGTTTCTCTTCTGCTGGACTTCTCTGCATTTGACATAAAATATCTACCATGGATCAGTAACAGGGACCTACTATAAAGTATCTTTTCCCAAACTCCTTTAACCACAGACTCATACATTTCTGAGAGGCATCTTCTAAAAACGATGCCACGTCAGATGCTCTGGGTGATGAGTGAAAGGAAAAGCCCAAGCGCACATCGGGCAGACCTGTTCTGCTGCCGTGTGTGCTAAGACTTTCACTCTAGAATTAAGTGCTGCAGTAGGTCGTCTTAAGTGGGTGGCATATGGCAGGAAAGGCCATGGACTTTGGCCAAAAAGTCCTCAGTTAAAATCTGGGCTCCACAATGAAAGGGTAATGGAAACAATGTCTAATGCATAGGCTGTGCTGAGGACTGATTCAGTGTATACAGGGCCATAACCAGTCCTGGCACTTAACTGTAAGTGAGAGCCATTTCAGGTGGTGCAAATATGTAAGCTGACCTCTTCCAGCTAAAAGCATGGGATTTAAGTCAGGTCACTGCCATCATGTTTGTAGGTGACAGCAAACACTCTGGAGCCCTGTGTAGCTGCCACCTAGAAGGTCCCTCACCCAGATGCTGGAGTCCTTTCTGATCCTTGTACAGCCGCGTCACTCTCTCCATCAGCTCCCACTTCTCACAGCAGCCCTTGTAGTTGACAAAGTTGCGAGCCAGAATCTCTTTTAGCTGCCTCACTGTCAGGCCTTCGATGTCCTCCAGGTGGGTCAGGTCAGACAGTGAGGCCCTCCGGCCTGGGACGAAGCTGTCCTCTGAGTCAATGGACTGTAATGACAAAGATCAGAGTAGAAGGCTCTGCTCTTATTTCCCCTGAGCTCTCTCCCCAAGGGCCCAGAGCACTCAGCACATCCCACTCTGATGACCGACCTGAAGAATAGAAGGACCAGGCAGAAGAATACCTGATACTGTGTTTGCATTGCAGAATCAGAGTACAGTCTTTTCAGCCCACAGTTCTGTGCTCAGCCACAAACCAACCAACCAGTGTGAAATACCAGGAATGCTGGGTTGAGTCAGAGGGGCCTCCCAAATCCTGACCCCTCTACTGACAGAATGCTACTTATCTAGTAAGATGCTGACCTCCCAAAGCTGGTCTGCCCTCCATAAAGGTGAGATAGCTGTCTTACCACACAGTTCTCATGAAGGAAAAATAAGGGCCCAAAACAGTGTTGTGCATCTGTAATCCCAGCTACTCGGGAGGCTGAGGCAGGAGGATTGGAAGTTTGAAGCCAACCTGGGCAACTACCAAGACAGTATCTCAAAAAAGAAAAGAATTTTAAAAAGATACCCTGGGTTCAATCCGCAGTACTACACACACAGAAAAATAAAAATTAAAAAATTAACCATGGCAGCACATGAAACCAAGCTTGACGCTGTCCTTGCTCCCTGAGAGAGTTCTGTTTGCCCCAATCTCCCTGGCAGACACAGCTCTGTGCTCTCTGCCCTGGGCCCTGCCTGACTGAGGCCCTAGCTCCCCATCATCTGACCTCCTTTCCCTAACAATAGCTACCATATGTTAGAAGGAAGAAAAAAAGAACAAGATTCTTACAACAGCACCCTAAGCCTGTCCTCTGGCAGCTCTTAGAAAATCCAGACTGGAGCTTAATGGACCTTGAAGCTCCCCAGCTTCCACTCACATGGGCTTACTTACGCACTGCCAGCACCAAAGGTTAATGTGGAAGGCTAACACCAAACTTCCCTGAGAACGGAATTTCAGGACTATTAGCACAGACTGATTGTTCCCTCTTCACCTCTGAGTCTTCTAAGAGACTCCTACCAGGACCTGGAGGAATGGCTCAGCAGTTAAAGCACTTGCCTAGCAAGCACTAAGTACCCTAGTTCGATTCCCCAGCACCACATAAACTGGGAGTGGTGGTGCACGCCTGTAATCCCAGCACTCGGGATGCTGAGACAGGAGGATTGCCTTGAGTCCAAGGCCAGCCTGGGCTCCACAGTGAGTTTAGGACCAGCCTGGACCGCAGAGTGAGACCCTGTCTCAAGAGAGAGAGAGAGAGAGAGAGAGAGAGAGAGAGAGAGAGAGAGAGAGAGAGAGAGAGAGAGAGAGAGAATGACTCCTACCAACACCAGAGAAAGCAAAACAAAGGTGCAGACCTGAGCAGAGGCCCCACCTGGGTCTCATCCTCAGCAGTCACTCTGGCTGTGCTCTCCAGGTAGACAGGCTCCTCGTGGTCCTGAGACATATGGCCATTGGCCTGTGGGAAGAGAAGAGTGCCATCATATCCACAGTCGCAGAGATTTGCATAGAATGCAGAGATTTACAGAGTGGGCCTCCTTCCAGCTCACACAAAACATACAAAGTGTATCTCCATTTCCCCAGAAATTGAATTTCGCACAGCAGTAATATAAACCTTGCTCTTTAACACCTACTGTCAGGAAAAGAAACAATAAAAACAGATTTCAGTGGACACACCTCTGCCCCCACCAGAATGGTCTCAGCCACGACCTAACCATCAATTTGTCAGTTGGAACACTCTGTGGAAGGACGGTCACTGTCCATCCCATGACTTTGCTGCTCTGTAACTATCAAATTTCTCTTACCACTGCTCTAAAGTATCCACTCTGAAATTTTCACACCCACTGTCCCTGGTTCTGCCCCTCAGATCAGGGTCCACTTTTTCCCAAATGGCTCATACCATGTCCTTCTCCTTCATGCTGATCTCCCTGGCTTCCCCAACCTGCCCTGAGGGGACAGTTTCTCCACTCTCACTTCCCTCCTTCCTCTCCCCGCAGGGTCACTGCTCCAGCCAGCAGTGCACACTTTGACTAAGGGCTGTCTCAAAACCTGTTTCAACACTTTTAATGCATCTAAGAATGTGTCAGCCTAAGACCACAGAAAACAAATGCCTAGGCTTGAAGAGTTTCATCACCTCAAAATTCTAACTTCTCAAAAAGATCCTCTTCCATCCTCTTTAGGAGGTTTTAGCAAAGAAATTCAGGGCTATGAGTTTCCTACTTCTGTCAGCATTTATACCACAAAACCCTAACTAGATCCTCTCCACTCTAAGGCCTGCTGTGAGCTCACTGGCCTTTCCACCAGACCCTGAAAGTATCCTTAAAGGGACAACCTGAAAACCAGCCACCTGCTGGCCTCAGATACTCATGTATAGAAGAAAACAGGCAGCCACTGTGGTGATTGTTTTTTCTATCAGCTCCTCAAGGGGCTGAGGCAGGAAGGTCAAAGCGAGAGCGCTTGGACAAGGTAAAAAGACATAGAATCAAAAAGAGAGAAAGATGGGGCTGGGGAAATTGTACAGCAGTTATAGTGCTTGCCCGGCAAAAGCAAGGCTCTGAGTTCAACTCCCCAGCTCCAAGTAAGCCAGGCATGGTGATGCACGCTGTCATCCCAGCACTCAGGAGGCTGAGGCAAAAGGATTGCTGTGAGTTCAAGGACAGCCTGGGCTACAGAGCAAGACGCTGTCTGTGACAGAGAGAGAGAGAGAGAGAGAGAGAGAGAGAGAGAGAGAGAGAGAGAGAGGGAGGGAGAAGAGAGGCCAACAACTATAATGGAAATGAAAAGCAAAAATACAAGCAACAATAAAATGACAAGGAATGACAAAAAAGAAAAAAAAACCACACACACACATTTGGGGATGTACCCAAAATGTCTATCAGCACCTCTACCTTTCTCTAATTTTATATAGATATGCCAGTGATCCTCTTGAATAGCGTCACTTTAGTGTTAACTGTGGGGTCTTTCACAGCCTACATCCTAAGTGATAAGCTATTGTTCTTTGTGTCCTAGAAAGACAAAGTGAATCTTACACTACAAAGCATGCTCTTGCATCCCCAGTTTGCTCACTAACTAAAACAAAGTCCACAATTAGTACCCATCTCCTTCTCTAGCAACTGAAGACAGAACTCTGGTGAAGCAAGTGTTAGAAAAAGATTTGCATTCTGGGCAGAGTTCACTTGTGGACTTAACAGACAGCCTGCATAAGTTACTGAACCTTCCCATGCCTGCTTTTCCTGCTTGTTAAAACACAAGATCTCACAAAAAAGAGGAAGTAAGTTCACACTAAAGTCTGCTGAAAACCTCAGAGCAACAGATTGAGACCTATAGGTACAATATGTACACCAGGAATTAAGACCTAACCAGCAGACCAAGAGCCAAAGCTTAAGAAAAGGTTAAAGGCCAACGGGGGGTGGATGGGTGTGTTTGAAGTGATTTTACTGCAGTTAAATTACAGGCCTTTGTGCCTCAGTGCTTATCAAGAGCTGAGTCAGGGGGCCCGGTCCTAGCAAAGGAGGTGATCATAAACAAGAGCAGCAGTATTACATCATGTGTAGGAATGCCAGCACAAAGACGACACCAGCCCCAAGCACACCAAGCTCTTGAGACATGACAGGATGCTATTCAAGCCTCCTTATATCCTAGCAAGATCAAAAGAGTTCTGGGATTATTAACCCCATTTCATTGCTGCAGGCTCAAAGTTTGCCCAAGGTGATGGAGGAACCAACCAGTAGATACAGAGTTGGGGGAGTCACAGCTCAGCAGTAATGTGACTGCCTAGCATACACAAGGTTTTGGGTTCAACCTTCAACACACATACATATACACACACAAAACTAGATGTAGAAACAAAAACCTCCGGGTCCTGATCCCTCTACGACTGCCAGGCCATATAGGTAACAAGGTCACTAAGGCATTTCTATAGATCTTTATGATTGGGTTGACCTCACTGAAGAATCCAAGAGTAAATCACGTGCTTACCTTTGTCTTCCAAGAGCTTTCTGAGGAGACAGTGGATTACCCATTCCTGAATCCCCTACTCCTTCCTGGTTGTGATTTGTCAATGTGTTTCTCTTAGCAACCATTTCCAGGCCCCACCAGGATGGTGATAAAGCATCCTACAATATGATACAACAGCATGCCAACCACGGCTGCCCACACAGTAACCAGGAGGGCAGCGTGGCCCTGCCACCTTGCTCTCCACCCTCTCTTTCCTCCTCAGGATCCTCCTGTCCTACATGCCTTGTAATGGCTATCAAGGAACCAAGTTCCCAATCCCACTAGAGAAGACCAGGCAAAGGTGACTTGAGGGCAAATCTAAACAGAACTCATCTGGGACAATGAATGGTGGGTTCCCTCAAAATATTTCTGGAACAATGAAACTTTTTGAAATATATAACTGGAATATACAGATACTAAAAACAAAACCCATAAAAACAAGGTACCGTGTGGATCATCTCTGAAGAAAGCTAAAATATGTATTTGTTGTCCAGAAAATATTACTGCCTGCATGAGAAGGCAGAAAGGCTTCTTATCATCAAGACACTTCACCTCACCCCACCCCCCCCCCCCCCCCCCCCCCCCCCCCCCCCCCCCCCCCCCCCCCCCCCCCCCCGCTCCCCAGCACAGGTGGGAGAGGAACACAAGCCTTCCGGCTGGCACAGGTGCACAGGGACTGCACGTGGGCCATACCTGCTGATTTTCCTGAGCCTGGGCTGGGGGAACAGAGGTGGCTTGTGCAGGTGAAGAAAGGAGGTTGGGCGAGGTAGGAGGTACTGTGCTGGTATGAGGCTGAGCCAGGAAGGCCTGTTGCTCAGGAAAGTCCGGGGACAAGGGAGGGACACAAGTCCTGTCCTCCTCAGACATTACAGGCTGCTGACCAAGCACCAAGAACACCAGCTCTTCTTTCTCCCGGCACATTTCGGTAGAGATGTCATGGAGGCTGAGGTAGTCCCTCAGGTCCTTCACCTTCATCTTCATGAGCTCCTCTCGCTGAAAGGCTGTGGCTCGGAACCGCTGGCAGAGAAGGCAAAGGCGGGGCCCATTCCCCTCTTGGCTCGAACAGGTCACGCAGAAATTTTTCTTGCAGTCCAAGCAGGTCTGCTGCTTATAGCAAGAAGCAGAGGAAAACATGTCAGCTCAAGAGAACAAAACAAGAGAGGAGGACCGGAACTTCAGGACCATCATGGTGGCCAAGACCTTCTCCAACGGTCTCTTTCCTCACTAAACTGTCTCCTGAATCCCAGGGTACAAGCTACGTTGCAGGCCTCAGATTCAAAGCCACTGGGAGGGGGCAGATCTCTCTCATGTGTCCATGTAACTAAGAATTAAGACCACCAGCCTTGAAATCCAAAAGCCCTGCACTTACTATTGAGTCTCCCTTCACCACTTCATGTGGCATCACCTTGGTACGTAGCAGCCTCTCTGTGCTGTTTCAGCACCACTAAAGGATCGGGGTAGGGGGTGGTAACAGTGCTTGCCTCATAGGGTTATTGTAAAGACTAAAAAATAATGCATCTAAACACATCTTCCTTATGACACCTCAATAAGCATTAATAGTTTCAGTCATTACTGCTAAGAGATACTAGCTAATAAGAGCCAGGATCCAAATCCTGAACTATTGTTTTTTCTGCTTTACTACTGAAAAAAAAAAGAAAGAAGTGTGAAAGTTATAGTGGTTTGTTATTGTTACTCTTTTTTTTTTTTTTTTTTTTAGACAGGTCTTGCTCTGTAGCCCAGACTGGTCCTGAATTCACTATGGAGCCCAGGCTAGCAATGCTCCTGTCTCAGCTTCCTGACTGCTGGGATTACAGGTGTGCACCACCACTACCAGCTTATGTGATACTGAGGAACTGAACTCCAGTACTTAGCACTTGACTTAGTGCTTGCTAGGCAAGTGCTTTAACTACTGAGCCATTCCTCCAGCCCCCTATTGTTAATATTAGTATTAACTGGATATATCAAGGTGCTATTGTGTGCTACCTAGGTTGTCATTTAACTCTCAAAGCACCCTTAAGTATTAGTGTTCTTCCTTGACTCACGGACAAGGGAACTAAGGAGCAGCAGGACCCAGTGCTGTACTCCAGGTCAGGCAGAGCGAGGTTCATACTCTGAGTCAAGTCCACTGCCACAGCCACATTTACCCCAGCCAGCCATGCTGCCTCGCTCAGCCCCATCCTAGCAGCCAGCAGCACTGAGTCTACAACCTCCCAACTGCCAAGCCACTGCCTTCCAGGGCGGAGGGTTCCAGGCTGCCTTCTTCAGCAAAGCAACTCAGAGTGCTGGTAAGTATGTGGCACGTAAGGTCATTTTTTTGATAAATATTTAGACGTTACAGGAGGCTCTGGATATTAGGGTGCTCTCTCTTGTGAAAGCACAGATTATCTCAGGTGACAAGCGTGCCTGGAAGGCAGGCTGGCACCAACTGGCAGCAGCTACTTTCATAACCAGAAACAACAAACCAATCTTAGCTCAAACCACAGAAGCAAATCCTCAGCTGCTCACCCCACAGCCTGCATGAGCACAGAATCTTTTGGCTGAGCTCTGTATCAGTCAAAACAGGTTATCCTCCCAAAGGAGAAATAATTTCTCGGGACCATCTTCGAGGGTACCCTCTCTGATCTCCCTAAGGAAGTTTAAAAAAAAAAAAGAATGTTTCATCCTGAGGTGACTTCAGTATTAACCTGGTCCCTCTCCCTCTTTTCTAAATATAGAAACTTGTTCAAGAGGCTGAGATTCTCATAGGGGCACAGGAAACCCTTGTGTGTGGCTGACATAAAAGTCTGCACATTGACAGTTACAGTTGGTGTTTGTCTAAGTGTTATTCATACAGTAAAGGGACAAAAAAGGACATAAGGTTTACCATCAAGAGGCCATTGCAAAGGGACACACACAAGCTCTTATTCTCCACACAGCTAAAACCAGACAATACACTGCAGGGACTGATGGAGAAGGCCACACAGATGTGCTTGCATAGTACCAGTTCAGGGACCAGCAGCCACCCAGGTGGAAAATGGAGGTTTTAGGGCATCTGGAGTTGATTCATATCTAAAATTTTCCTATGGAGACATGAAAGTGTGTCAGGGACCACTGGTAGTGAAGTGAAGCCGCAGTGTCACAGAGCTGTGGTCCTGACACAGAACATTACAGGTATAAGGCCCATGTTGCTCAATCGGCCAGATCCAAACCACTCTCTCTTTTTTTCTTCAAATGCACGTGGCTCACTGGATGCAAGATCAGAATATAAAAACAGTAACCCAGTTTCTGTCACCCCTGGCCTCCCAGGGACTCTACAGTAAGTCAGCACCTGAAGAAATAGGGCAACGCTCCAAGCTGAAATCCCAGCGTGCAGTGGCAGGAGAGAACAGCCATCAGCAAATACGGCAGAATGAGCAGAGGAAACCCATGTCTATAAATTCTAGCAAACGGTTCAAACTGGCCAAGTAACCAAGTGGGATGAAATGTGAATTAGGAGAGGCAGTGGGCCTGCACAGACAGCACCCCAACATCTGCCACAAGCGGCAACAGCCGCGCCTCAGGCGGGCACTGCCCTTCGGGAACCACACTCGGCGGCTGGGCTTACTTCACTTGGACGGCCTGCTCTTCTCTTCCCCTTCCCCTACCACCGTGCAGGTCCACATTCTCACCCCCTGGTCTATGAACTACTGAAGTACCACATGAGATAACGTATATAAACCTAAGCATACAAGCTGGGTGTGGGGGTGCACACTACTAATACCAGCACTCAGGAGGCTGAGTGAGTTCGAAGCCAGCCTAGACAACAGAGCAAAACCCTGTCTCAAAAAAAAAAAAAAAAAAAAAAAAAAAGCCCTAAGGATAAAGTAGACACAAAAAGGGAACAGAATTGCCCTTTAGTCTCTTTCCCCTCTGCCTCCCTTCTCAATTTTTCCCAGCATCTAAGAGCCACATTTCTCGTTCCTGTCTGACCTGAATACCACTTCCATGTTTCAAAGCAAAACCATCCCTCCTCAGACTGGCCGGCCAACTAAGGAGACTGGATGTCAAAACTCCTTCCAAAATTGTCAGGGCCAGCACTAGGGGCTGGAGCATAGCTCAGTGGTTAAAGCATTTGTCCAGCAAGCTCAGAGCCCTGGGTTTGAGTCCCCAGCTCCATATAAACCAGGATGTAATTCTATTATTTGGGAGGCTGATGCAAAAGGATTGCTGCGAGTCTGAAGCCAACCTGGGGTACACAGTGAGTTCAGGACCAGCCTAGACTACACAGGAGTAAAATCTTGTCTCAAACTAAATAAATAGTCAGGGCCACTGCTACATTACATGCAGGTACTCCCAGTAGAGATGGGATATTTGGCTTGTGGCAAAATTAGAGCCTGCCATGTCTCTCCAGAACTGGAAACTGGGGGAATACAAAGGATTCCTCTTGTATATATGCTCTCTAATATTCTAATGTTATCTATGCATTGCACCCAAGGAACACATAGAAAATACTGACCATATGGGAAAAAGACAGTAGGGTCCATGTAATCAATTCATCGACTTCTAGAAAAGACATTTTAAAAGCCTCTGGTTAAATGCCAAACCCTTAAGATAAGAACGTTGATCCACTTAAGCATGAAATTACAAATGAAACATTCTCATAAGGAAACATCCTTAATATTCAAAATTCATTGTGAATTACACAAAATTAATTTGTACTTTTGTAGCAAGAAAATATTGTACCAGAACCATCTGTCACCATTCAAATTGGTCTCTCTACCACAAAGCTCTTCCTGTCACGGCCCCTGGTTTCGCTGTGTGGCATGTATCGCCCCGACCATCCCACGTAGTCACCAGCTCCCAGGAAGTTGCCTCCCTCGCTGGCTAGGGCAGAGCCTGACACGCAGTACATGTTCAGTGGAAACGTGCTCCGAGGCACCCAGGCCTCCTGTCACCTGACATCTTCAAACTGACGTGCCAGATATTTCTGGGAGATGGGGGCAGTTTTGTTTTTAGTTTTGCTTTGTTTTGGCTTGTTTTATTTTGTTTTTGTTTGTTTGGTACTGGAGAACCAACCCAGGGTCTCTGCACTGAGCTACATCCTCATCCCCAGCCCATTTTAGTTTTTTTTTTTTTTCCTTTTTTCTTTCTTTTTTAAAAATATGTTTTTTTTTCCTTTTTGGAGACAAGGTCTTGCTCTGTAGTCCTCAGAGCAATCCTCCCGTCACAGCCTCCCAAGTGCTGTAATTATAGGCATGAGCCACCATACCTGGCTTATGAGGTGCTGAGGAATCAAACTGAGAGCCATGCTCTTGCTAAGTAAGCACTCTAACTACTATGCTATTAATCCAAGTCCCCATTTTAGTTTTGATTTGGACTCAAAGTCTCCCCAGGACATTAAAATGCCCACTCTGGGCTCAAACTTGCAATCTTCTTCCTCAGCCTCTCAGAGTGCTAAGATCATAGGCCCATGCAACAAAGCAGTCCCTTGTAAGTAGCAGATGGCTTAACAAAGTATTATTTTCTCTCAGTTTTCCAATATCACCATTTTAACCTTACATCCTATCACCCATTCTGGGCTGCAAAGCTCTCCTTCTGCAAAAGAGAGAATATGTTGCTGTCTCTTGGCTCTGGCAACAGAAGGGCTCACGTGCATACCACAGCCCGACCAGTGACTCCACTGCGGCTCACTGATGGGAGAAGGCTGGGCCCCCAAGCATTTCAAGTGAAATCTGTTACAGTAAACAGGCTTCAGCTTTGTCTGCTAAGGTCTTGGTGCACTTGAGGCATCATGACATTGTTCTCTACAATAAGAACAGATTGTGTATGTATGTGTGTATTTGGTACAAGGGAATGAATCTAGGGCCTCTGCACTGAGCTACAAGCCCAGCCCTTTTTGATGTACCTGAGGCATCACGACATTGTTTTCAGTAAGAACAGACTGTATGTGCATGAGAGAGAGAGAGAGAGAGAGAGAGAGAGAGAGAGAGAGAGAAAGCCCAGCCCTTTTTAGTTTTCTTTTTTTTTTTTTAACTTAAGGTAGGGTCTTGCTAAGTTGTTAAATCGCTCAAACTAATGATTCTCCTCCTTCAGCTTTCCAGAGTAAGTGAGGACTTTCATAATGGCAGCTGACAAAGAAACACCACCACTCTGTTTTGTCCACGCACCTTGATAGCTTACCTTTCCATATTCTCTCAACACTAGGGCATGGCTACTGCTATCATCGCCACTTCACCGATGGAGAGACTGAATCTCAACAAAGGTTAAGTCATATAGATAGCAAGTAGTAGCAAAAGAGAGGTCTGAATTCAGGACGACGGGCTCCCCTCCAGATCCATGCTGATATGCTCTGCTTCCATTTGAATAGTTGTCCGTGGACATTTTTGTAAAAGCAAAGGCCCGCGTTGCCAGCATTGCCTAGGTAAAGGGCAGCTGGCTAACATTTACAGCTGGGTCAGCCAGCTGGCCTGAGAGCCCAATGCTGTAAGGCCGAACACGTGGCTGAGAAGCCAGAACTCACCTTTAGGGCTGTGCTTGCGAAGTGGGCCCCACAGGCCTTGCAGCTGGGTTCCGAGCTTGTTGGGGAAGGGAAGGAACTGTACCCAGGGTTGGAATAGGCCTGCGTCCTGGCTCCTTGGGGAGGTGGGACCTCCTCAGGCTGTCCATCCAGGCAGAACCAGTTGCAGCAGGTTGCCCACATGATAAAATCTGGTACAAGAAAAGAAAGGGGAAAGGTTAGAGTTAAGACACACAGTTAGTGTGGTGTCCCTGCCCAAAGGTACATGCCGTCAGCAGGGATGCAGTCCACACCTGCTGAGCTGAGGGGAAGATGTGTCTCCAGACACCAAGAATTTCTTGCTGTCCCCTCTACCACCACAGTTCCTGCTCCACATAAGAGGTGAGTAAAAACACTTGATCTGCCCATGTAAGACAGGTTGCCAAGTTAGTACACTACCTTTATAAGGTTGCTGACTCCTGACTACTTTAATCTGAGATTTAGTTTCACAAAAATGTTTTCTTACCTTTACAATTTAACTAACTTAAAACCCACTTTATTAGTCCCTAGGGCTGAGTTAGAACTTGATCGCACACACACACACACACACACTCACTCTTCCACGCTCACAGTAAACATGAGGAAAATATATTATTAGTCCTTTTACACAGAAGATGGGAAGCCAGGTACCTGGGGCATGCCTTCACTCCCAGCTACTCGAGAAACTGAGATGGGAGGACTGGTTAAGACCAGCCTGGGAGCCAGGCCCAGTGGCACAGGCCTATAATCCTAGCACTATGTGAGGCTTAAGTAGGAGGATCTTAAGTTTGAACCCAGCCCTGGGAAACTCAGCAATTTAGTGATTCCCTGTCTCACAATAAAAATAAAAAGGGGGGGGGGGGGGCCTGGAGGAATGGCACAGTGGTTAAAGCACTTGCCCTGCAAGAGCAAAGCCCTGAGTTCAATTCCCCAGCATCGCATAAAGCTGGGCGTGGTAGCACACACCTGTAATTCCAGCACTCAGGAGGCTGAGACAGTTGGACTGTCCTCAGTCCGAGGCCAGCCTGGACTACACCAGTGATTCTGTGATTAGCATGGGTTATACAGCAAGACCCTGTCTCCAAAAAGAAAAAAAGAAAGAAAGAAAGAAAGAAAGAAAGAAAGAAAGAAAGAAAGAAAGGAAGGAAGGAAAGACAAAGAAAGAAATAAATATGGGCTGGGACGTAGCTTAATGTGAAGGCCCTGAGCTCAATTCCAAGCATCATTTAAAAAAAAAAAGACTGGTCTGGGCCTGGTAACCTAGCAGGGTCTTCATTTCAAATATATAAATAGTATATGGTTATGTATAAATTAATACATTTATATTTATATATATTATATATGTATAAATGAGGTAATCCAGTCTCAAGCTAAATATACAGCTCATATACAGAAAGCTAATACATTGAAAGCCAAGATTCTAAAAACTCAGGTCTTCTGACTCCAAAACTAAGTTCCTTTTCCTATGCCAAGTTGCCCTTAATTTCCTCTCCCACCAGCTAAGAGAACTGCTTTTATATTTGTACCCCAATCCTACACAAACTATCACAACACTTAAAATAGTTTCTTACGCAGATTATTTCTTTTCTACCCCCAAGCCATAAATCTCTCTAGGCAGAGACTTAGCTATTCCTGCCTGTATGGTAACCTAGCAACGTTGTACTGTAGCAGATGCTCAACAAATGTTTACGTCCTTGCTGAATCAGCACCTCTTTCGGTTTATTAACAAGTTTTGGATTATTATTCCCATTTTACATATCAAATATAGGTACTGGAGACAAGGGAGCTGATGACTTTTATGAAGACAGAACAAAGAGGATCCAGTCCCTCAACTATCAGAATAACCTAAGGGTGATAAGGAGTCCATTCCAAAGCTCTGCTGGGATAGAGGAGCTTGCTTTCCACAGTGGCCCAAGGCAGTCACAGCTTCAACTCTGCCTACAGAGATAACACAGAAAACACTTAGCATTGTTATTTGACAATTGCTCTCACAAAAGAATGGTACTTTCTGCTCTGTCTCCTTACTGTTTTAACAAAGGCACTTTCATAGTTCAAAGACAGTGGTAAGGTAAAAGGGACTGAGAGACCAGCCAGCCTGACGCTGGTCATTTTACAATAGAAAAGAATGGAACCCAGTCAGAGAAAGTCACTTCCTGGATCACGCAGGTTACAACCTTAAGCTTCTTCTCCAAACCTCTTGAGCTTCCCAACATGGCCTCCTCCACACCTGTGACATAATTCACTCTCTCCTATTGGCAGCTCTGATTAGCACCTGTCTCCTACCTGCCTGTGACCCCTGTGAGAGAGGATGCGACAGTCTGAGAGCTGGTGACACAGGTGGCTCAACAAGGATGACTGAAAAGAATGAATCATATACAATGCTTAACTCTTAACTAACCACTCATTCAATTTCCCACACATCAACAATTCTCTCTGACTCAATATGACTTGTCAAAAGACTCAGAAGCCAGGAATCTAATCTGCCTTACTTGGAATTAATAGTACACATGGAATTAATGAACAGTTTCTCACCTATAGGTATGTGTGTGTGATGAAGTAAATCAGTTCTTTGTGGGCAAGAGGATAAACAACAGAGGAGCAAGAGCCTCTAAAAAATGAGTAATTCTTGAATTCTCCTGTTGATAAATGCATCTCAGACAGCGTGTAATGAAGAAGAGAACGCTGGGTCTGGAATCAGTCTCACTTGACTGCTTAGGCGCTGTGTTCGCAAGCTCTACCAAGTCACACCCTTTCTATACTTCATGTTTCTCTTCTGGACATTGTGCAGGCTTCAAAGCAGTGAATAAATATTAGTTATTGCTATCTCCACTACAACAATGTCATTCATGACAATTTCCCTGGGAAAGCAGAGGTAGAAAGCAAACCTGAGCTATCATCACAGTTACCATTTGGTTTTCTGGGTTTATCTCCTGCAAAGGGGAAGAGGCTATAGGTGACTCATTAACTTGTTAAAATCTCTCCTCATTCACACAAGCATGTAGCCTTACTGAGGCTGGTGCTTTGCCCTCTCCAGTGTGAGGTAAGGTTTGGGGGGGATTTGTGGACTGAGGGGGGTGGGGACGGGAGATGAAGAACTTAAAATCAAATACTGAAATTTCAGAGTGGTTAGTGCTGTAGAGGAGGTTTGTATAGTGCATGGAAGCAGCCAGTGAGAGGGACTACAATATGGAAGTGATCAGCTCTGTAGGGGTATAGGCATGACCAGAAAAGACTTCCAAATAAAGTAAAATGTCTTAATGTGAGAGCAGGGAGGCATTTGCCAGAATGTTAGCAATTTAAAAACAAAATAAATCACATGACCTTTGGCATTAAAAAAAATTACGGGGGCTGGAAGAAGGGGCACAGTAGGTAAAGCACTTGCCTAGTAAGTGCAAGGCCCTGAGCCCTGAGTTCAATTCCCCAGCACCACATAAAGCCGGGTATAGCGATGCATGCCTCTAATCCCTGCACTTGGAAGGCTGAGGTAGGAGGACTGCCATGAGTCCAAGGCCAGCCCAGGCTACACAGTAAGTTCAGGACCAGTCTGGGCTGCAGAGTGAGACCGTATCTAAAAAAAAAAAAAATAATGACACCAGGTATGATGGCACATACCTGTAATTCCTGCTGCTTAAGAGGCTAAGACAGGAAGATTCCAAGTTCAGGGCCAATCTGGACATCTTAGCAAGATTCTGTCTCAAAATGTAAAAGTAAAATAGAAAGGGCTGGGGATGTACCTCAGTGGCACAGTACGTCCCTAGAATGGTAGGGCCCGAGCTTGACCCCAGAACCACGTACATCCATAACATACATAATACTTTAAAAAAAAATAAACTACAAAATGTTCATTTGGAGGTTGAAAAGTACAGACAGGGTTAGGTAAGGATAGATGAGGATACACAAGTAAAGTGCCACGGGGGGAAATCATCTTCATGTAAGGAATCGGGATTTCATCCAGTATGTAAAGGGACATGACTAGGAACGTAAGCTACCAAGGTTTTTTTCTTGAGACAGGGTCTCGTTCTGTAGCCCAAACTGGTTCTGAACTCACTATGTAACCCAGACTGGCCTTGGACTCATGGCAATCCTTGTGCCTCGGCCTCCCAAATGCTGGGACTACAGGCGTGTGCTGCCATGCCCAGCTAATCCTTACGTCGTGCTGGAGAATCTAACCAAGGGCCTTGTGCAGGCTAGGCAAGCTTTTCAACCACTGAGCCATGCCCCCAGACTCCTAAGGGTCTCTTAATTACAACTAATGAAATCATTTATCAGGATAAAGTCTTCAGAAGGAGAGGTGTGGTGTGTGCATGTGAGAGAGTGCGTGCATGCGTGTATGTGTGTGTGGGGAACAGGAGGTTAAGATGGTGAGTTGGATTAGACCCAGGGAGCATGGTGGTGCACCTCTTGGCCCAGGCATTTATGGTCAGGCCTATCAGAGGTACATAAAGCCAGAATGGTCTGGATCAGAAGAGGAGAGGGCTTGAGGAGGGCAAGCAGAGGAAAGCCAACCAGCAGAACACAGGGAGGGAGGATGATTATAGGCGGGAGATCTGCAAGAGTGTGCTGCATTTCAAAAAGAAACGATACCACTGACAAGTGACCCAGAGGACAGAATAGAATGCAAAATGGCCAGGGGACTGAATTTTAGGAAAAGGTGAGTTTACTATTTGCCTGAGCAGTTTAGGAAGAAAGCAGCTGACTGATATCCCATAGGTCCGAAAACAACAAGAAGTGAATGTTCCCTAGACTCCAAGAATAAAATTATTCTTTCAAGACACTTGGTTGGGAAGGAAGAAAAGGTAGTAGCTGAAAGACCCACAGTCGCAAAATAAACACAGAGATGTTCACAGACTTTAGAGAAAACCCCAGAAGACTAAGAAACTACACAAGAAGGGAAGGTGGCAATTAACAAGGCCACGAGTGACCAAACAAGGGAAAAGTCACCTCTTAAACCATAAAGTACGGGCTGGAGGAATGGCACAGTGATTGAAACACTTGCCTTGTAAGTGCAAGGCCATGAGTTTGATTCTCCAGCACCACATAAGCTGGGCGTGGTGGTACACACCTGTAATGCCAGCACTCAGGAGGCTGAGGCAGGACGATTGCCATGAGTCCAAGGCCAGCCTGGGTTCCATAGTGAGTTCAGGACCAGCCTGGGCTACAGAGTGAGACCCTGTCTCAAAAAAACAACAACAAACACAAAGTAGAGCAGTAACTAAAGCAAATGAAATCAAAGAGTTTATAGTATTAGCAACAGAAGAATGAAATGGAAGAGAAAAGGCGGGATGCGGGAAGATAAGGACTTTGCCACAAAATGGGCAGACCCACTTGGAAAGACACAAATCAGCAAGGAAAACCTGGAAAACTATTTGGTTTTTTTGTTTGTTTGTTTGTTTGTTTGTATTATTTTGGTTTTGGAGACAGGATCTCGCTCTGTAGCCCAGGCTGGCCTTGGACTCAAGGTAATTCTCTTGCCTCAACCTCCCAAGTACTGGGATTACAGAAGTATGCCATCACGCCCAGCTTCTGTGATACTGGGGAACTGAACTCAGGGCTGTGTACCTGCTAGGCAAGAGGTTTAACTGCTGGGCCATTCCTCTTTGTTTTTTTAAGACGGTCTTACTGTTAGTCCAGGCTGGTCCTGAACTCACTATGTAGCCCAGGCTGGCCTTAAATTCTCAGCAATTCTCCTGCTTTAGCCTCCTGAGTGCAGGGATTACAGGCATATGCCACAATTGCCTGGTTTACGTGGTGCCGGGTAATTGAATCCAAGGCCTTTTGCTGGTTAGGTAACCACTCTTACCACAGAGCTACACTCCTACTCCCCCACCCCCACCCCCAGTACGTCATTAAAATCCATGTGCAGCCAGGCCTAGTGGCATAATTCTATAATCTCAGCACTCTGGGATGCCGAGACAGGAAGATTACAAATTCAAGCCCAACCTGGGCGCTGTCTCAAAATCAAAAGGAATGTGAATGAAGTTCCGTGTGAAGGGCCTGGTTCAATTCCCAGTACAAAGAAAGAAAAAAAGAAAGGCAGGAAGGGAAAGAAATAGAGAAAAGAAGGGAAGGGATGGAAATCCATGTGCTTTACCAAGCATCTAGAAAGCAACAGCTGTATGGTGGGCATTGTGGATACCAAAAGCAAGTGGGCATTGTGGATACCAAAAGCAAGATGAGACCATAGCCCAGAAAAGTACCACAAAGCTCCTCTCTCTCATCCTGATACCAGGTCTAAGAAAGCTCCTCCTTAGCTGGGAGCCAAGAAAGTCATCTTCATATACAAAATCTTCTCTCTGGAGAGGACTTTAAATCTGTCATCCTGTGATCCTACAGGTTCCATATTCATATACCCCTGGTATATGCACATGGGGCAGAAGGTCCTATGGGGAGGGAGGATCAAAAGCTCAAGCCCAACCTGCACAACTTACTGAGACCTCATCTCAAAGAGGGGTTCGCCAAAATCAGCAGAATGAACCTTTATTCTTTTGAACAGAAAATTCAACACCATAAATGAAACATTTTCCAATATTTTTGTTGATGCTGTTTTTTGAAGACAGGGTCTTGCTCTGTAGTCTAGGCTAGACCTGAACTCACCATGTAACCCAGGCTGCCATTGAACTCACAGCAATCCTAATGTCTCATCCTCCTGAGTGCTTGAATTATAGGCATATGCCACCATACACCCAACTTATGTAGTGCTAGGGAATCAAACCGAGGGCCTTGTACTTGCTAGACAAGTACTCTAACCACTGTGCTATTGGTCCTGCCCCAATATTTACTAATATTTAGACCAACTAAAAGTATTTTTCTAGGGCTGCCAACAAAGCTCAGTGGTAGAGTACTTGACTAGCATGCTCAAGACCCTGGGTTCGATTCCTCAGCACCACATAAACTGGATGCAGTGGTGCACACCTGTAATTCCAGCACTCAGGAGCTTCAGGCACGAGAATTGTTGTGTGTTCCAGGCCAGCCTGGGCTACACAGTGAGTTCAGGACCAGACTGGACTATAGAGCAAGACAATGCTTCAAAAAAAAAAAAGAAAGAAAGAAAGAAAAGAAAGAAACAAAGAAAGAAAGAAAGAAAGAGAAAAGAAAAGCTACTTTCGGCTGCAAGAGGTTGTAATGTTAACAATGTCATGCAAGCTAAACACCTTTCTCTTTGGAATATTCTCTTCATCTCTTAGCTCTGAACAGATACAAACATGGCATTTGATTATGTTGCTAAAGGGCTAAAAGTAGAACAATTGCAGGATGTGGTAAACACTTCACTAAAAAGCTTCAGTCCCTGACCTGTAATGTCCTTGTGAGCTTAAAAAGAAAATGACTATCACTTCTTCACTGAGGGCTAGAAAATTCCTCCCCATCCTCCCTACCGGTTAGCCTGCTTCCTACTGCACTTGTCTGGAAGCTACTAGGCCCTCCTCTTCCTCTTAAACAATGGGGAGAAAGGTGGAAGGCATAGGCTGGGGTGAACAAGGTACCATTCTCGGTGGAAGTACCTTACAGGAAGAGGTAAAAAGTGGCTAGTAATTATGCATGTGCAGGTTGTCAGCTCAAAAGGCATGTAGTATTTCCTGGAAGAATGAACCTTACTATTGGATAGGAATAGTACCGTGTTGGTAATGGTAAGAAAAATGACCCACTCCGGTGAGCTGGGTGTAGTCATAATTAGAGGAAAGAGGACAGATAGTGCAACTTCTCCCAATTAAGTAAGTCCTCACTTCCTAAGTAATTTTAAAACACTTCTCTACCTATTCACATGCCCAAGGCAAATAATTTAAAGTAAATCAGAGGCTGTCATGGGCTTTCCTATAAAGGGGAGAGGGGAACAGAAGGGTCATGATGGTTTGAAATGCAACTCCAAAAACACCTTGCTAACCACCAAAAACAAAGGCAATAAAGTCCCCAAAGTCCTCATCCAATCTGTTCTGATTTTAATTAACTGCTCTGTGTACCAAGGTGGTTGTGCGCCAACAGACTTCACACAGATGTGAAGACAGTTACATCCTGGGATTAACACTCTTTTAGTGAGTCTATTGCATAAGACTTTCAAAAAAAAAAAAAAAACCTCAAAAACACCTAATTAAAATGTTCCCAGCAAGGCCTCATGTAGAGGCCTGTAATCTCAGCATTCTGGGAAGCCAAGGCAGGAGAACTGCAAGTTTGAGCACAACCTGGGCAATTTAGGGACCCAGTGAGACCCTGTCTCAAAATCAAAACTAAATTTTTTTAAAAAAATGGTCTGGGAATGTACTTCAGTGTGAAGGTCCTGGACTGGATCCTCAGTACTGGGAGGAGGGGAGCCGCTATATCTCAAAGAAACCTCCTGACACGGCTGGATGGCAACCCTTACAGAATCATCTCCAGATTACAAAGGGTGGCAAGCCTATTATCACCAATGTCCTCCTAGAACAGTTAAGGGCAACTCTGCTGTAAGTACACTAAGGAAACCATCCCATGTTATGGATCGTTAATAGAGAATGTGCTTAGCTTCATCTTGTACATCATCCTTAGAAAGCAATTAAAGTAGAAGTGCCCAGCTTTGAAAGGAAACACTGTGAAAGGCCTAGCAAGATGGCTTAGCTAAGCCTCCTAACTGGTAAGTATTTACATATTTTGCGAAGTGTAAGAGAAAGCAGTCGCTCTCTACAGAAAGAAAGCTATCCGTAGGCATTTAATTAGGAACGTTAGTGTTATCTCATGTGATTCTAACAAGGTTCATTAGTTTTCATATTCAGGTGAGAAAAAGCAAAGATTTTCAGAGAACCTGCTACAAGCCCAGGCAGGGTGTAGTGGCAAAGCCAAGTTCTTAACTTAGGCCACTTAAACCCTGAAGCCAGTGCTCTATATGATATAAGAGAATTTCTGCCTTTATATATATATATATTTTAAGAATCAGCCTGCCTGGCCTGCAGCCCATCTTTCTCTGGGCTCTAGCTCTCTGTCTTCACTAGAATTTTCCCATCCAGGATACAGGCATGCTCCCAGATCTCCCAGGGCTTAAAAACTCTTCCTTGTCATAAGGCAAGTACAAATTTCAACCATACTGTGTTACCCCCAAACACCCTCTGAAATGGCTAAAATTGAAAAAAGATTCTGGCAAGTGTTGGTAAGGACATACGGCAACTACAATGCCAACGCTGCTGGTGAACAACAAATTTGGAAGTATATGTATATGTACATACAACTACACAGATTTCTTTCTTCCCCACCATTTTTATTAATATACATGTGATACATAATGTTTACAATGAACTTGAGCATTATGTTCACATATAAGTCACATCAACTTTACAATCCCTTCCCATTTTGGCACTCCCACACCCTCCTCTTTCTCCCAACTCCCACTATCACGCCATGTGGTTCCACAGAATGCCTGTATTCTGGGTTTCCCAAATCAGAGAAACCATACAATACTTAAGATATTTAATCTTCTCTGACTCATTTCACTTAAATCACCACTCTTTAGCTCAGCTTCCCATTCCTAGACTGAGTTGCAGTGGCCAAATCTTGATGCCTCTCCTCTGAGTCCAACAGAGCTCTTTAGTATGGTATTTTCCAAAAGTTCTGTATCTTACTATATCTTTGTTGAGCATCTTAAAAATACTTGAAGGAATCTTTGAGAGAAGCTGAGAGACAAGAGCACCAAAAAATATGGAGGAAAGGAAACATCTAAAACGAAAGTGTAGCAAAAAAAAAAAAATAGATTGGTATTTGAATCACTTGATTGATATACTTCTAAAACAGTACCAGCTGTTTCATAAAACCTGTGAAATTTCCCCACATAATTATTATTTGTAATCGTGTATTAGCTTGCAAAACATAATAATTCTATTCAACATGGGGAATTGGTATAAAATCTTTAAAAATATGTATGCATGAATTTATGGATGGATAGGTAGATAAAATGATAAATCACACCTGGCAAAATGTTAGTAATTTTTTTGTTTTTTGAGGCAGGGTCTCACTTTGAAGCTCAGGCTGGTCCTGAACTCACTATCCAGCCCAGTTTAACCTTGAACTTGTGGCAATCCTCCTGCACAGACGTATGTGTACCACCATACCTAGCTTTATGTGGTGCTGGGGAATAAAACTCAGAGCCTTATACTTACTAGGCAAGTGCTTTAACTGCTGAACTATTCCTCCAGTCCCATACATTTATTTCTGTGGTATCACAATTCCACTCCAGGTATGATCTTAACAATATTTGTGAACATACTGTTCACCAAGAGAAATACAAAAGTCTGGGCCTATTGGCACTCTGGGAGGATTGATCCCCAGTACTACACAGAAGGAAGGAAAAGAAAGTGTGCGTGGTGGTACTACATGCCTGTAATCCCAGCACTCTGGAAGGTGGAAGCAGGCAGATTCCAAGTTTGAGCCTAGGCTGGGTAACTTAGCAAGACCCTGTCTCAAAATAAAAAGGGGTGGGAATGGAGGTCAGTGAGAAGACCCCAAGTTCAATTCCCATTAGTGCAAAAAGGAAAAAAAAAAAGAAAGAAAATCCATTCACAAAAGCATACTAATCATGAAAGCAACCGCCCAAGCTAAAAAGAACCCAACTATATTTATCAGAAGTAGAATAGAGATGTTTATTATAATCTTTACATAGCAGTGTTTACTTTGTGAAAAACATCAAATTGTACACTTAAAATTTACTTCTCTAATGGCACGTTTGAGTTTTTCAAAAAGAATCCAGAAGAACATATGAAATTTGTTTAAAAAAAAAAAAAGGAAAATCATTTTGACCCAACACCTACCCTCACCCCACCAGTAAAGGTCATTTTCTCTGCTCTGTATCAAAACTTCTTCAAATATTTGTCTCCAGCTCCTGAACGTCTAAGTCACATTTCAGTTTCTCCAATTTAGCTCAATCTACCTGCTCCACCTACTCTCCTCCCTTCAAGGTCACCAAGGAATTCCAAGTGGCCAGATCTTGTTGACACTTCTCTATCTTCATCTTACTCAACCCCTCAACAGGAGTGGCCACACCAACTCCTCCCTCCTCCTGTAAACACCCACCCCTCCAGCCTCAAAGCCTCTCTGCAGGTGCAGGTTTTCTCCCAGCTCGCCAGTGCCCGGGCACTCGCACTGCGCTGGGCTGCCTTCTCCATCACACTTCAGGCAGCTTGCGATACCTTTCTCCAGGTGAAGCCCACGGTTTCCCCTAACTCACAGTGAGCTAACATAACCTTTAAAGACTACTTGCTTCCCTCCTCAGACCCTTTGGGTTTTCCAACTGTTCCTCTGCCAAGACTTCTCCTCAGAATGCCACATGCGTGGCCCCTTCTCTCCATCCAACGCCCAGCTCCAAGGTCACTTGTCATCTCATGTCTAACACCTGGTACAACTGGTTTTATTTGCTTCCGTGTTAAGGGCCTTCCTTGGCCAAGACAGGAACCACGTGCTCTTCCATAGTTCCAGAGTCTAGAGTGACCTAGAACAGCACCTCCTCTTAGCTGCAATGCTGCCTCCCTAGGTCCCCACAAGGCGCCATCCTCTCCATCCTTTTCCCCACAGCATGCATTGCAGCTTCTTAATGGATTCCCCTCGAATTTTAGAACAAAAATCCTCACTCTCTGCAGGGGTAAAAGCCCCTGCCCCTCCTCCACTTCACGCTGTACTCCCTTTCTCTCTTAGTGAGCCTCCAGCAGGATGGCTTTCCAGCTCCTCCCACGCCCAGCTCCCAGTCTTCAGTCCCTGCACCTGCTCTCCTTAGGCCTGTTCCTCCAGTCCTGTCCTGTCCTCCACGTCTCAGCTCAACCCTCACTCCTCTGAAGGAGCCTTCCCAGTGACACGGCCTCATAGCCTTCCGCTTTCCTTTAGGACCACGTAACCTGTAATCAGATCTGTCTGTTGGTTTACAATTTATCTCCCCAGGGTGCAAACCTCATCTATCTTCATTTTTTGACCTGCGGCATCCAGCACACTGCCACTTCATGGTCCATACCCAAATAATGTGTGGAATGAACAGACTGAGGCCAAATATTTTTATCAGCATTTAGGATGAGGCAAGTACTCGTTTTCTCTTCTTAAGGCCAAAAGCATTTTCTCAATATTTACAGTGACAAAAGTGGCTGTGAAACAGAACAATTCCTTATGAAAGTGGACAGCAGATGATCTTACATAGGTCGCTTAAGCTTTCTGAGACTGTCTCCTCACCTGTGTGAAAGAAACAATGTCCCACACATTACAGAATAATTGTATGGGTGAGAAATAACACACATAAAACGCCTAGCCAATAGACATTTGATAAACAGCACATTAAGGACATTATTTAACTACATGTTGTAATTCTAAAATGACCCTGGCCTACATGTTCTATAGTCACTCCCAGCTGGAAAAATCTTTCTCCTATCTTAGTCACCAATAGCTTGGGTCTCCTAGCACTCTAGACCCTGATACAACTATCAGATTATCCATGGGATAAAAGAATCGCCTATTTCTTGAGAATTATCAGAAATTTTAAATCATATCTCAACTTTGAAGGCTATTTGTTTTTAAAATTAATTTGATTATAGGCCTAGTGCCACAGGCCTATAATCCTAGCACTCTGCAAGTCTGAAGCAGTAGGATCCAAGTTCCAGCCCAGCCTGAGCAACTTAGCAGCTCAGTGAGAACCTGTCTCAAAATCAGAATTAAACAATGGGCTAGGATCACAGGAATGCAAATTAAAACAACACTGAGGTTCCATCTAACTCCAGGAAGAATGGCTGGTATTTAGAACTCAAAAAATAAAACAGCTATTGGTGAGGCTGTGGGGAAGAAAGAACCCTCCCACACTGATGGTAGGACTGTAAACTGGTACAACCACTATGGAAAGCTGTATGCAGATTCCTCAAAAAACTGAGTATTGTATTCCACTTGACCCAGCTATACCTCTTCTGGGTATCGTCCCAGAAGAATTAAAGTCATCATACAACAGGGATACATGCATACCCATGTTTATAGCAGCATAATTTATAATGGCCAAATCTTGGAAGAAGCCAATATGCCCGAGTACAAATAACTGGATAAAGAAGATGTGGTATATACACACAATGGAGTATTACTCTGCCATTAAGAATGATAAATCTGAGTCATTTGTAGGAAAATGGATGCACCTTGAGAACATTATGCTCAGTGAAATGAATCAGATCCAAAAAGTTACATATCATACAGTTTCTCGTGCTAGAGGAATGGTACAGAGGTTAAAGCACTTGCCTTACAAGTGCAAGGCCCTGAGTTCAATTCCCCAGCACTACATAAAGATGGGTGTGGTGGCACAGGCCTGCAATCCCAGCACCTGGAGGCTGAGGCAGGAGGACTGCCGTGAGTCCACTATGTAGCCTAGGCTACATAGTGAGTTCAGGACCAGCCTGGGCCTCAGAGCAAGACTGTTTCAGAAAAATGAAAATATGATTTCTCTAATATGCGAAAAACAAACCATAAAAAAATAAGAGATATGTTGATTCATAGCTTTCATTACTTGCTTTGAGACAGGGTCTTGGTCTGTGGCCTAGGCTGGTACTGAACTCACTGGTGTACAAAGGCTGCTGGCCTTGGACTCAGGACAACTGGCCTGCCTCAGCTTCCCAAGTGCTGGGATTACAGGCGTGTGCCACCACATCCAGCTTTATGTGGTGCTGGGGAATCGAACACAGGATCTTGAGCTTGGAAGGTAAGTGCTTTAACCGCTGTGCCATTCCCCGGGCACCCCAAGAGATATGGAAGAACGTAAAAAATTGGATTTTGTGGAGAGGGGGAAGTGGAAGTGTGGGACGGGAAAAGGGATGTATTATGTAAATAAATTTTAATTTTTTTAAATGGACTGGGGATATAGCTCAGTCTAAAGACCTTAGGGTCAATCCCCAATACAAAAAAAAAAAAAAAAAAAAAAAAAAAAAAAAAAAAAAAAAAAAAAAAAAAAAAAAAAAGGCAGACACTTGAACTTTCCTAAAACTGCTAAATTTAAAATTCCATCTCAGCACTGTAATTAGAATTTTCCAGTAAACCTGCTGAAGATATCCACCTTAATTTGGGAAGATTTATAATGCTAATGACAGCACAATGAGCAAAGAAACAGAGCAACTACTGCACTTGGAAATAAGCAACCTGCAGAGGGAATGATAGTCCCAACTGGTGTCACTCTAGGTGTGGGACAGTGTAGCATGCTGTCTGTGTGGTATTTATTTTTCAGAACGAAGGACTCAGTACACCTAAATCACAAGGGAGACAAGAATATGGTGGAGCCTTAGAACCACTGGTGGAAAGGCAGCAGACAGCCCTGCTGAAGGGGCACGGGCGGGACATAAACAAGGAACAGGCCTCAAGGCTGGCAGAGTGAAGAGCCTTAAATCTTAACAGACATTTTCCATCCTCCAAGGCAGTCCACTAGGTGTGAATAACGGATAATGCCTATTTTCTACATAAGAATTTCGTTTGCGGGATACATTTTTTAGAAGACAGAAACATTTTGGGGGGAGCACTGTTCACCTTTATGCTTTTGTTTTTAGAATTAGCCCAACATTACCTTATATCCTGTCTCTCACACTAAGTGAGTCTCAATAAGTTGCCTCTCTGAGCTTCAGACTAGGAGGAATAGATGTTCCTACACCAACCAGGCTAGACACAGAGAAAGTGCTCATACGGATGGACCATGCCTTCACTGGGCTTTTCAATCCTCCCCAAAGAGTAGAGGGCAAGCTGGACATGCCAGAAATGGTGGGCATTATAATTAGGCATGGGGTTAATGAGGGTTAAATGTTTTGCCTTTCTGCAAACCAGCTTCCAGAGTCCCCACGCACACTCTGTCAATGACTTCAAAGACACCAGGTCTAGAGCCTCCTCTCTTCTCCACTCCCCAAGTTATACTTTAATATAAAGGACTGAAGGAAGCTTTAGGAAATAATCTTCTGTGTCATTATTTCCAACAACACAGACAAAACTGGAAGTGTGATTCTGACTTGAGGGTCCTTAAGTCCCTCCTCAATTTTTTTTTTTTCAGACAGGGTTTCACTCTGTAGCCCAGGCTGATTCTGAACTCACTATGTAGCCCAGGCTGGCCTTCAACTTGGCAATCCTCCTGCCCCAGCCTCTAAGTGCTGGGATGATAGGCGTGTGCCAAAGGCCCCAGCTCATGTGGCCCTGAAGAATCAAGCCCAGGGCACTGCACCTGCTAGACTATTGCTTTAACCACTGAGCTACATCCCTAGCTCATTTAATACAACAGTCCTAATCTTTGTGAGAGAGAATGGGCTCTGAGGGTTTGGTAACTGAATAAGGGTCACACAGCTAACAGTGACAGATGTAAACACAAGTTCTTTGACTAACCTAGGATCCTATGTAAAGAGAGGACTGCTTCCACCATTCTTACTGCCTACACTCAGCACTGTTAATTCAAGAGCTTTACTGTGAGAAAACAATGGAAATCATCTAACGTAAGTTACCAGGAGGAAATATTTAAGCCTGGTCCCTTCTCAAGACCTCAAAAAAGCACATTCTCACCAATCCAGCCTTTCCACACTTGAGCTCTTTGGTAAAAAAAAAAATATGTAATAGACAGGAAAACCATCTTTAGGATCTAGAATTTTCATTTACTCATCTAGCAGGTCACCTGCTTTTCCTGCTTTCTACAGCTTCAGGGTACTAGTGATACAGACGCCCACATTTCTCAAGGTCTTCAACATCCAAGATGCATCTGTTTCTGTTCTTGCCCACTTCTGTTCTAGCTGAGGATGGTGTGTCATTGCTCTTGTGCAGCACTGAGGGTGGGGGGGGGGGTTGGAGATGGGGGGTTGTTACTAAATTGTCTCCATTGTTATTAATGTTTTCTTTTCTTTCTTTTGTACTGGAGAGTCAACCCAAGGCCTTCACACTGAGCTATATCCCTTGCACTTTTTTGTTTTGTTTTAGTTTTGATGTAGAGACAGGGTCTCACTCGCTACGTTACCATGTTGTCCAGGCTGAACTCAAACTTGAAATCCTCCTGTCTCAACTTCTCAGAGAACTAGAATCAGAAGCTTGTACCACCAGGCCCAGTTTACCCTCCTCTTTTTTTCCCCTCTTTTTCTTTCTTTTCTTAATGAAACAGGGTCTCATTCCAGAGTCCAGAGTCCTAAACTCATTATGTAGCTCAGGCTGGCTTCAAATTCATGACAATCCTCCTGCCTCAACCTCCCGAGTGCTGGGATTACAGGCATACACCACTGTGGCCAGTTTATGCAGTGCAGGGGAATCAAACCCAGGGTCTTGCACTTGCCAGGCAAGTGCTTTAACTGCTTAACATTGCCCCATCTTTAACCCCCTTTTACAAGTGTTTTTACCAGATAACTCTTAAATAATAATAAAGGTAAATCCACAGCATTAAAGGCCATACTCCCTTGCTTTTAACTTGAGCTATCCTATTATTCTTGGCTTTAAGAATCTCCCTCAAGGTGGGCTTCATGATATACTCTGGGAGTGAGGCAGGAAGGTCAAAAACTCTAGCCCAGCCTGGGCAACTTAATGAGACTGTCTGAAAATTTAAAAAATGGCCGTAAGATATAGCTCAATGAAAAGACCCTGGCCTCAATACCCAGTATTGGGTAAGTGGGGGTTACAAAGGAATCTCCCTCAAGTATTCTCAGCCCAGACCACTGCTGCCTCTTACATCTGGCCCACATCATTCTCCTCCCTCCCCCACCTCCGGGGTCCCTTTCCTGACCCCTGGTCCTCCCACAGCATCTCGGGCAGCTCTCTGTAACTCTCACTCCTTAGAGTATCTGTTAAGCACTGCTTTCTGCCAGCACGTCTGGAATCCAGGAAGACCAAGAAGAAAGAAGAGACAGGGTGCCTGCACCTCTCGATGCTCACTTCCCGGGAGGCAAGCATTCAAGCAGCGCTACAAGTCATCTACAGCTAACAATTTGTATATTCTTTTAAAACTATTTTTCTCTCATAGTCACAGAATAAAAGGTGAAAGAGAAAACAAGGCTATATTGTTTAGCTTTATTCTAAACCTTACTATCACTTAAGTGTAAGCCACCATGTATTCATTGAATTATTAAATAATAACAGTTAATAATAATTAAAAACTTTAAAAAGGACAGAAGTGTATTTCAAAAATTTTACAATTATGATTCCAAGATGATCATCATATTAAGGGCTTTAGGTAGTATACCTACTTCAGGCATACCTACTTCAAGGTAACTCTTGAGGTGTCTCAAGATTTACTGGGGAAACATGAAGAAAATGGCAACGGACTGGCCTTATTCGAAGCAGCTGGGCACGGTGTCACATGCCTCTAATGCCAGCACTGTAGGAGGCTGAGGCATGAGGACTGCAAGTCTGAGCCCAGCCTAAGCAAATCAGGACAGACAGACAGAATTAAAAATTAAAAAATAAAAATAAAAATGTTAAAGCTGCCAATGATTACCCTTAGTATAAAAGCAGAAAGGAAAGTCTGGAAGAGGAACATATTGTCATGGCCATCCCCTCCTTGCATCAAAAGGCACAGACTGCTTCAGTGTCTTCCCAGTTACTTTGTCACGGTAGTAAGAAAGGGACTGCAAAGGGTACAGACAAACATGAAAAAGCACATAGGAGGAATGGCACAGCGGTTAAATCGCATGCCTTGCAAGCATAAGGTCCTGAGTTCGGTTCCCCAGCACCACATAAAGCCAGGCATGGTGGTGCACGCCTAGAATCCCAGCACTCAAGAGACTTAGGTAGGAGGATTGCCAAGAGTCCAAAGCCAGCCTGAGCTTCATAGTGAGTTCAGGACCACCCTGGGCTATAGAACAAGACCCTGTCTCAAAAAAAAGAAAGAAAGAAAGAAAGAAAGAAAGAAAGAAAGAAAGAAAGGAGAAAAAGCACATAAAGAAGTAAAATAACAGAAAAGAACTGCTTTAAATTGGAGAAACCAGCCTCTATCAAACACTCCCAGGTCAGGGTGGATCTTTGCCTGTGACTCCCAGTTTGCCCGAGCCAAATAAGGTGGAAGGTCAAGCAACAGAGGGGCTAAGACCAAGGGGTGAAAGGACAACGCACATGAGAGAAGGAGAGAGAGACTGAAAAGCTCACTGGCAAGCTCTTTTCCTGAAGTGGGAGCTGTGGCGAGTAACTGAAAAACATACATAACAATCACAAGTTATAAATGCTCTTGGAAACTCCCTGGTTTCAACTAGTCTATGACAAATATCTGCAGAGGGATCTCAGCATCTGCTAGGAAGTTCAGGGAAAAGTAATTCTAACCAATGGAGCTGTGCCAAAATATCACCCCTGGGGTCTGACCAATTAAATGGCTGCTTCTTATACAGCGTTCAGGAGAAATGACAGATTGAACACTGCAGCAAAGAAACCTACACATTCATTTCAGCCCAGGCATGCTTCCCCAAAGGGCAAGTCAATCAGAAAACAAAGCAGTTCAGAGTAAAGTCTTCTAACAAAGCCGAAAACAGAATAAACGGACCTGCAGTTTAATTACCCCAGGATCCTTCTTCATCAAATTGATGATGAAGCTCGTCAAGAATTAAAGAGACCGATTCTCCTAGCACTTTTGTGGAGGAAACAGAATTTATCAGATAAGTTTTTCTGGACTCTCTGCCTGAAGAAGCTGCTTCCACATGATAGTATCACCAGTCTAGTGGGTAACCGGAGGAGGAGGAGGAAGAGGAGAGGAGGAGGAGGAGGAGGGGCAGGAGCAGAAGCGGGGCAGGGCAACAGCAAAGACTGCTGCTGCCCCTTCTGCAGCCAGGGACTAGGGGGAAGGGTTTGGGTAACCCTATGCCTCACTTCAGAACACAAATTCTGTCTAGGATCAAAATTACGCAATATGCCTTTCCAAAGTTCGCCGCACCGAAGTTACTGTGGCCAAATGTGCTGTAGTGTAGAATGGACTCCAGATCCTGGACTCCAGGTCCTGCTATTATTTAACCTCTTTCAATTTTAATTTCCTCAAAACAATAGAATTTGCTACCTTTAAATAACAGTTGAAGGATTAAAAATAATGCATGCCAAATGTATACTCCAGAGCCTAATGTGTTATGGGTATTCAATAAAAGTTGGCTATACATAAGTTAAGGAAAGTACTTTTAAGTTTTCTTTGTGAGTAGGTTTTTTATTTTTTGGTCCTAGGGAATCCAACTCAAAGCCTTTTCTCTAAGACACATCCCTAGGCCATTTTTAAGTTTTGATTTTGAGATGGGATCCTGTTAAATCATTAAATTGCCCAGGCTGGGCTTAAATTTATGATCCTCCTGCTCAGCCTCCCAAAGTACTGTAGTTACAGGCATAGGCCACCAAGTCAAGCTTGTTGTTAGCAGCAGTAGTCTAGGTTGGCCTTATACTTGCTATGTAGCGTAGGCTAGCCTGGAATTGGTGATTCTCCTGCTTTAGCCTCCCATATGGAGGATTACAAGGCATGCACCATCACACCCAGCTTTTTTAAGATTTTTTTTTTTTTTTTGAGACAGGGTCTCACTCTGTAGTCCAGGCTTGTTCTGAACTCACTATGTAGCCCAGGCTGGCCTCGGCCTTGAACTCACAGTAATCCTCCTGCCTCAGCCTCCTGAGTGCTGGGATCACCAGCATGTACCACCATGCCTAGATTTTCTTTTTAAAGATTCTTGAAAAGGCAGAAAAGAAAAAATTTTTGAAGCAGATCTCGCTCTGTAGTGTAAGCTGGTCCTGATCCCACTATGTAGCCCAAGCTGGCCTTGAACTCACAGCAATCCTCCCGCCTCAGCCTCCCAAGTGTTGGGATTACAGACATGTACCACCACATCTGGCTTATGTGGCGCTGGGAAATGAAACTCAGGCCTTTGTACCTGCTAGGCAAGCTTTCTAACCACTAGGCTATTCCTCCAGGCTAAAGAGACAAAATTCATCTGCTGGTATCCCCTACTGGCTTTTTACCTTTGGATGTGCCAAAACCTTAATCAGTTTTAATCTAAATTCTCTAAACTACCCTCCAAAAGCTGAATTATGTAGGTCTTTCTCACCAGCACTAAATTATGTGTACAATCCACTGAAGAATTTGTTTAAGGTAGTCAAAAGTAGTTTATCCTCCTGACAACCCCTGGGTATTAAATTTCTTCCCAATTTTCCCCTAGTGCTAATGAGTTTCAGTTTGTTATCCCCTTCAACCTACTGTAGCTCAGCCAACTTGGAATTTCTCCCTAAGCCCCTCAACCCTTCATCGCTGAAGAAATTCAGAAAGAACAAATATACCTCTGGCCCCACCTGGTATGCAGTAACTGCTCACCCTGCACTGAAACCAGATAGGATTCTGTGATGAGTATAGGATGAATTCCAACAAGCCCCTTCCTCCCTCCCACAGACCTTTGCCTTGGTCTGATATTTGATCTCAATCTGAAGATTACGCTGACATTCTGAAGTGTGTACTCTTCCTGCAAGAATGTGATATGCTCAATACCTACACCAAGAAACAAATGAAGAGAGATTTCTGGTTCACTTAGTCCCACAAAACAAAAACAAAACTTCTGTATTCTCACCATACTCTCCTCTTGCACAAATCACCAGTGTTTTGTCTGATATTCAGGTTCTACTCTGCCTGTATCCCACAATTCATTATAGTATGTCTCCTATTTACCACCCCTGACAGAATTTAGAAAAATGGACATCTGTGCTAATGTCAGGAAAGAATGCTGTTCTCACACTTTCATTTGCAAAGTCAATCTATTCCTGTTAAGATACGCCCTTTTTTCACCATTTATACAGTCTTCTTTGCACTGTGGCTGGGATATGACATGCACACACACACACACACACACACACACACACTCACACACAAATCCAACCCATGATCAAGTGCCTTACCTCCTGCATCCGAGGGTGAGACCAGCAGAATGAAGCAGTTCAGAAACACCTCAAGCAGCTGTGGTAGCACACAAAGACCCAAAGGTGATTTCCTCCCCGCAGGTAGGCACCCGCACCCGGAAGCACTGGAAATGTGCTGAGGGAGGCTCCGAAAAGAGAGGCTGCTGAGATCGTTTACCAGCTGAGTGACCCCAAGTGAATTACTTACTTAATCGTTTCTCCAGAGATTTGGCAAAGAGTGAAACAATTGAGCAGTTGGTATTAGACTCAGGCTCCAGTATTCAACGAAATTTTCAGAAGCAAACAAAAAAAAAGTCACATGCATACACACACACACACACACACACAAATATCAAGTAATTTGTAAACTACCACAGACAGAAAACACTCAAAATCTATGCTGGAAATCCTGGAGTACAACAAAGAAATCTTTTTTTTATCCTTTTTTAATTTACATATCACATCCCTTTACCTTTCTCACCCCTTTAATCCTCCAAATATCCCCTTTCCCTCTCCACAAAGTCTGCTTTCTTACTTTCAGGAACCTGTTATTTAAAAAGCTGATGGATTATAGGCTAGAATTTCACACTGATACTAAAAAATAAATAGCTAAATGAAGACTGAATCCTACACCTACCAAAAATAACAGAGAAGCAATTACATCAATGCTTTGATTTTATAAATCATATGGATTCAACATGGTAGCTGGGGTGGGGGGGGGGCGGAATACACACCCCAGAAAGAAAGAATTTCCTAGTCACTAGAAGAAAAATGTGCATAGGTTCAGGGCATTCAAGGCAAAGGCAGGAAAGGATTAGATAGTTATGCTAGGTTCTTTTCAAACCAAAACTAGAATCTTCTTCAGGCAAATTCAAATATTAGAAGTCTTGACTTTTTAACCACATCAAGTTTCAAAACATGCACGCAAGTTACAGTAAAGAAAAGTACATCCTGTTTGCACTCAACTTCCTCTTTGGGACTGTCTGATCTCATTACAGCACTGCTCCCTAGGCCAACAGTGCTAGACGTGTAACTCTTCTCATCTTCCGACAAATGGCTCACTGGACAGTATTTCATGGACAATAAAAGCCATTACTCGATAAGTCAGGTCAAAGATCTAATTGACAAGCACTAGAAACAATCATGAGCTTCTAAGACACTTTCTGGATGTCGCATGCCATTTGACCTACAATAAGCAATAAAATCTTAAATATGGTGAAATAGAGAGATGAAGTCTGAAGCAAAACTTGGAACATAAAGACTAAGAAAAAGACCAAGAAAAATTGGAAAGTGGGCATGGGATTACACGTGTAATACCACCACTCTCGGGGGCTGAGGCAGAGGATCACAAGTTGGAGCCAAGCCTGAACAACATAGTGACTTAGCAAGATCCTGTCTCAAAATAAAAAAAGGGGGGAGGGATGTAGCTGAGTGTAACGGCCCTGTATTCAATCTCTAGTACCAAAACAAAACAAAAATAAAATCACCACAACCACTGGTGCCTTCTCAAATGCAGAAGGAACAGCTTTCTGTCATTCAGTCTTTCCTGGCAGATTCCCAGCAGTGACAGAGCCGGTGGGAGGCCCTCCCCTCTCACACTGCCCTGCATCTACCACCTGAGAGTCCACTATTCTGCCCAAGCACTCCCCAGGAGTATTAGCGGCCTGAAGCCTCCACTCCAGGCCAAACCTCCACTGCTCTCAAAGAGCTGGTGGTTCTCCAGGCCACATTCAGCATAGGGGCTAAAGACGGGCAACAAACACCCTTGCTTTTATGAACAAGCCACTGATCCTCTTTGGGTCTGTTCCCACAAATGGAGAATAGGAGGGCTACACTACACTAATCTCCAATGTTTCTTCCAGTTGTTAAAAAAGAAAAAAAAAAAACCTGGAGATTCATTATTAGCAGCAGAAGTTCCTGTGACTTGGTAAATCATTTTTTTGGTAAAATAGGATGCATCTGATATTCTGCATCTCTCAGTGTGAATCTTATATGCCTTGATCTAGTACCAAGGACTCTTCCCCCATTTCTCTCTCCCTTGAGATGTGGATCAGAACATTTCCCAGTCGTAGGCAATATACTGACAAACCATAAGGACTGTTCTTCATACACAGTCTTTCATTCATAGTCTTTTCACTGAGATCTTAAAGTAATCACCACTCAATTTCCAAATTAGCAATAGTGACTCATGGAGTCATTATCAAGAGAATGGAGGAAATCTGACCAGCAGAAGGTGGCACACCCACAGAAAGACTGCTATGGGACAGAATAGGACAAAATCTGGCTAAGAGGGTGGTAAAGAAAGTGCAGTGAGTCAGAGGCAAGGAAACCACAGCAAGTTCAAGAGAGAGGAAAAAGGAGCTAGAAAGAAGAAAAAGTGGAGGGGAAACCTAATTCAACAAGCAGAAATTTAAATATGACATTTATCCATTCATCCCCCTCCATCCATCCATTCAACCGGTACCAAAGGCCTACTGTGTGCAGACAGCTGATCTAGACGATGGGGAAACACAAAGGTCAGACATGTAGACCTCTCAATACCACTGTGATATAGTAGGAGAGATGAAGACCATCGAAACATATGGCAGAAAGGGTACCGTGCCATAAAGGACATCTAAGAGAGAACTCTGCTATGAGACTCAGATTAGGACGGGATTACTCCCAGTGATGGAGCAGACAAAGGAGGGCTCCTAGGAAGAATGACATCCTATGTCGAAAGCACAATGAAACAACGATACCCAAGTAGAAATCAAGGGCCTAACTACGGCAAGTAACTGGATTTGATTTAAAACAGGCAAGCATGAAGGGAGGGACGGTATTAATAACTGTTAGTGATCCAGAGAGCCATGGCTGAACTGGAGAGCTGGGCTGAAGCCGACGAGTAAATTCAGCCATCTACCCTTAGAATCTGCATTTAAATCCAGTGGAAAAGGAAGAGCAGAGTTTGAAATTGACCATCTAGAAGCTGGAGGAGTGTATGGCCATACCACCCTGAAACTGTCTGATCTCATCTGATCTCAGAAGCTAAGCAGGGTTGGGCCTGGTTAGTACTTGGATAGGAGGAGCTAGAGGAAACGCAAAACCTTGACCCATAAACCTAACGTACTAACATCAATTCGAAATTAATCTGTGCAGATATGTAAAGTACCTCAAAAGAGAGTATTTTCTAAGCCAAAAGCAAGAAGAGAACAAAAAGGCTTGGATACTGGTATTAATATACTTAAACAAAGGATGTGACCACATGAAAGAGTGGCCAACAAAGAAACTTGAAAAATATGGAAAAAAATCAGCAGGACACATGGTGATTCCAGACCTACCAAGGGCAGAGAAACAGTGCAGCCAGGTGACTCATCATCTGCTCTGCAGTTAAACACGGTGTTTTCCTGAACCTTAAAAACAGGAACTGCAGCCATGCAGGGTAGCACAGACCTATAATCTCAGAACTTTTGGAGGCTGAGGCATGAGGATCAAAAGTTTGATCCCAGCCTGGGCAACTTAATGGCTGTGAAAACCTATCGCAAATTCAAAACTAAATAAAAAGAAAAAAAAATAAAGAGCTTGGAATGCAGCTCAGTGCAAAAGCCCTGGGTTGGATCCTCACTACCAGTATAAAAAACAAGGAACCACACATAACAGCACCTACAGGGATGGGCCCCAAGAGTCTAGCAGGCTCTTACCAGTTTGAACCATGCTTAGTGTCCTTACTTGTAAATTAAGGATAACTGCCCATTTTGCAGGATCATTAGGAAAATTACACCCTGCCACACACAAAGTACTTAACACAATGTTCAGTATACAGTAAGCAAATCAATAATCTTAGCTTTTTGTGAACTGCATTCTCCCCTACAAATCATCCTATTACTTCATGCTTACCAACTAAACCTGATTATTATCACACTTGATTTCCCAGATCTCTTAATGTTGAAGAGCAATATCCTAGAGAAGTTCAGAATTCTGTTAACAGGAAAAGAACTCTTCACTATAAATAAACTGGCAGTCTGTTCGAAGTTCAGTCACTCAAGTACAAATACAATCCTGCCGCCAAAAGATTGATCACTTGCAGATCCCCAACAAAATACATTCTGTGACCCAAGTCCAAATGCAGAACACAGTCATCAAAACTCTGAGGGGTCTTCCTGAGAAGACAGGCAGGCATCCTTCTGGCTAGCCCTACAGAACACTACCCTCAGCGCACAACAAGGCAATCTGAATATCTTCCCATACTTCTCCCCCCTCCCCTCTCCCACACCTTCAACTGCACAGTGGGATAAGCCACTTTACCTCCCTCTCTAACCTCCTAGGGGTCACAGATTTCTTCTCACCCACTTTGCATTTTTCCCCCCTCACTTCCCAATATACCTTGAATGAACCGGGACCACAATAAATATGTATTGCAAGAATGAATTTCAAACACAATTTTCCCTAACAACACAATCCATTACAATCCACCATTCTTGCACTGAGGCCACTTCGAGATTCACTGAACCGGTTTTTGCCCTTCCTCCCTGCACCACTCCTCTACTCCTGGGTATTAAAGAAAAATCAGACGACTATTTAAATGGGCTCCAAGCAAATTTATACAATGGGGAAAACCATCACTGGGCTCTGAAAACCTTTTCTTCATCTCTAGTTAATGATCCCATAGCAACTTCACCAAGAGCTGTGCTGCACATGATCAGGGAGCGTGAGGCCTGAAGCCAGAACTCACAGTTCCTTCGGTGTGCCTTCAGTCAAGGGTATAAACTTCCTTACGCTTCATTCTCCTCCTCTGTATAGTGAAGTACCTGAAAGAGCACATTCATGCAAACACTCAAGAGCAGAGTCAGTGTCCCTCAAGTGGGTACTACTATGTTTTGTACTTTGTCTTCCAGCCACTGAACCTTTTTTTTTTTTTTTTTTTGCCAGATAACCAAAAACCCCTCACTTTACCACAACTCATCCTGGTTCCATTTGTTTATTCTGAGAGGCAGTAACGATACAGTGGCAAGGTAAGCAGAACCATGAGTGCACCTGGTGCCACATCACATAACCCCTTCATCTCTTCTGTGCCTCAGATTCCTCTATCACAGAAAGGGTATTTTAACATGCTTCTTAAAAGAATCACCAAGAATTAAGTGGGAAAATACAACAAAGGAAAGAATATGAAGGTGTAAGGTTTTGGTTAGTAAAGAGACCGGAAGTCAAATGCTCACTTAACTGACCTCAGGAAAGTCCCATTTCTTGCCTGTAACATGGGGAGAGGGATGTAGAGGACACTAGGCTTTCTCATTTCCCAACCCACTGTTTATTTCTCCTATCTTAAATTTTAAAAACAAAATCTACCTTATTCACTGGATCAGTAGAGTTCACTATTTTTGACCATCCAAAAAAGCATCTCTCTAATGTATCTATGTATCTATGTTCAATGTTTAACAGTAAATCAGACATGTGCTTCTATAAAAATATACTATGCTCTATCTAAACCATAAGACTAAAGAGAAATTTCAAAGAGTAAGTTAAAAATATAGAAAAATTTAGCTCTATTATTTCCTTTCTTTACCCCAAAGGAAGGTCCTTAGTTTTTGAAGATTCACTTTGAGGTCACTACGATATTTAGCAAACTGTTCAAAGACAGAGTAAACAGAACAGACTGCACACACCACCTAGCACAGGGGCAGGCAAAGAGTAAGTACTTAGGAAATATATTATTCCACTACAGTTTTTTGTTTGTTTGTTTGTGACAGGGTCTTATTTTGTAGCCAAGGCTGGTAGCAAACTCATTATGTACCGTAGGCAGGCCTCGAACTCACAGTAATCCTCATGCCTCAGCATCAGCCTCTTAAATGCTGGAATTACAGGTGTGCACCCCCACACCCAGCTGGCATGTGGTGCAGGGGGATAGAAACCAGAGCCTTGGGCTTCCTAAACAAGTGCTTTACTCACTGAGCACGCCCCGGCTAGTTTCTGAAAATTTACCTTTACATACTCCTCTGTACACATTTGTCTTCCCTTTTGATTCCCAACCTTCTACAAAAGTGGCCAGTACTCTGCTTTACCTATTACACATGCATCATCAACTCCACTCCACCTACAGAAGCCCTTCCTCCTAGGTCCCTGAAGATCTGATGGATAAAAGCATGCCTTTTCCTAGGTCCTCCACTTCATGACTTGTAGCCCCATACACTTTCACCCGACCACACTCTTCTAACCCTCTTCCTGTTTTCTTCTTCCCCAGTGGCTCTCCCTGAAGGTGTGGTAGCCAGCTCTCTTCTGACTTCAAGGAGTAGCAATCTTTCTCCACGTCCTCCTTCCCAAGGCCTACTCACTTGTAGTTCTTTTTCTTGGCTGGGACATTCTCACCAACTGTTTTTAGGAGAAGGGCTCCTCAGCAATTAGACTCAGCTCACCTTCCCGATAATACAGCTGTCTGGCACACAGTGGGGACTCACTGTATTTACTGAAAGGAGAGATCCCATAGTTGTCAGTCAGCTAACTTTCAAATCTAAATACTAATCTCCACCATCAATCTCACCCTTCAGTTTCAGTACCTCATTTCTAAATGCCTACTAGATATCCACACCTCAATTTAGCATCCTAAGTACACTTAAAACCAAACCCTTCAACTTCTTCAGACCAGTTTCTCTAATCTGAAACAATATGAGCAATATGATCCACATTTTGCAATTCAGCACAACAAATCTCATTCATGTATTCCACCTGTCCAAAATTCTAATCACCTCTGAAACTTAAATACCATTTCATTCATTCATGCATTCAATGAACCAGTTATTCATTCAATAAATACTGAGTGCCTTTCATGAGGCAGTCACTATGTTAGGTATAAGAAAGAAGCAAAGTAGATGTATTCTTGCCTGTTATATACCAGTCAAATATCACAGAAATATTTAATATTGTTAAGGATGCTATGAAGAAAAAGTGCTCGAAGCTACAAAGAAAAAAAGTAAGTGAGGCATCAAGAAATAATGTTCTGATGATGTGCTGGCCGAATGCCACGTAATTACCATGAAGCAGACTAAAGGTAAGGACATACCAAGCAGAAGGGTCAGCCAGTTTTCAGAAGCAGGAGCCAAGCAGGCCTACCTTAGGCACCTGCCATTCTGCTTTTACAGTGTACCTATCTGGACCTGTCCCACACCCATACTCATTTTACTAGTAGTTATCTGAGAGAAAGGACACAGTGGCTCCTGTGAGACAACACCCCCAGGAGATGTTGAATCACATGTCTGGTCCTTAGAAGTCTCAGCTTATAAAAAGCTGCCAAGTAACTCCAATTTGTAGCCAAATTTGCATATCATATGCCCAATTACCCACTCAATAAATATGTATTGATTATTTACTCATGGCATCTTAAAGGTCAGTATGATGTATTGTTTCCACAACTGGCAGAAATAATACCAACCATGCTGCACACCATTGTCCAGATTGACTTAGATAGACTCTCTATCCCTCAGGAGGTAAAGTCCGTGACCCTACCACTTGAACCTGGGTTATATATGTGACTCTAGACAAAAGAAAGGGACAAAAGTAAAGATGCACGAGTCCTACGCCTAGGTCTAAAAAGAGACCCTGTAGCTTCTGTTACGGCCCAGCCACTATGTAAAAGGAGCCAGATACAGAGTAAGTGATGAAAGACCATGAAAGACTCCTTGGAAGAAAACCAAGAGGTGCCAGCCAATAGCTAGCTGGCATCAAGACTCCAGATATGTGAGAGAAGCCACCTCAGATCCTCCAGCCCAGTCAACATCACACAGAGCAAAACAATGTGTCTTCCTTCTCTGAGGCACTAACTCAGAGAACCATGAGCAATAAAGTGACTGTCATCTTAGCTGGGTGTGGTGCTGCATGCCTGTAATGCCAGCATTCTGGAAGGTTAAGGCTGAAGGACTTCAAGTCTGAGTTGGGCAACATAGCAACCTAGGGAGACCCTGTTTCAAAATAAATAATAAAAAGGACTGGGAATGTAGTTCAGTGCAAAGGCTCTGTGTTCAATCCTCAGTACCACCTCCCTCAAAATAAAAAAAGTTTATCATTTTTATGCCACCAAAAACTTCTGGGCAACTTATACAAATATAATAGATAACCAGAACAGTCATAAATTAAAAATTTTCTTTAGCAGTCATTCATATGTTCCTTAACTTTAATGATCAAATAAACTCTTCCTTACATTCATCAATGTAAGACCATTTGCCCTTAAAAAACTTTCAAGTTCACAAGTAGCCATCAGAATTCTCCTGGCAACTATTCTTGTACTTGAAGATGTTAATCAAGCTACCCCTTAGCTTTTCTTTTGCAGAGCAAAAAGAGGGAGTGAGAAAGAGAAAAAGAGAGAAAGAAACCTTATACCGATAGGACCAAAACTGAATGTCACACATCTCTAACAGATTATTTTCTAGTCCTGATGGATTATCTTTCTATAATCTAATTTCACAGTCCCAAATAAGGCAGAACCCCAAAAGTAAGTGCTCTATAAACCAAATTCCTTGCTATAATTCCTTTTATTTATTTATTTATTTATTTATTTTGAAGACAGGGTCTCTCTCTGTAGTCCAGGCTGGTCCTGAACTCACTGGTGTAGCCCAGGCTGGCCTTGGACTCATGGCAATCCCCCTGCCTCAGCCTCCCAAGGTGCTGGGATTACAGGAATGTATCACCACACTCAGCTTTATGTGGTGCTAGAGAAAAGAACTCAGGGTCTTGCGTGCCTTTCCTCTAGCCCCCTTGCTATAATTCCTATGAAACCTTTCTGTTCTTAACTCTGCTAAATACCCTGTGCTAACTCCTTTCACTCATCACCTGGTCTGACGCTCAGTACAGCAGTCGTTCTGAATAAAATCCAGATATGTAAAGCACAACAGAAAAATCAAAAGCTGATGAGGCTAGGTGTAGGCTCAGCGGCAGAAAGCCCTAGGATCAAGGCCTAGCACCATCAAAAGAGGAAAGAGCCCAGTCAGAAGGGCTGAGAGGTCTGAGGCTAATACTGCCAACTTCAATCAAGGTCTCTAACCACCACAACTGGGGTCTTAATCACAGGTCAGGTAGGCAGACTCTGGGTATCTCTTCCTCCACCTTTGATGACAAAGTGGCCTTAGGAAAGGCAAGATTTTTAGTACTTGCCTTTTTTTTTCTGGTACTGGAAATTGAACACAGGGCCTTCATACTGAGCTACATCCCTAGCCCTTCTTACTTTTTGAGAGAGTCTCACTGAATTGAATTGCCCAGACTGAACTCGAACCTGCCATCCTCCCGCCTTAGCCTCCTAGAGTACTGGGATTACAGGTGTGCACCACCACGTCAGCTTGCACTTATTTGCCTTTTGAGCAAAGACACTATTTATTCAGAACCCAGATGTATGTAACTATAAAGAATCCAGCCAGTTGCTTAATGTAGTCTAAGAACATGTTTTCTTTCTGAGACTGACCTGAATGTATATTTCTACATCAGAACTGTCTTTACAATCACTGGTAAAATAGGGATAATAAGGCCTACCCCACATAGGGTTACTATATCATTTTAAATGATATACAAAAATAATTTTGTAAAGCACTATAAAACTGCTAGGTAATACTGAGGGACATTATTTTAGCAAGTTCTTTAAATCTTCAAATTAACCGGAAATAGTTACCTGATGGTTTCAGGAGACACGTTCAGAAAAGGTAGCTATGGGCTCAAGTTCATCAACCAGGAGTTTTTCTCCTTTTGTTTTGTTTTGGTGGTACCGGAAATTGGGATCAGGTCCTTGGTACTAAGCTACATCTCCAGCCCATTTTTACCTCAATTTTGAGACAAAGTCTTACTAAATCTTTAAATCGCTCAAGAGGGGATCAAACCTGCAATCCTCCTGCCTCAGCCTCCCAGGATATTACTATTTTTTTTAACATTTAAAGAATAATAAAGACCTTTAAAATGGTAGTTTGCCCCTGGGGACCCACTTCTGGCTCTGTCTTGGATGGTGCCAGTCTTCAGACCAAGAACCAGATTCTGTCAACGAACTCAACAGTCTGGCAAAAGTAACAAGACAGTGATAAGGAAGTCTAAACAAGGAAGAGCAACTATACTTAAGGAAGTCAAAGAAGACTTCATATATGAACTAAATCCCCTGGGAGATGAGTACTTTGCCAGTCAGAAAAGGGAAAGCACTGAAAAAAAAGCAAAGGGTCCTAACAGAAATCACTGGCTGAGGGTCTCACCTTGTAAATTACTAACATCAATTTCCTAGAGGCAAAGTAAGTAAAACATAACATCTTGGAGGATGGTAGTCTCTGTAATCTTTGAAGATGCAGGCTATGCCTAACAGTACTCACAAACAAAAACTTAAGTCATTGCATTGCTTAAACGAAATGCCAGCTGGGCATGGTGGTGCACACCTGTAATCCCAGCACTCTGAAGGCTGAAGCAGAAGGACTGCTCAAAGCCAGCCTGGGCTACATATTAAGTTCAGAACCAGCCTGGACTATAGAGTGAGATCCTATCTAAAAACAACAAAAAAAGAATGAATAGGCTGGGCCTGGTGACAAAGGCTTGTTGTCCAGCACTCTGGGAGGCCACAACAGGAGGATCCCTGAGCCCAGCCTGGGCAACTTATAAGATGCTGTCTCAAAAACAAAGATGAAAACGGGTTGGGGATGTTGCTCAGTGTGAATGCCCTGAGCTCCAGCCCCAGAACCCCACGCCCAATGTGCACACACAAAGGCGTCTTAAACCCTGGCAGGTTTGTCAAGTAGAAAAAAGTTTAGGAAGATCTGTCCAGTTGGCAATAAGGTTATAAAGTTTCAGAGAGATTGCTACGCCACTAAAACACAATGAGAGTATCTGAATTTGGGGACATATTTAACATCACTGGCAGGAAGGGGCAGGGGCAAGGGCAAAACCTTGGATCATCTCCACACTTAGGAATAGTCCAAGGAGAATATGAAGAAATAGTAGGAGGACACTCTGGAAAATCGGGAGAGGAGAAAGTAGGAGAACTGTTGGGGAAAAAAAATGTGTTCCACAGTATAAAAGGCTAGGCAGAGACTAATATGGAGGCTAAAATTACAACAGTGGATTTGATAACTAGAACTTTAAACCAAGCCTGGTGGTCAGACCTATAATCCCAGTACTATATAAGGATCAGAAGTTCAAGCCCAGGCTGGACAACTTAGCAAGACCCTCTCTCAAAATAAAAACAACAAGGGTTAGGCAAACAGCACAAGTTAAAAGCACTTGCCTAGCAAGTGAGTGACCCTGGGTTCAATTCCCCAATACTGAATGCAGCAGTGCACACCTGTAATCCCAGCACTTGGGAGACTGAGCAAGAAGACTGCCATGGACTCAAGGCCTGTATGGGCTACACAGTGAGTTCAGGACCAGCCTGGACTACAGAGTAAGATCCTGTCTCAAAACAAAACAAAACAAAAAATAAATAATAAAAATAAAAACAACAACAAAAAACAAACTGGGGAGGCAGCTCAGTGTGAAGGTCCTAGGCTCAAATCCCCTGTATCACAAAAAATAAAAAGCTTACATTTGATGTCCAGGAAAGCCTGAATAAGCGTAAGGTGCTTGTGGGAGACACCAAAATAGCAAAGGCCGAGGAAGTACAGTACAGGCTTTCCTCTGTTTACCCTTACAGAGAACCTACTATGTGCCAAGTGCCGTGGACACAATGCTAACAAAACAAACTCCAATCCTTACCCTACAGTTGAAGTAAAGACCAGGGGAATAGCTCAGCGGTTAAAGCACTTGCTAGCAAGCACTAAGTACCTGAGTTAGATTCCCCAGCCTCACATAAACTGGGTACGCCTGTAATCCCAGCACTCAGGAGACTGAGGCAGGAAGACTGCCGCTGAGTCCAAGGCCAGCCTGGGCTACATAGTGATTTTGGGATCAGCCTGGGTTTCGAAGCTAGACCCTGTCTCAAAAAAAAAAAAAAGAGAAAAGAAAAAGGAAAAAAAAAAATAAGGCCAGACTATCTTAAGTACTCATCCTGCCTTGGTAAGCAAAGGGCAGCACGGTGTAACAAGTGACCTCTGGGCTGAAGCCAGCTGGTGAAGTGAGCTGGGGAAGTGCATTTCAGAGAAGAGTGGAAGACGTTAAGTCTGAGGTGACAGAAAGCATAGGCCACTGGGGGTAACTGCGAGGATTCTGAGAGGGCAATTACGCAAAGAAAAGTCTACCTCTTCTGCCCCAGGGTTAGAAATGTTTAGGGGTGAAAAGCAGAAGTGGGTCGGGCAAGAGGCCAATGGAATTAGAGCTGAGGGAGGCTCTACCCAACCCTCAGAATGGAGGATGGACACAAGCCCCCTGGTCAGAGCGTGTTCCCTACAGTTCACTCTCCACAGTTACTCAGAAAATGTGCAAATGTGTCACCTCTCTTCTATCCACAATAGTTCTGGCGGACGAAACTGTTTCTCAGAAAGGCACAAAAAGAAAAGGAAAAAAGAACAAAAGCAAAAGCTGGACAAAGCTAGAAACCCAACATGTTTAACTTCTCTAAGGTTTATACTATCAATGGTCTAATCAGGTCTGAAGCCACATCCAAAACCAAATGAAACAAATTTTTCCCCTCAAGAGCCCCTTCAGAGAGCAGAAGGGCTGACTTTAAGGTACCCCAATTCCTAAGGTCCTGGCCCACTTCTAAGACTACGCACTTCCCTAATTTCTGCCCTCAGCCTAGTCTAGTTGAAGGAAACCAAAGGAAACCTTCTGGGGGTTACCTGATTTTGCCTGCCTCAAAACATTGCCACGGTACACAGCAACCTGCCGCCGGCTGAGGTCGTGGGAGCCATGTTCAGATGAGATCATCTCAGGAATCAACAGCAGCAGCTTTCAGGCAGTGAATGGTGCCGCCTGGGGACGTATCTTTGGTAAGCAAGATTGCAACAGAGCAGGCCGGTTACCCAGGCAGTGCTGACTCACGCTAGGCAAAACTCCTGCTGCCCAAACAACTCAGCCTGAGCCAACTGTAATCAACCACAACCTAGAAAAGAAGAGGCACCCCACTGATTGTTTTCAATCAAGGGCTGATTACCGGGGCAGGTAAACCTCACCCCCCTGCAGCCGGTAACTCGGTTGCCTCCTGAGCTCTCCCTGGGAAAGCTCCAGTGGCCAGTTTCTCAGGTTTCATCTGGAAACAGCGTGAGGCTCAGGACCGCGAGCCTGCTGCAGGTAGCAGGCTCACAGCTCTGAAGATTTCCCCAGGACAGTGATAACTCACTTTGCATTTACAAATTGTAATACCTGGATCTCAGAACTGGCCCATCGTCACTTGCTGCCCAAATCACTAGAGTGAATTTTTGTTAGCTCTAACAGGGAACCCTCACAGTCAACAGGCTCACTGCTCTTTTTCTTCCCCACTCTGGCCTCTTCTGACCGTTCTATTTCCTTTGATAACTTAGTCTTCCCTCATTAAGACACAAGTGCTGCACAATTTTTTTCTTCAAATCAGCAACCACATTCTCTATGCTAAAACCTAAATCATCCACCATCATATATGCTGGATAAACAAGATACCAGAGGCTGTGAAAACCACCTTACTACTTGCCCATAGAAGAAAAATCCCTAGATGTATGTCAATTCTCATTTATTAGCCTGCTTATTAAAAAATCGATTCTAGGAGCACTGGCTCATCAAAAGCTATTCATTATTATTGAATTTGCCCTGATAGGCAAAATTGGCGTTAAGAGTTACACACAGAAAACAAAAGATCAACTCGTAGCTGTCTGTGCTTAACTGGACAAGTGAGAAATTGAAGTTCACGTCAGACACTTCTGTTCTTGGTTCAAAATACGTGAGCGTTCCCCATGCCCATTAGTGGGAGCATTCAAGACTGTCATCCCAAGCGTCCTCCATCTCTGAAGGTAGCTCCCCGGGCATGAGCCCTGAATGGGGCTGCTATCCCAGCTGGTCAATCAATAAATGTTAGCTTTCATTAAAAATGTACATTCAGATGAAGTTTTTTAAAAACTATGCTATTTAATTCCATTCAAGGGGCTAGTTCAAAAAAAAGAGTCCCTTATCCAAATCATAATTCTCCTTTATTGCATTATTTCAGTAGGACAGCCATTCTGGGCTTTAATAAGGTATTATAAAATGTAAAATGCTTCTTGCTTTTTCTCCCCTATCTTCAGTGTTTCCTATTCAGAAAGTGGCTGTGTTTTAAGAAAGTTTCCCTGTAGTGTATGTCAATTAGTCCTTTTTAAGTTATAAAAGCATCTTTATAACAGCTGACAAGCATTATCTCATGGACTCCACTTTAAAAATTATTTCTGTAGTTGATGAAAAGTCACAAATATTCCTAATGTGAAGCAACTCTCAAGAAACAGACAAATGGGCTTGAGAAACAGCCCAGCAGTTAGGGCTCTTGCCTAGCAAGTGCAAGGCCCTGAGTTCAATTCCCTAGCACCGCATATGTCAGGTGTGGGTGGCACGCACCTCTGATCCCAATATTCAGTACTCAGGAGGCTGAGGCAGGAGGATTGACATGAGTTCGAGGCCGGCCTGGGCTACACAGAGTTCAGGACCAGCCAGGACTGTAGAATGTGAGCTTGTCTCAAAAATAAAAATAGATTAAAAAAAAAAGAGAAAAAGACAAATATGGAAGCTCCTTTTAGAATTAAAAAAGGAAAACCATAGTATTGTTAGAAAAGCTTTCAGCTCAGGCTCCGTTTACATTAGCATACCTCAAGTACAGGAGAGAAAATCCAGCTGGTACAGCAGCTACAAAGTTAACTTGAACTACAAATACATGAAGTGCAACTGAGGACAGGACATACCAAAACCATAGACTTGTTAACACAGACACCAGCCTGAGGTTAGGAGAGCCATCATAGCTTGTCATTTCTCTCTGGGACTACGAGAGTTTGTCAGTTTCCTTAAAATACAGCCGTACGTACCCTAATTCCTTTTTTTAGAATGGCAAGGTTAAAGATTATACATTTACAGCTTATAAAAAATGCTTAATTAATACATTTGAGTACTTGGAGTTTTAGGAGATAAGAAAATGATGAGAATATGAGGTTATGAGAGAAATAAGAAAACAGTGCTTCGTGATTAAATTCTCTCAATACAGTATTTTAAAATTCAAGTAATTTACCTCCTAAAACTATTGATGGGTTTTTTTTAAATAGGCAGTCACAATAGATTTTTAACATATACATGCATGTATTTATGTTTATACAGATAGAATAGTAAAATTTTCAGCCAAGCCCAACTACAGAGGTCTGTTATCCTAGCATTTTGGGAGGCTGAGGCAGAAGGATCTTACGTGTGAACCCAGCCTGGGCAACTTAGTAACTTACTAAGACCTCTGAAAATCAAAAGAAAAAATGGGCTAGAGATGTAGCTCAGTGTGAAAGTCCAGGACTCAATGTCTAGGACCAGCCAAAAATTTTTTTTCTTTCACACATCACATACAGTGTTCTACTTCAACAGAAATACATAACCCTAGAGCCCACATTTAGGGGTTCCTTCCCTGAAGCAGATCTTAACATTATAAACAATAAGAAGGCTGTCTATACTCCCAGCACTCTGGCAGGCCAAGGCAGGAGGGTCACAAGTTTGAGCTCATCCTGGTGACTTAGTGAGACCTTTTCTCAAAATAAAAAAATAAAAGTGGTTGGGATGTAGCTCAGTGCAAAGGCCCTAGATTAAATTCCTTGTACTGAAAAACAGCAACAACAACAACAACAAGGAAGGTGTCAAAAAAAATAAAAATATTAACTTCTGAGTTGTCTGTGGTCCTCCAAATCAATAGAAAATTAACAGACAGAACAAAAAAAAAAAGTAAGAACTGGGAGATAACAAACAGGGAGGGAACTACAATCAGACAAGGCCCAATGGGGTTTTAGTTTTGTCAGTGCATGAATTTTTTAAAAGCATATATTCAAATAGTACTTGGTAAGTTAGAATTCAGTGAAAGTTTTTAATTTTCTATTATTTATAAGCTAATCTTTTCCCTTTTGCACTCTTTCCTCTAAGTACCTCCCATTTATCTACTCCTTCATTTCCAACAGCCTAAGTGAAATTGTGCACTTCTTTTCAATAAAAATAGACGACTTGTGCCCGTATCATTTTTTGGATTGAGGAAGTGAATTAATAAACCCAAATTTCCAGGAATCAGGAGCACGACACCTTGTGGAAAACTAAGGATATTATCATAGTCTCATCTTTTTGTTTTGGGATCTTCTGTTGTGTTTTTCCCTTTTAGGTTTTGGGGTTTTTTTCATTTGAGACAGGGTCTGACTATGTAAAACAGGTTGGCTTTAATCTTGTGATCCTCCTGCCTCAGCTTCCTGAGTAGTTCAGACCACAAGCATTTGTCACTACTCTCAGGTTAGACAGTTTTGCGAGAGATCACAACTATATACTCCTCAACACCGCTCAGAATAAAATGAGAAGTTTTTTTTTTCCAAAGGCCATCAAGATGAACAACAGTCACAGAGAGCAAATCCCAGACATCTGTCCCTGCACTCACAAGAACTACAACTACTGAAATGGTATTTAGTTGGTTGGGCCATTACTTTCTTAAAGCCTCCAGAAACAATTATCCTAACTACTGTCAAGGATTTTAGCCATGTTAGCTGACACATTTTCACACCTGGGATGCAGTACAAGGGGCTTAATGGAATTTTTATGGCTGTGAAAATTAAAGTTCACTTGACTCAACAAAACATTAAGTGAAACAAAGAAGAGAACCTCTCCCAAATGCACTGGCTGAAAGTTGAGGCTGCTGACTTCCTGATGAGGCACTTTTGCCCAGAAATTCAAACCACAGGATGCCATATAGCTCATGTGTCTTGAGAGTGCCCAAATGGGGACTTATCACGAGAGCATCAGCCTGCACGGGCTCACTGTAACATTTGGAAGTACGAACCTGCCGGATAAAATGGCCTCTCCTGGGAGACAGAGGCTGTCACCATGGTGGAGATCACACCATCTTGGGGACAGAAGGACCGGGCAGTTCTTTAATCTTTAACGAGCCACTTTCATGCTCAGATATAGGAGCTGACACTGCTGAGGCTCAACCTACTTCATGGCATTTTGCTGCAAAACAACCCCAGCGCAGCGTGAGAGCCTGCCAACCCAGTCTGTCCCCGCTGGTGCAGTTACCAAAATCTGTTTTATAATGTAATTGTAGGCACTTTATTATCCACTATGGTGTGATTCTTCATAGCTCAGGAAAGGTATCCAATATCCAGCCTAGCAACAGCCTACCTCAGGCACAATGAAATATTTGTGTCAGTAATTGAAAAAGTAGCAAGCACGCAGGAAAAGGAGAACTGCAAAGGACAGTCTTGAGAGCCTGAGGACAAGACTGAGAGAGAAAGTCAGCAGCAAGATCATATTGCTGTCTTGGGCAGCTCATCTCAGAAACTGGCAAGAGAAATCTTTGGAACCATCTGACGGATGTAATTTTCTACACAAAATTATTTCTTACTTTTCTTTCTGAGCGGTTAATACAGAAACAAGGCAGGGAAAAGGCCCTGTCAACTCCATCATCTAAAGAACTCGAATGGCTTCACAGCAGTGACCAGGAGGCTTATGTCCTATTACTCACCTGCCCCAGTAACCTTCCTCTTAGAACAAAGTCTGTAATTCAACTTTGAAGAGTTCTTGAATTCATAATTCTCTTTTTATTATACACCTCAGGATTCCTCTCCTCTCCAAATACACACACACACATTCACACAATCCCTCCCCTTCATATGTATCCTTGACTCCCGAGAAGTCAAACTCCTTAAACTTTCACCCTGATGTCCACTAAAATGCCACAGGATTAAGTTACCTTTGTTCACATCCCCACATCTAGGAGGCCTTTCTCAACATATATTTCATTCTGAAGAGTGTTTTCTGGCCAACTAGATAAGACTGCCTGTTCAACTGCAGTCATTCGTCAAACTGGCTTCTGTAAGCTGTGCAAATAAAAGGTTCAGACTGCACAGTTTAAATGTCCCATCAATGTAATCAAAGTAATGGAAGAGGGAGGGAAGACAGAAGGGGGGATTTCAAAGTAGTGATTGAACTGTGCATTTTGGTAGCACTTAAGAAAACACTCCATCTACTAAGCAGCCGATGAGTAGACAAACACCCAAAGGACTGTACATTCTCTAAAGACCACTGTGCTCATGGCTCTCACTTCCCCAAGGCTCTGCAACAGATCACATCATAAAATCAGACCTGCGTTATTTATAATAAAGTGCATAGAAATATTCTATCATCCAAAATTCTACTGATTTGCTTGCAGATAAAGTCACAGACTTGTTTCAACTAAACTCATACAACAGGGAATGAAAAGTATTTTTCTTTTGGTCATTCAAAAGGAGGGATAGGAAGAAGCTGACCACTGGAATTAAGTTACAGTGAGACAGAAGTAAGAGATTTGGTGTGCTGTGGCTCAGTATGGTGACTACAGTCAATAAGAAAGTGAGAAAGGACTCTATATTTTAAAAAGCCAAGTCTGGAAAAAAAAGGAGTCCTAATGTTTCCAGCATAAAAAAACAAAAGTGGTCAGTCAGGTATAATAGCATACATGTGTAACCCGAGAACACTGGGAAGATGAGGTAGATGGATTTCAAGTTCAAGCCCAGCCTGGGCAATTTATTAACTTACAGAGACCCTGCCTGAAAATTATTAAAAAAAGAAAAGAAAAAGAAAAAGGCAGGCATGGAGGCACAGGCCTGTAATCCCAGCCCTTTGAGAGGCTGAGACAGGAGGATCACAAATTCAAACCTAGCCTGCGCAATTTAGAGTCATGGCAACACCTCGTCTCAAAGTAACAAACAGCTGGGGATGTAACTCTGTGTTAAGGCCCAGGGTACAATCACAAGTATCACCAAAACCCAACACAAATGTACATACGTTGAAATATTACATGTAGCCCACAAATGTGTACAATTTTTTGTTTTTATATATCAAAAAAAAAATAAACTCTCAATTCAGAATTTTTAACAAAGACAGCCATCACCAAGCACGGTAGCACACACATCTTGGGGAACAAGCAAGATCCTATCTTAAAATTTAAAAAAATTTAAAAAGGTGGGGATGTCTGTAGTTGAATACAACAGCCCCGGGCTCAATCCTCAGTACTGAAGAAAAGGAAAGGCACCTTTCTCATCCTTATTTTCCCCCCTTATTCCTTTTATAACAGAACAAATAACAAGGGTTAGAGGGTAAAAGAACTTAAAGCTCTGTCCAAGGCGAAAAAGCTTTAAAAAAAAATCACATGAAAATATTCTCATAGAATAGTGCCCATTCGAAAAAAAATCACTATGAACAGCAAGTAGGGAATATATAAAGATTTATATATATATATATATATATATATATATATATATATATATGAAAGACACATACAGACATATATATTATGCTGTTTTAGTTCTGTTTTAGTTTTGTTTTTGAGAACAGTCTTGATGTATATATAGTCCAGGCTGGCCTTGAACTCATTATGTAGCCAAAGCTGGCCTTGAACCTACGATCCTCCTGCCTCAGCTTCTCAAATACCTGGAATTACAGGGATATGCCACTGTACCCAGCTAAACTCTAATATTTTTGCACCTTTCTGCGAATCAGTAATTATCTCAAATGAGAAGTTGGGTTTTTAAAGTACAATTACTCCGTCATCTGCAGAGAACCTACAAAGAACAAAGAAAGGTAAAAAGTTTACAAAGCACAGTACGTTTCACTCTATTTGCCGTCTCTACTCTGCGGAGGAAGGCAGTGGTGGTGATTCTTTAAGCTGAGGTAGTCTGTCAGCCCAACCACCTGAACACATACAGGTACTACTACCTGTGCTCTATCCCTCCTGGCATTTTTTATATGGACTCTCCCAAAGCCATGAGCAATAGGCCAGAAGGCAGCAGATGGAACCCATGCAGAATAAACTCTGAACGCAGTTTCAGCTCAGTCCACAGTCAAAAGAGCTGGGCTTGATATCAAAAATAGCTGAAAGCCAGACCTGGGTCCAGTGATGCAGGCCTGTAATCCCAGCACTCTGGGAGGTTGAGTTTGACTGACTTTGAGCCTAACCTGAGCAACTCAGCAAACCCAGTCTCAATATCAAAACTAAAAAGGGCTGGGGATATAAGACAGTACAAAGATTCTGGTCTGGGTTCAGTATGCAGTAGAAAATAACAATTATTTAAATTTACGTTAAAATAAAATTTGAAAACTAGGGCAATTAGATAAGCACAATGTGAGAAACATATTAGCACCTCATAAGTAACCAGCTTCTTAATGCCAACAGTCTTATAATTCTCAGTAGCATTCTCCAACATATGAGGAAAAGGTTAATGGATAAATAAATACAACAATGCTTCTTCTGTGATTCTTCTAGCAGAATATTCACCTTAAGCCCCAATAACCAAGCTTTGCTTTCTCCACTGACCACAGACTCTTGTTGAGAACAGTCTGCCAAAATAAATATATACAGATTAAAAAAAAAAAAAAAAAAGGAACAGTCTTCCACCACTTGCTCCACCGGCACTTCCAACACAAGGCCCAAACATCTACTTAGAGAAATCAATCTATCAGGTCTCTTGACAAACAGGAAGATACTCCAACAAACAAACAAACTGAAAAATGAGAAAACATCAATGAATTCGTTTTGTTTTTTTTGAGACACAGTCTCACTCTGCAATCCAGGCTGGTCTTGAACTCACTATGAGGCCAGGCTGGCTTCAAACCCACAGCAATCCTCCTGCCTCAGCCTTCCAAGGGATTACAAGCGTGTGCCACCATGCCCAGATTTATATGATGCTGGGGATTCGAACTCAGGGCCTTCAATTTGCTCAGCAAGTGCTTTAACCATTGAGCTAGTCCTCCAGCCCTAGTGAATTCTTCTCTAACCCAAAAATTTAGATATTTAGCCAAATATGCTTTTAGGGCTGCTGGCTTACATATCAATTCATTTAAAATCTTTCAATCTAGAAGTAAACTAGGGCTGGAGGAATGGCACAGCAGTTAAAGCACTTGCCCAGCAAGTGCAAGACTTGCTGGGGTTCAATTCCCCAGCACCACAAAAATCTGGGCACGGTGACACACACCTGTAATCCCAGCACTCAGGAGGCTGAGGTAGGAGAATTTCCAAGTCCAAGGCCAGCCTGGGCTCTATAGTGAGTTCTAGACTAACCTGGGCTACAGAGCAAGACTCTGTCTCAAAAACAAACAAACAAACAAAAAGCTACAAAACAACTCTACCAGAATCAAACAATTCTGGTAAAACTAAAACAATCAATAGGCGTTGCTAGTATCATTTTTGAATCCCATTCCACCCAGGAGGCCATATAAAGGATGACTCTAATCCCACATTATATAAAAAGGAGCCTAGGTGACTCTGAAAAGTCACTGCAGGAGATGAGCTGATCAAGTGAGGGCAGCCAGTGACTAAGGGGGAACTCAAGTTCTACAGTCAGACTTTCGGATTTGAATGCTGAGTGGACCTGCACCTACTCTTAAACTTTTCTGTGCAGCAATTTTGCATCTGTAGAATAGATATTAATACTCACTCTCTTCATAGGATAGTTGGGAAGATTAAGTGGGTTTAATGTAGTAAAGTCCCTGGTATATCACATGGAAAACACCAGAAGTGTGAGAATTTGGGGGGGGGGGGGGCACAAGGTGCTGAAGATGGAATCAGAAGACTTACACTGCTGGGCATATCCTCCATGACCGTGCTACATCTGTTGCGACTTCTTTACAAGGAAAATATGGCATGAAGAAAAGTATCACATGGCAAAAGGAATGCCAGTTTTCTGTTTTGTTTTTATTGGTCTTACACAAAATTTTCTTTTACCTTTAAATAAGAATAAGCCTTCTCACTGCTACCAAAGAATCCATACAATTTCATTCAGAAGGAAGTATCACCTTACACAACTCAACAAGTTAAATAAATCCTGCTGAGGATGCCCAAAGCAAACAAGTCCCACCATGACTCCAATAGGAAAGGGAACTGTAAAGACAGTTTTCTAACATGTCATTAAATAAAACGTTCAAAGTGAATATTCAAGATTTCACATAGCAGGAAGAAAGATTTTCAAAAAAAAAAAAGTGTGCTCTCCCCCATGTGCCCTCCCCCTCTTTTCTAATCAAGGTTATAATAAACAAAGCCCCCTGTGGATGGACACACAGCCTGACAACATGTTATTCTACTGCCTAGTCATTAAGCAGAAAAGAAAGGCACAAGGATCAACAGTAGCCCCATAAACTATCCTCATTAGCTAAGAGAAGGTCTCTTCTAGATAAGAGTAAATAAATAAAATGACACTTGATTTGAATGAGCTGCAGGCACGCAGCATCTTTTTTTCTAGTTTCCTCATCTATTTAGGGGAAACTACAAACATTTATGGAATCAGAAATATAAATTGTTTCCAACGTGTTAAGCAACAGCTTGTCCAAGGCCTCAGAGAGCCAGGAATTTAGACAGCTGTGTCAGGAGCCACAGAAGCTACATTTTCTAATCAGCATTGCTTCTCAACAATTGAAACTCTCCAGTGCAAGGTCCAGACACAGGAAGCAGTGTTCTCTGCAAACATCCAAACAATTTCGCTATTGTTTAATAACCGAAACAACGCTCCGATAATCTATCAAGTTTGACACTGCATCCAACCAAGCAATCAAACAAGGATGAAAAGCATGCATGAAGAGATTTTCCCCCAGCCCCAAATCAACATGAATTTTGACATGATAGCCAAACAAATGTTTATCCCCAGACTCATAAATACTTTTAAAAAGCAAACAGAAAAGTAGATGTTTCAAAGAAACTGTACACCCCAAGCTATTATTGTCTGTCTCCCATCTATAAGCATCATTATTAGGTGAATTAAATCACAGGCCAAGAAGTGATACACCTTTCTAATGTTTAGCCAAAAGAGGCACCAAATGAAAATTTACTTTAAAATATTTAAAGTAGTGTCCTTGCTTAATCCTTAAGTCATATTAAAAAGTGGTTCTCACTTAGAAGACACCAGGTGATGCAACTTCTCTCCCAACGTGGGAATAGGCATTCTCGTTGGTTACTTCAGTTACAGGTGGCAGGAGGACAACAATGATCAAGGACCTCTTAAGTAATTCATTTTCATGGAATTTATAGAAATACTGGCTTTACAGAGCTGTTTTGGGTTTTTTGGTTTGTTTTGTAATCACAGCTTAAGAAACTTAACTTTTCAGGTTCGTAAGTAGCAATTCAGGCACTGTTCCAAAAGAAAAAAAGGATCCTTACTCTCACATTCCCACAGCTTCTGATCTGAGGGCGAAAAAGGAACTACACTACAATGTAGGCTACCAAAAGAGCACCAATCAGGAGGCAGTAGAGCTTTCTCGTGATCTACAAGAGCCAATCAACTAGCTGGAGACCTAGGTCCGTCTGAGTCTCTACTCCTCTAAACATTCATTTCCTCTCCCAAAAAACAAAGTCAGCGAACATCAGCATTTCTCAACCTCGTCCCCCACCCCTCACCTTGTGTGGTTTTCTTCTCACAAAAATACTTTCTCCAAGAGCTTATCTATCAGAATGCTCTCACTTCATTCCCAGACAGTTTGATTCTATAAGACTGGGCTAGGAACCTGGCATCTGTGTTTCAGACCAGCAATCAGGAGTTTTTGATGCATTACCTATAACCTTACTAAACTTTTAGGAATTAAAAAAGGTAATGCCAAAAAAAAGGTAAATCCAGGCATGAGAGTATATACCCATAATCCCAAAAATCTGGATATTTAAAGCAGGAGGATCCTCAGTTCAAAGCCAATCTTACAAAGTGAGTTCAAGGTCAGCATGGATTATATAGTAAAACCCTATCTCTCATACATTAAGAAACACAATTTGTGTGTTATCCCCAATAAAGAAATTATTTCAAGTTAAAAAAAAAGTTAAAATCAGTACATAAACTTACAGAAAGTGACTTTTAATATGCTTTCATAAACCAAGTCTACTGGTACAAGTCTGTAATCCCAGTACTCTTGGGGGCTACAACAGGAAAATCAGATTTGAGCCCAGCCTGCGCAATTTAGCAACATGGGAAGACCTTGTCTCGAACAAACAGCAAAAAGGTTATGGGGATATAGTTCAGAGCAAAGGTTCAATCCCCAGTACTGGGGGAAAAATATAAAAAGGTTGGAGATGTAGCTCAGTGTAAAGGTCGTGAGTTCAATCCCCAGTACCACAGGAAAAAAATCTTTAATAATGTTCGTAATATAGAACACAGCAAATTTCAACTTCTCATTTTTAACATGCGACATTTGAGGATCAAATTACATAATACCTAAGCATGTAATTACATGCCATGACAACAAAAACCACCTTCTTGACATGATGTTCAAAACTCTTGAATTCTGTACCAATCCTTCCCAAGCAAAACTACACAGAGGTCCGGCTTTTCTGTGTTTTGGCGCTGGGGGTTTTGCACACAGGCAAGTGCTCTACCACTGAACTATATACCCCAAGCCTTTTTTTTTTTTTTTTAAGAGACAGGGTCTCGCTCTGTAGCACAGGCTGGTCCTGGCCTCAGCCCTCTTGAATGCTGGGATTACAGGCATGCACCACCACACCCAGCTTTATTTGGTGCTGGGGAATTGAATCTAGGGCCTTGCGCTTACATACAAGGCAAGCACTTTAACTGGTATGCCATTCCTTAGCCCCCTCCCAGTTTTTATAATGTTTACATTGTTTCTAAAATATGATAAGACAAGGGAAAGATTTCAGGTGTCATTTGATAGCATTTCGACAAATAACACTGTACTGCCTGTATCACAAAAAACAACATTTTTTTTCCAGTACTAGGGACTGAACCCAGGGCCTGTACACTGACTTACATCCCCAGCCCATTATTTTATTTTGAGACAAGGTCTTGTTAAATTGACCAGGTTGGACTTAAACTGGCAATTCTCCTGTGTTAGCTTCCCAGAGTGCAGTGCCAGGATTACAGGCATGCACCACCACAGAACTCAAATTAAACAGTCAACATAATTTCATTTTTAATATTGGTTTTGGTAGTACGAGATATGCTGGGGGGGGGGGGCGCAGTTACTGGAGGAACAGACAGTAGTTAAAGCACCTGACTAGCAAGCATGAGGCCCTGGATTCAATTCCCTATGTGTGTTGACACTGGGTGTGGTGGCACTTGCCTATAACCCCAGCACTCGGAGGCTGAGGCAGGAGGATTGCAATGAATTCAAAGCCAGTAGGGGCTACATAGTGAGTTCAGGACCAACCTGAACTACAAAGTGAGACACTGTATGAAAAAGAGAGAGAGAGAAAGAGAAAAGAGAAAGAGAGGCTGTGACTGAGAGGCTGAGGCAGGAAGATCACAAGTTTGAGCACAGCCAGGGCAGCTTAGTGATTTAATGAGTCTCTATCTCAAAATAAAAAATTAAGAAAAAAATGGAGGATGACTGGGGGATGTAGGTCAGTGAGAAGGCTCTGGGTTCAATCTCCAGTACCACAAAAAAAAAAAAGAGGAGAGAGAGCGAGTAACATGTTGGTGTACAAAAGATGTTATCAAGTAAATGCAATTTAGGAATATGGAGAAGACCATCTGGAGAAGAAATGGTCGTACCATAATTTATATATCCTCCATTAACCTGCAGATGTAGTCACTCTTCAAGCTGCTGGCCTACAACTGTGTTAACAGCCCAGAAAGCTGAGAAACTCTAAACCAGGTGAGTGGGAGTGGGAAGCATGGTGGTGACCTTGCGTGCTCAGTCCATGTGGTCCCAGGTGGATCAGAAGGGGGAGGGCCCTGGAAACTCTCTGGCAATATTCTCTTCTCTTCCCACTCACTTAATAAGCACCAACTGGGGTATACGTTAGCTCTGATAGGGAACAATTTTGCAAATTTTTCTATCTATTGCATGATAAAATGATCAAGAATGTAACAAAGTAAAACTAATGTTTTCCCAGAACAAGCAATTAGATGTGGATAAACTTGAGAACTTGAGGAACTAAAGACTTTCTACTGTGGACTGAGCAAATCTTTGTTCCCAAAAATGTCTCCATCCTCCTTGCATATAATTTTAGCACTACTTCTTCCTACCTCCCGACAAAAGTTCAAACTGCTCAAGCAATGGTTGCTCATCTTCTCCTTATGAGAAACATTTTTATTTATTTTCGTGTGTATGAGAGAGAGAGAGAGAGAGAGAGAGAGAGAGAGAGAGAGAGAGAGATACTGGAAATCAAATTCAGAGCCTTCATACTAAACTACATCTACAGCCCATTTTATTTTGCTAAATTGCCCAGCCTGGGCTTGAACTTGCAATCCTGCCTCAGCTTCTCAGGGTACTAGGAGTACAGGTGTGCACCACCACACCAGTTCTGAGAACTATCCTTCCCTACGTACTCCTCAAACTAGCTGACCTTCAGCTGACCCAGCCCGGCTAGGGTCCTAGAAAACACTCCTTCCCCAAAGTAGAGCACTCTACTGTTCAGCATTTTCAAATACAGCTTTGTGCTCTAGTCATCTTCCTCACCATGTGAAAGAATAATTTTGCAGTTAAGAGGGGGCTACAATCCAACCTAACTGCAGCTAGCTATGTACCCACTGACCCAGGACGTGGGAGACGGCCGGAAGCCAACAGAAAATAAAGCTTGGTTCCTCTCTTTTTTCTTTTCTTTTTTTTTAAAGAGTATGTGGGGTGGAGTAAAGTATTAGGGATTAAACGCAAGGCCTTGGCAATGACCTACACACCTAGCCCTTTTTAAATTTTTTTATATCGAGAAAGGGTCTAATTAACCAAATTGCCAAAGTTGGGCTCAAAGCTGCCTGCCTCAGCCTCCCACAGGGCTTCAATTACAGGTGTGCACTACCAAGGTTGCTGAAGCCTGATTATTTCTAAAGCAGGTTATCTTAATCACTGTAAAAGTACATGAGGAACAAAAGCACGGACAAAATGTGCAAGGAGGAAAACATGCTTTCCTACATTCTGTAAAATTAAAAGAATATGGATTCATAAGTCACTAAATCTGTGTACATGTGATCAGCACTAAGACTCAAAAAAGGGCTGAGGATGTAGCTCAGTGGCAGAGCACTTGCCTGGCATGCTCAAGGTGCCGGATTCAATCTCCAGTACCAAAACTGAAAAAGAAAAAAATAATAAAATAAAATAAAACTGAAAAGATTTTCCAAAGCAAATAAAGGGGAAAACAAGATGCGGTGAGAGAGAAGGCACTCCATTTACTGAAGCAAAGTTGTTTTTTTTTTTTTTCAAAAATGTCGACATAAAGCAGCAATTGCAAAAAAAAAAATAGTCCTGATTACCAAAAAGAGCATTTAATTAAAAAAAGAGCATTTAACCCCTCAGAAGCCTAATTTCTGGTAAATTTCAGAACAAGCAGGCAGCATTTCTTTAAAGAAGCATTTCTCTTTTTTTATGGGAACTGGAGAGGAGAGGAAGGGATTGCGAGGGTTAAAAAGAAAGGGGAAAGATTATAATTTTTCAAAATATGTATATGCACATAATACTCAAGACCAATATAAACTTTTAAGTATTACACATATGAATAAAATGGGGGGAAAAGAATTGCTTTGTTTGTTCGTTTGTTTTTGTTGTGTTTATTTTCGTTTTTGTTTTTTTGTTTTTGAGACAGGGTCTCACTCTGTAGGCCAGGCTGGCCTTGAACTCACAGCAATCCTTCTGTCTCAGCCTCCTGTGTGGTGGGATCACAGGCATGTGCCACCACATCTAGCTAATCTTTATGAGGTGCTGGAGAATCAATCCAGGACCTTACACATGATAGGCAAGTGCTTTAACTACTCAAGCAATGCCCAGACCCCTTTAAAGAGAATTATTAGCCCCGTGGTGGGGAAAATTGTCCGAGAGCCCAGATCAGGCCACATCCCAGAGAATGAACTGTACTCTTAGGAAATTCTGAAGACACATGAGCGTTAAAACAGCGGACCAAGGCTTATGCTTCACCAATCTGCAGTTCTGGCGTAGAAACCCAGCTTCAAAAAAAAAAAAAAAAAAAAAAAAAAAATCAAGCAGAGCTGGGGACATAGCTCAGCGATAAGAGTGCTTGCCTAGGAAGTGGGAGGCCCCAGGTTTGATCCCCCAGCACCAATCACATACTAGCTGGGTATAATGGCACACCCCTGTAATTCCAGCACTTGGGAGACTGAGGCAGGACTGCCCATGAGTTCTAAGCAAGCCTGGACTATAAAGTGAAGTCAGAACCAGCCTTAATTACGGAGCAAGACCCTGTAAAAGTCAAGCAACACCCCCTCAACCTAATAAAAAATTCAAATGTGTTCCAATCGAGGGGAGAGCTAAAAAGGCTACTGATAAAGCAGGTTTTGTTGTTGCTTTCCCAGGACTGAATCCTGGGGCACTCTGCCACTAAGTTACACTCCCAGTTCTTCCTAATTTTTGAAACAGGGTCTCAGTAAGTAGAACACGCTGGCCTTGAGCTTGCCACCTCTCTGCCTTAGCCACTCAAGAATCCGGATTATAGGAGTGTGCCACCACACTGGCTAGGAAGGAGTTCTTTGGTTTATTTTGATTTGCAATACTAAGGCTTGAACTTGAACTTAAGGCCTTCACACTTGCTACATCCTCAGTCTTTTTCCTGTGTGTTTTATTTTGATACAGGATCTCACTAAATCAATTACCTAGGCTGGGCTCAAACTTGCAGTCCTCCTGCCTCAGTCTCCCAGAGTGTTGGGATTACAAAGTACATCACCATATCCAGATTTTACAGTAGTTTTTTTTAATAGAAGAGGACAATGGAGACACATTACCAGACCAAGGTCACTTTTCATGAAAAAGAAAAAAGAAAGGCAGATTGGCAGCCCTAACAGATAAAAAGCCTGTGTAGGTCACAGCCTTGAAATCAGCAGCCTAGTCAGAATCTCTCCAAGAATCCTGCAGGAAATTAAGTGAGGATTAGCATAATTAAATGTAAAGTCTCCTTGAGAGCTGGTTCAGTTGCTTAAGATTGAAGCCATTTCTGTGGAACACAGAAAAATTATGAAAGGACTTAACAGGCATCAAGGCCATTCTGCTTTCACGTCAGGTCTGCAAATGCTATGATCTAAAAAGAACAGACCAGCCATTTGGGCAGGGAATTAAATAATACTGCTTATCAGAGGAAACCAGTCCATTCTCCAGTCTTTGCAAAAGTTCATATGCTCACGTAACTGTAATATACTTAGGAGTTTCCAAAATTACACGCATTTCCTCAAAAGAGATGTAGGAAAAAAATATAACCATGGGGTAAAAGGCCAAACATTGTCTCTTCTGAATGCTTAAACAGCCAATTATGGGTCTTAATACGTTAATTCTATAGAGAGAGAAAGACTATTACAGGAAAGTTAAGTAAGACATCTTTAAAAATATACCCTGGGGCCTAAGTCCATTCAGATGACAGTGAAATACCTCTCAAAAAAGCAGTTTTATGCAACATGTAGTATTTTAATTTTCCAGCTGCTGACAGGAATATATAAAGGAGCAGAAATTAAAGTAATTATGTCAGCAGTGCAAAGAACAAAACTTTAATTGTATTACACACTAGACATTTACTGAACAATACAAAGGCCCTTAAGGGTAGAAACTCCTTTAGAATATAAATGATTCCCAATCAATATGACAGAAATTAGTCTGTTTCAGCAATAAACAGATTCAGTTTTTCAATGCCAAAATTCAACAGATATCATAATCCAACATAATACATATAAAGTCTAAAATGCTAACGTCTAAAATGGCTTTAAATCACCCCATGATTTACACATGCTGTACCATTAATAGGCCTTTAAGCCATTATTGTACTAATCAGCTTCTTCAACATCCTGCCCACAAAAGAGCCAATTCATTGAGCTGGGAGACAGGTGTTAGCAACCAGCAACCTCTTTTAGCCTCCTGTTTAGTGGCTCAGCCTATGATTATTATGACATGACTGGCAAGTCGAAAGGAAGAGCAGCTTAAAAGAAGGAAAAGGGGAGAAGAATAGAAAATGAGAGAGACAAGTATCACAACGGAGAAAAGGAGGAGAAAAATAGATCTGAGGTAGTATTTAATGGGGCTATCCTCAAAGCCTCCTATCCTAATCTGATCTACTCGGCTGCCATCCAAATTCATACAGCAGAATTTAGATAATATTATTAATTTATTCTTGCAGATAGTAACTCTGGGCACATTCCAACAATTCACTTTTTCTCAGAAAAAAAATTAAAGTATTACTAATTGTCCCATGACTCATTCTCTTCACAGATATTCTGTGGTTCTTTAGACCTCACTCTTTGGTATATTTTCTAAAAGAGCTGACTGAGTAGATATTCCTAAAAAGACATGTAAGAAAGCCTGGGTTTACAAAGACATTTTCTCCATTGTTATTATTACTGTTGTTGTTGTTATTGTACTGGGAATTGAGCCCAGGCCTTCAACTGAGTATATCCCACTTTTGGTTTTTGATTCTGAGACGATCTCACTAAACTGCCTAGGCTGGGCTTGAATTTGGGATCTCCTTGCCTCAGCTATCCAGAGTGCCAGAATTACAGGCCTGCTATACCATGTCCAGTTATTATTTTTATCAGTATGTGCTTGTGGTATGTAAAAGCCAAATTCAATTTGATAATTTGGCATATATTGCATCCTTTTTCTTCCTGTTCCCCTCCCCACCCTCCACTTCTCCCCATCCTCACCCAGTCCTTTTCCCCAAAAAAATTATTCTTTGATAACTATGTGTTAGAAACACATCTTAAAACCGGTGTTGTGGTGCATACCTATTTGGAATCCCAGCATTGTGGGAGGCTGAAGAAGGGACTTCGAGTTTAAACTCAGATGGGGGAATTTAGTAACTTAGCAAGACTCTATTTCAAAAATAATTTTTAGAAAGGCTGGAGACGTAACTTAGTGTAAAGGCCTAGAGTTCAATCCCCAGTACCACATATGCGTGTACATGTACGTAAGGGGGAAAAAAAACATTTTAAATCTATAGAATAAAAAGAAGAAAGGCTTGGTGGTACGGGCCTGTAAGCTCAGCACTTTGAGACGCTGAGGCAGGAGGACACTAAATTCAAGCCCACCCTGGACCATTTAGTGACAGTGCAAGACCTTGTAACAAAATCAAAACTGGGCTGAGTGGTAGCGGCCTGTAATTCCAGCAGTCTAGAAGGCTGAAGCAGACAGTTTACAAGTTTGAGCCCAGCCTGGGCAACTGAGCTCAATAAGACCTATCTCAAAATCAAAAATAAAAATGGTTTAAGCATATAGCTTAGTGTGAAGGCCCTGGGCTTGACCCCCAGTTCTTAAAAAAAAAAAAGTGGCTAAATAATTTAGTGACAATTTATTAAGCGCCTGTTTTCAATAAGAGCGTAAGCTGTGAAAAATGAAACAACTGGCACTGTTATACTGGCTGTATTTTAAAATACTACAGAGAATTTCCAGGCATCTTTCTCCTCCCACTCAGATCATAACTAACCTATTCAGACCTCCAGCTGTTTCCACATTATCACTCATTTGTCCACTCAGGAGATAAAGCTACTTTCACCAAAAACCCTCCCTCATGACCCCTGGCAGATAATGCAGCAGCGGGGCCTTACTGTAGTGTAAAGCAATTTACATAAAAGTTATAAAAGCTCTTTGTTATCTGTCAAAACAGAAAATGAGCTATTCCAGCAAATCAAACATCCCGAGTAGCATAGTGATGCCATTAAAGGGACAACCAAATTATAAAAAATTTCAGTGCGCACAATTTCAGGTTTCTTAATTTAAATGAAAAAAAAGGACAAGTGAACCCCAATTTTCAAAGTTCCACAGCGCAGGCCTATAATCCCAGCACTCTGGAAGGCTGAGGCAGAATTGTTAAATTCGAGCTCAACATGGGAAACAGCAATTTAGCAAGATCCCGTCCCAAACTAAAAAATAAAAAGGGGCTGAGGAAGTAACTCAGTGCAAAGGCCCTGGGTTCAATCCTTAGCACCAAAACAATAGCCAAACAAAAAGTTCCACAGCACCTCATGTACAGGAGATTTAAAAAAAAAAAAGTAGCAATGCAATAGAACATAGGCTGTATATCCAAAGCACTCGGGAAACTGGAAATACTGCACATGCAAAGGAAGTTGTTAAAATGTGGGTTCCTGATCCTACTCATGGCCTTCAATCAAAATCTCCAGGAGGCAAAGCTAGGAAATCTCCATTAAACAAACAAACAAAAAGACCTCCCGGTGACTCAGTTGCAAACTGACAGATACCAAATCTTTCAATTGCTTTCAGAAACATCCAACACAACAGCTAAAAAAAAAGAGGGGGGGAGGGCCCGGCTGGAGGCATGGCTCAGCCATTAAAGCACTTGACAAACAAGCTCAGAGCACAGCACTGAGTTCCATTCCCCAGCACCATATAAACTACATCTGTAATCCCAGCACCGGGGAGGCTGAAGCAGGACTGCTGTGACTCCAAGGTCAACCTGGGCTCCATAATGAGTTCAGCCTGGGGTACAAAGCGAAAGCCTGTCTCAAAAAACAAAAACAGCTAAAAAGGTTAAAAACTGCAGCAAATACGTTGTGACCTTCCTTTGATGACTCAGAAGACCAAGATCTGATGCCACTGTGTCATCATGCATTACTAAGGATCAACTAGTCACTGTACTAGCAAAACCGGAAAGCAAGAAAAGGCTAAAAGGTAAATTTCCTGTTGGTAGAAAGCTAGAAAAACCAGCTTTTGCCTTACTATCAGATTCAAAGAGCTGGTTCCCTCCCACCAGAAACAGATTTTATGTTTACTTTGAAAATGAAAAATGTTCAGAAATATAGAGAACTTTCTTTAACCAACTGCTTCACCCCACTTCAGACATAAACAGGTTCAAATCCATTTTAAAAATGTGTAATATTCAGCTTGAATAAGAAACACAAAGGAGCTAGGCCTGTAACTCCAGCATTCTGGGAGGCTCAGGCAGGAGGATTTCAAGTTCAAACCCAACTATGGCAACCTGACAACTTAGTGAGACCCTGTCACAAAATAAAAGGTCTAGGAATGTCATTCAGAGAGAGAAGGCCCTAACTTAAATGTCAATACTAAAAGGAAAAAAAAAAAGGAATTAGTGTGTGTATGTATAGCTTTTTTTTTTTTTTTTTTTTTTTTGAAAGAGGGTCTGACTCTGTAGTCCAGGCTGGTCCTGAACTCACTCTACATAGCCCACTTCAGCCTCCCAGATCAGCCTCCTGAGTGCTGGGATAACAAGCGTGCACCACCATGCCACTTATATGGTGCTGGGGAATCGAACTCATATCCTTACACTTGCTAGGCAAGCGTTCTAACCCCTGTGATATCCTTCCAGACCCATGAATTGATATGTTTGTATATGAAAAGACTGTTCTTAAAATTGCCAAAATCAGGGGCTGGAGGAATGGCATAGCGGTTAAAGCGCTTTCCTTACAAGCTCAAGGCCGTGAGTTCAATTCCCTAGCACCACACAAAAAGCCAGGCATGGTGGTACACGCCTGTAATCCCAGCACTCGGGGGGCTGAGGTAGGAGGATTGCTGTGAGTTCTAGGCCAGTCTGGGCTACTTAGTGGTTCAGGATTAGCCTTAACTATACGACAAACCCTGTCTCAAAAAAAAAAAAAAGGTCAAACAAAAATACTCCCGGGGCTGAGGGTATAGCTATAGCTCAATGGCAGAGTATATTTAGTAGCATTTGCAAGGACCTAGGTTTGATCCCCAAGAAAAAATTTTAAAGACCTATTATTAACCCGTAACCAACACCACACTAATAATCAGTACCAAATAACAAAACAAAAATGAAACATCTTCTCCCTTGAGCTTTCATGAAAAGTAATCTCAACTCTCTAGTCTCATTAAACTCTACCCTTTACCTCTGATGCGCGGGACGTGCAATCCCAGACTGCCAGAAGTTAAATCTTTCCTTCCCAGACATAAACACTATTGCCAGTATAAGTTTGGTATAAAGGTACTTTATCATTAAAACAGTAACAGTGCACAAGAATAAAAATCAAGTCTCCCTAATCCTGCTTAGGTTGATATATAGGTGTTTTCACAAAGTAGCAGGTGACAATAGCACAGACAAGTGTGGCACTAAACATCATAATACACACGGAATTAGAAAAATTATGTAGACAGGAACGTACACCAGGCCTGCAATCCCAGCACTCTGGGAGGCTGAGACAGGAGAATTGCAAGTTCCAGCCTAGCCTGGGCAATTTAGCAATTTAAAAATTAACTAATTAATTAGTGGACAGGAAGATACATAGCTTAGTATGAAGGGCCTAGGTTCAATCCCCAATACTAAGGGGCAAAAAGAAAAAAAAAAAAAAGTGCCGGGCCTGATGATGCAGGACTGCAATCCCAGCACTCTGGGAGATTAAGGCAAGAGATCACAAGTTGTTACTCAGCCTGGGCAAATGTAAGACCCTGTATCAAAATCAAAAATAAAAATTGTCTGGGGAGGTAGCTCAGAGTGAAGGCCCTAGTCTTGATCCCCAGTACCACAGGGAAAGGAAGAAAGAGAAAGAAAAAAAAGAAAGAAAAAATAAATTATGCTGGGTTTTGTTATTGTTGCTGCTTGACACCTTAAAACACTGGCCAGTGAAAATCCCTTTCCCACTGCTACCTTTACAGACCTGTGAGAAGCCTTCCAGAGGCTAGAGATGTAGCTTAGTAACAAAAGAAAAAAAAAAGAAACTGTTGATTCTTTAGTCAGTGTCCTGGTGCACACCTTGTAATCCCAGCTACTCCACAGAATGAGACAGGAGAATCCAGGTTGGAGGCTAGCCAGGGAAACAAGGCAAGACCTAGTCTCCAAATACGTAAAAAGAGCTGGGGATGTAACTCAGCACTACAGAGCTTACCTAGCGCACAGGAAGCCCTGGGCCAAGAGAAAGCTTGAAAACAAATTGTTAAGCTTTCTGAGATTTTTTTTCTTTTTGTGTGTATAATATAAGCAGTTGGTTAAATTGGTCGATTTAGAGGATTTACAACCGTTTATCCCAATGCAAACAACATAACAGTTGATCGATATGGGAAGTTTCAATGAACAATAAAATGTGTGTCCTAGATTACACAGACATCTTCAAGCACAATCACGTTTTCAGTGAAGCCATGTCAATCTGCAATTGTTAGGCACAGTCACTGAGCTTTTTCAAACTTAAGAAAATAACCTCAATAAACTAAACCCTAACTGAGGAATTGCACTCTGAGTCTAGAATGAGGAAATAGGCAGCAGTTTCAGAAACACCATCATTGTCTAAAGAAAACGCAATTAGGAAAAGGGGTAGTTATCAACCCTGCAAGCCTCTGAACAGATAGGAAATATCATGGCCAGCCTCCAGTCCTAGAACTCTGAACACTGACTACTCCCATTCCTAGAAAAATGGTACGTGAACAGCCTTGCCCACATTTCAGAACCCTGAACCTCAAGGCTCTCAAACACTTGTAGCAACTATCCTGACAATAAGTCTCTGTCCTGCAAACCACCCATCAAAAGGATGCACAAGGAAATTACTGCTTTCTTCGAAGGCCACACGCGCCCTTTTGTTCATCGCATCACTGTGGCCTTTAACCGGAGTGCAAAGGGACAATTGTGGTAAAGCCCTGCTTCCAAGCTAACAATAACGCTTCCCCATGGTAGACTGGAAGGAGAATGGTAGACTCTTCCTTGATTACACAAGCAGTATTTTTTTTCCCCCTACAACAAATGACAGACCAACAAAATATGCTGTTGTCTCCCCTGCCAGCCTGAAATCAAGCTCTGGGCAGACAGATACCAGCGGAGGCTCAGAGCTTCCAGGGCTCCCTGGTCAAACCAGACTTCACCACGCCGGTCAAATGTCTCCTGGGCAGGCGGCTGGAGAGAGGCCTCCCTTCCCTGTGTGTCTTGGTCGCTGCCTCACAGTGGCGACCTCACACACATCGGTGCACAGAAGATGACTCTCAAGAAACAACAGTGGACGCGGGGGGGGGGGGGGGGGGGGGGGGGGGGGGGGGGGGGGGGGAACGGGGGGCACACGACAGCGCACTCCGAAACTTCATCAGACCTCCAAACCTTCCTCCCCGAAGCGGCTCAGGTGGGGCGGGGGAGGGAACCGAGCTGGCTCCTTTAAAGAGGCAGGCAGGCCGGCGCCAACCTGCCTCAGTTTCCTCTGACCTTACAGCTGGACCTGCCCGTCTGTAAGGCGCTTGGGACAGCGGAGAACACATCCCCGGTGACCGTCCCACAGGTGAGACGCTTTCTTTGTGGGTACTTTCAATGAGACAGGTGCCGGCTGCCCCGAACGCGTTCACTTCCTGCGAGGAAGGTGCTTTCCCCACCCCTGTGGGGCAGGAAGAGCCCGGGCCGCGCCCCGCACGGAGGACGTGCCCCCAGACCACATTTTGGCGCGCGGAAGAGAAGCCCCGTCCGCCCTCCGGACCCCGCCCCGGGTCGGGCCCCGCGGACCCCGGCGCCGCCACCGCCTCCTCACCTGCCGCGGCCGCCTGCCCAGCCCGCACCTGGGAGGGGAGGGGAGGGGAGCGGAGGGGAGAAGCCGGATCCGGGCCGCGGACGCCTCAAGCAGGGGGGCTGCGGACTCCGCCACGGCGGCCTCTCCGGGGTTGAGGGGCACCGGGGGGTTGTCGCGACATCTCACGGGCGGTCCCAGGAAGTCGGCCCCCCCACCCATCCCCTGGCAGACCGGCGCGACCGCTCCCGCCCCTCGCAAGGCCCCGCCCCTGCGCGGCCACGCCCCCTCGCCTCCCGGGAGCGCGCCCCCCCGCGCCCGCGCCACCATAGAGAGGAACGGGGCGCTGCGGGCTAGAGTGTGGCCTGCGCGCGCGCCCCCTGGCGGAGCCGAAACTCGGGCTTTGAGACCGGGCGGGAGGCGCAAGGCGTCGCTTTCCCAAGGTCTGGGCTTCAGCCTGTCCTCTTCCGGGGTACAGAACGCTCTTGGAGGAGGACCCGAGTCCGGGCTCCGAGTCCCCGGCTTGGGCTTGCTGACTTTAACATCTCTGATTCTGTTTCGTAGTAAAAGCTCGGTCGTTGTCTCTTTCCTACTATCTCACTGTTCCCCATGGCACTGCTTTGAGCCGGCAACTGGAGAAATCCAGGCTTAGGGGGGTTCACTAGTTTAATCGACGCTCTACAGCTAGATCTTAAAAGCCAGATCTGGGAGACATTAAAACCTGTGCTTGTCTGCTCCTGCTCTGCCACCTTCTCGTCTAGCATTGCTCAGTCTAAACCCCTAGCACTAGCTAGTTTCACTTTAGAAAGGTGAGAGGCTGTTGGCAGTGACTGCGCCAGGAGCCACTCTGGCCATTCATCAGCGGTGTGCCTTTCAACAAGGTACTTAACCCCCGCCCAACCTCCCCAAAGCAGACTGGCCCGCGGATCAAGTAAACCAATGCACCGGATGCCTCGTAGACTACAAAACACGGGGGTAACGTAAGGAATCATTATCCAGTGTAGGCTAAGAAGATGCCTGGTCATGAAAATAATATAAATGCTAATTCTTCTTGTCACAATTTTCTTATGCTTTAGGGTTCTGCCAAGACATTCCAGAGTTTTTCTGAGCAATCTGCATTTTACTTATTTGCTTTTGTAGCTCTGGAGATCAAACCCAGGGCTTTGCATATCCTAGGTAAGTGCTCTGCTATTGAGCTACATCACCAGCCCTTAATATTTAAAAATAAGAAATAACATAAGTGAGATAAAAATATGTATGAAACAGGCATGCTGGCACACGCCTATTATCCTAACTACTGGGAAGGCTGAGGCAGGAGGATGGTGAGTTCAGCTCTCTCACTTTATGAGTATATTTATTATTATTTCCAATCCTCAGAACAACTCAACAGAGTTATCACTGTGAATCCACATATGAAATAATTTCCCCACAGTGACATAGAAAAAGACAGCTGGAATATGAAATCACTTCATTTTGCCACTTGGAATGCATGGAAAGATTGGCCTTCTAGAGGTCTCCCAATTAAGTGGCCTGTCTTTTTTACATTTTTGTAACTTTCCTTGGTGCATTCCTCTCCAGGGCTTGCTTTATTTCCCCACTGAGGCCTTCGTTATCTCTTTTCCTTCTCTGTTTCCCTTTTTCTTCTTCTTCTTCTTTATTGGGAATTAAACTCGGGGCTTCATATATACTAGGAAGCTCTCCATCACTGAGCTATGTTGTTGTAGCCCCTTTGAATTTTTGTTTTTTATTTATTTATTTATTTTTGGTAATAGAGATTGAAGTCATGATCGGTCTTTCTTTCTTTTTCTTTCTTTGTGGTACTTGAGATCAAGACCAGAGACTTTGCATGGAGCTACATCTCCAGCTCATTTTATGTTTTTGATTTTCAGACAAGGTCTTGCTAAGTCTCAAAATTGCCCAGGCTGGGTTCCAATTTGCGATCTTCCAGCCTCAGCCTCCCAAAGTGCTAGAATTACAGGCCTGTTCCACTGGGTTCTACTTAAATCCAAGGTCTTGCTAGGCAAGGGAAGTACACCCAGCTACTTCCCAGCACTTTTTTTTTTTTTTTTTACTTTCTTTTGAGAAAGGATCTTATTATGTTGCCCAGGCTAGCCTCAAACTTTAAGTTCTCCAGCCTCACTCCACCTCTGTATAACTGGGATTATAGCACATGACATCACTTCTAAAAAAAATTACATTTATCTATTATACATTTGCTTTGCAGTGCTGGGAATTGAACCCAGGACCCCCATTGGCTCGTCTTCCCTTGAGATGCCAACATTGTCTTTTATTCATGAAATGAACTAGCAAGGTACCATATTCTGCTCTACGTCACTCCTTCTCTAGCTCTGAATTAGAGCCACCAAACTTTAATAGGTCCAGAGCAAAGGTACAACAAAACCCAGAGATGTCTTTGTGTAAACTTAAGTTTACAAGCTGAATGCTGAGTTTTAACAGGGAGTGCACTTAATCCACTAATCAAACCCAATAATTCGGAGTCTGGATTCATGACAATGCATGGAACTCTTGCTTTCCAGGACCCCCTGGTCCATTTAAGGGTGAGACCAGTGGAATGCTGCTGGAGCATGCACACATCACTGAAGCAGGGCGGCCTCAGGCTGCATTTATACACACTCCTTTCTCAACCTTAGGCATTATCGCATCACTATTTTTCATCTTCCTCAGAGAGGCACTCAATAATGTACCCATTGTGCAAGTAATCTGAAATCCTTTTCTGCAAGCAACAGTATTTAGTAGTAATAGAACACTAATTTGTCTACCAGGTGGCATATTTATAGGTGGTGTTTACTTTGACATATTTTTATTATTCCTACTCATTTGCTAAGTACTTTCCAATACATATTTATGAAGCACATGCCTGTCCCCAAATAATAGTGAAAGAATAAATTGTATTATTTCTTTTATTAGTTACAGCAGGGCTTTTAAATCCTAGCATCCTGCTTTTTGTTACTTCTGGCAAGAGCCAGAAGAATTAATGATGATCGAGCACCTACTATGTGCCAGACTCCTTGTAATGATTTATTTATTTTGTGATACTGGGAATCAAGCCCAGGGCTTTCACACGAGCTACAGTCTCAGCACCCCCCCCCCTCTTTTTTTGAGATAGGTTCCTGCTCTGTAGCCCAATCTGGCCTTGAATGCAAAGCAATCCTATCTCAAGCCTCCCAAGTGTGTGCACCACCATGCCCAGCTAATTTGGTGCTGGGGAATCAAACTCAAGACCTTGAGCTTGCAAAGCAAGCACTATAATCGCTTAACTATTCCTCCAGGCCCCCCCCCCCCACCACCACCACCTTTTGTTTGAGACAAGGTCTCATTCTGTAGCCTAGGCTGGTCCTGAACTCAGTATGGAGCCCAGGCTGGCCTTGGACTCACAGCAACCCTCCTGTCTCAGCCTCTGGAGTGCTGAGATTATAGGTCTGCACCTCTGAACCTAGCAAAAGGCACTTAGAAGGACTGAGGATGTGGCTCAGTGGTATAGTTCTTGCTTAGTATGAATAAGGTGTGGGCTTAATCCCTAATACCTCAAAAAAAAAAATCCTGGTAACTCAAAAAAAAAAAAAAGACACTTTAAATTACGTGGAGCTGAGGATATAACTCAATAGTAGAGCCCTTACCTAGCAAATAAAATCTGTTTAATTCCCTTCAGACACATTTTACCAAGAAAGAAAAATGTAATATCCTTGTAACATAGATTTCACCAGCGAGATGAGACATCATCTTGTTCAGAGAACTCAGTCAGTAAGGGCTCATCAGGGTTTCTTTTTTTTTTTTTTTTTCTGAGACAGGGTCTCACTCTGTAGTCCAGGCTGGTTCTGAGCTCACTATGCAGCCTATACCTGCCTCAGCCTCCCAAGTGCTAGGATTACAGGTGTGCACCACTATGCCCAGTTTCTGTGGTGCTGGGGAATGGAACTCAGATACTTACCATTTGCTAGGCAAGTGCTTTAAACACGGATCTATTCCTCTAGCTCCATCATCAAGGTTTTTAACCTAGATCTTTTACTGACTCAAAAATCCCAAATCATCTGATTTCATTGGCCTCCCTAATTTCTAAGACCGCATACATTCTGTAAAGTATAAAACATTCCTTTCTGAGAGAGGCTACATAGGTTTTCCCAGAATTAAACACATAGCAATAAACATACAAGATGGACCTCATGCGTCAGGCTATAATCCCAGCACTTTGGAAGTCTGAGGCAAGAGGATGGCAAGTTCCAGCCCAGACTGGGCAACTGAGGAACTTAGCAAGACCCTGTCTCAAAACAAAAAATAAAAATGAAAACTGGCTACGTATGCTGCTCAGAACTGAAGGCCCTGGGTTCAATCTCCAGCACACACACACACACACACACACACACACACACACACACACACGTGCACCCACATACACACATGCACCCTCCCCACAGAATATTAACCTTAATATATTTATGGATAAATTTTATAGTCATTCCAAAGGACTATTCCCTGAGGAATCAGTTGTAGAGGCAGCCCTGTCACTTTGGCCTATAATTCCAGCACTCTGGGAGCCTAAGGCAAGAGGACTGTAATTCAAAGTCCAGCCTGGACAGTTCAGCAACTTAATGGCACCCCATCTCAAAATCAAAAATAAAGGCTGAAGATTGTAGTTCACTGCTAAGGCCCTAATTTCAATCCTTAGTACCAAAAAAAAAAAAAAAAATCAGTTGTAGGAAGTTTCCCAATAAAGGACTAGTACAAGAATTTGACTCATTCCTGAAGACAAGAACGAATAGTTGATGACCACAGTGCAAAATGTGGGGCTCCTTGGTCAAAAACGCCTAATTTAAATATGGCAACATCAGAGCATTAGGGCAAGTAAGTACAGGGCTTTTCTAAGCAAAAGGCCCTGTGTGAGTGCACTGATCATACCACCATGACACTGGATCTAGCTGGTCAGAAGCCTCACACCAGTATCTCCTAGGATCAAAAGCCTCACAATGGTACAAAACTAAGTGCCTACTACATGCCTGGAAGGGCATTTGGTGCTTTATATAAGCTGCAGGACCCTAAAACAAGCCATGGAAGTAAATATTATTTTCCCATTTCACAGTGGGTCAAGTTAAGGCTTAAAGAGGTGACGTTACTCATCCAATGTTAGAAAGCAAGGAATTATCAGCTAAGACCAAGTTACTTGAGGTGTTAAGAATCCTATTCCTTGTCTGGTGTGTCTACTGAGTTACAGGACATTGTCCCAGACCCCAGCTTCATAATTTATTATAATATGGAAAAATAAAGTAAAAATTGACATAGGAAACTTTGAAGCATGGACCCTGGGCTCACAGCCTGACCCATAAACAGGAAGTTCAAGTGAGGAGTACAGGGAGTTATTATAAACATCTATTTAGGCCTCAGTTGAGACATAAAAAGGCAGGATGTCAGAGTGGATGTACACCACAGTGTGCAGAGTGGGTAGATAGGGATACACATAAGCAGGAGAACAAGAGGCTGCTGGGTAGCAGAGCCCACCAGGGGACTGTAGTGCAGAGAATGGAGTGCAACAGCAGCAGACAAGATGAAGCCTGTCTAGAAAAAAAGTTCAAAAAATGAAGCAGGCTGTGAGGGAGGTGATCTGTAGTGACAGTAATGGGCACCTCCCAGGGGTAGAACAGCCCCCCAGGGAGGGCTGTGGTGCTCAGTTGTAGTCTGTGTCCCAGAAGGAATAGAACTAACGGATGGGATGGTAAAGGCAAAGTAGGGGACTGGAAGAATAGCACGGCAGTTGGAGCACTTACTTGCCTAGCAAGCACCAGGCCCTGAGTTTGATTCCCCAGCACCACATAAGCTGGGTGTGGTGGTGCATATTCATAACCCCGGCACTTGGAAGCTGATGCAGGAGGGTTGCTGTGAATTTGAGGGCAATCTGGGCTACATAGTGAGCTCAGGACCAGCATAAACTAAAGAGTAGATCTTGTCGCAAAAGTAAAAAAAAAAAAATTTTAAAGGCAATATGGGGAGTCTCCTGGGTCCCAGTACTTAACCTGTCATTGAGGTTGTCACTTCTTTCTATTAATGACAAGTTGGAGTGGGGCTCAGTGGCACGGGCCTTTAATCCCAGCATTCTGGGAGGCTGAGGCAGGAGGACAGTAAGTTTGAGCCCCACCTGGGCAATTATGATTTAGGGAGACCTTGTATCAAAAGCAAAAGATAAAAATGAGCAGGGAATGGAGCTCATTATGAAGGCTCTGGGCTCAACCTCTGGTAACACACACTAACACACACACACACACACACACACACACACACACACGTGGAAAGATGGGCCAGGTGACCTTTACTAGGTCCTCAAACTGCACTGTTTAGGGTCCTCAGTCAGATATAAAGTACCCGGACACACTACATACAGGAAACAGCAGATCTTCCCAGGGCAGTGGGGACAATCAAGCTCCAGTCCCTCCACTCCCCCTACTCCCCCACCCCCACCCCCCAGTACTGGAGTCCCGAGCCAGGGCCTTCACACTAAACTACATCCCCAAGCCATTTTGAGACAGACAAAGTCTCTAAGTTACCCAAACTGGGCTCAAACTTTCAAGTCTCCTGCTTCAGCCTCCTGAAGCGCTGGGATTACAGCCCTGTACCGCCAAGTCCGGTTCTGGACTCCATCTATAATGCCAACTCCTCCAACTCACTAGTAGTGGCTACCTGGAGTGCTGCATTGAAAACAATTGCAAAATACTCCAAGCTCTGCAAAAGAGTGCCTATAACTGACTGGCAGTGTCTATCCTGGGCTCGGGACCCTCACATGGGCACCATGAGCAGCAGGAATTTGCCATGCCTAGCTTGCTGTAATACAGGGATGTGCCAACCACAAAAGCTGTAAAGATACTGAAGACGACTGATTTGTCCTGGGGTTTTCTATGAAAACACGGATCAGGGTTTAGGCTCACTAGCCCCAGGTCCCTCAGACAATTACCCTTAAGGAGGCTGCCACTCATTCTCCATTCCCCCTTTGTGAGTGTATGTGTGTGTGTATACATGCATGTGGTGCTGGCAATCCAACCTGGGCCCTTCACACTGAGCTACATCCCAAGTCCTTTTTTTTTTTTTTTTTTTTTTTTTTTTTTTTTGAGCCAGGGTGTCATGAAGATGCTGAGTTGCCCAGGCTTAGCTTGAGCTTGTGATCCTCCTACCTCAGCCTCCCACAATAGTAGGATTACAGGCCTGTGCCACTGGGCCCACCTCATTCTCCACGATCATTTTTATCACTTACAAATGTCACATCATATAACTCTGAGCCCTGTAACCTCAGCTAAGTCACAACTAATTACACACCAGCCTCTCTACCAAAGGCAGTCTCCCTTTAAGTAATGTGGCCATGGGCCTGGTGCATGGCACAGGCCTATCATCTCAGCACTCTGGGAAGCTGAGGCAGAAATATTGTAAGTCTGGGCAACTAAATGAGACTCTGTCTGAAAAAAAAATTAAAAAGTGGCATGTGCTGGGGATGTGGCTCAGTGGCTGAAGGTGTGTCTAGCATATGTGAGGACCTACATTCAAAGCTCCAATACTGCCAAAAACAAACAAAGCACAAAGTAGCCAGTAAACAAACTTGGTAATTTATCTAATCTGCCTTTTATTTTACATTCCCTGGTGTCCTCCTCCCCTTCCAGCCAGGTTAACGACTCTGAGACGGATGGTCACAGAGTCAGCAGCAGACAGGTGGTGGGAGTGGTTCATACACTAAAACAGAGGGCTGTGGTACAGCTAGCTGGCAGGAAGAGAAATGTAATTATGCTGTATCTCAGAGCCACCAGCAATGAATTTCTGCATAAAGGACTAGATTTGTCATGTATTATTTACACCAGCATCAATTTTCCCAGCCGGCTGTATTTACTGTGCCACTTCTCCTCCGTGTTTATGGGCGAGGCCATGGTTCAGCACCTCTGGTTACTTTATATGTGGAAGGGCCCCACAGGGCACCAAGCATATTAAACAAGTGGCTGCATGCACCCGGAGCACATCATAGCCTTCCTCCCTGTGAAGTTCTCCCCCTGGGACAGCAGCAAGCTCACATTCTCACCTGGTCACGGTGATGCGTGCAGGTGTGGGAAACCGAATTGGCAAGAGGAAAGCATCATGGCGCTGTAGGGAGCCTCCCAGGAAGCTGAAGAGCAACATTCTGGAAGGAAATCGGGGACTCTGGGGCTCAGGGGATTTCCTTTTTATATTTTTGCCAAGAGCAGGACAAAGATGAAGAAGTTTTGCCCTTAGGAAGTACTTCACCCAGTGACTCAGAAACAGAGCTAAGGGAAACAAGAAGCAAAAAGAAAAAAGGAAGAGAAAAAACAGAGGCAGGGAAGCAAAGGCAGGCTTGTGGGTTCCGGGCCCAGTCCCCACAGCAAGGACTGAACACGAGATTCAGTGCTGACCCCAGGGCTTTTCACCCAGTCACTAGCACGGCCTCTTCAGGGTTGTTCCAAACTAGAGTGAACTCAGCTCCCACTAGAAACAGCTGGTGGCCACCAAGGAAGGAAACTTGGCAGCAGCTTTGGGTCCTCCCACTGCAGCATCTTCTCTGTGGCTGGGACTGATCCCACAGGGTGATGTGCCTTCTGGTCCTGCACTGGTCATGTTTGCTGTCCCTGTGACACTGAGCTCTGCCCTGCAGTCCCCCAGGTCCCAATGTCCACCACTTCTTGGAGTCCTGTTGGCTGAAAGGGGAGACAGAAGATCGAGGGATAGGCTGAGTTAAGCAATCCAAGTGGGTATATCCTTGTATTGCAGGGTTTCAACATCAACAAATTTGTGTGTGTGTGTGGCGGGGGTGGGGAGAGAGAGAGAGAGAGAGAGAGAGAGAGAGAGAGAGAGGGAGAGAGAGAGGGGGGGGGGCAGGGTCTCACTGTATAGTCCAGGCTGGCCTCAAACTTGGGATCCTCCTGCTTCACATTCTTGAATGCTGAGATTACAAGTATGTGCCACTACATTTGGCCAAAAAATCAAAGAATTCTCCAGTGGGATGGAGGAATGACACAAAGGTTAAAGCCATGAGTTCGACTCCCCAGCACCACATAAAGCCAGGCTTGGTGGTGCACGCCTATAATCTCAGCACTCGGGAGACTGAGGCAGGAGGATGGCTGTGAGTCTAAGGCCAGCCTGGGCTCCACAGTGAATTCAGGAGCAGCCTGCACTAGACAGCAAGACCCTGTATCAAAACTCACCATAATTACAAAAACAACAACAACAAAAAAAACATAGTGAGTTAAGGACCAGCCTGGGCTAGACCCTGTTTCAAAAAACTAAGATAAAACTAAAAAATTTCCAGTAAGGTATTTAGGAGCATGGAAACCACATTCCAACACGCAAGAGCACTGGTGCTCCCCTGGGGATGCTCACCTGCCGGGGAGACTTGGTCAGACACATCATGCGCTGGCTGCTGCCTGGTGCTTCTGCTCCCTCAATGCTGTCCAGGAGGACCCGGGTACTGGGCACAAAACTCCAGGAGCGTCCAAGGGCAGGTCTGAACCTTCCACTCTCCCAGTCTTGAGTCATGTGGTTGGTAACCTGCAGAAAGGCTTTGTCTTAGCTTCTTTTTCATTGCTGTGAGTCAATACCCGACACACACAAATTTAGGAAAGGTTTACTAGAGCTCACAGTTTCATATGGTCACAATCCATTCAGGGGCGGCCGGCAGCAATCAAAGTACAGGACAGAGGAAGAGGTGGAGGCAGCTTCTCAGGACATCACAAACAGGAAGGCAAGCTGAGACCAGGTGAGACTAGTCCCAGTCCTCCAGGAAGGCAGGTGCAGCTTATATATCCCTTCAGGTCGCTCCACCCAGTAATTAGTCCCTCCTGCATCCAGGTGTCACCACTACACACCCTTAATCCTAACTTAACTGTAATCCACCCCTCCAGACTAGACCCCAATCCACCAACATCACATGGTTCCATAGCCAATCCATAACATTAAAATACATGAGACTTTTGGGGGACACTCCAGATCCCAACCACAACAGGCTTATAGAACTATAATGTGAATACAGAGGACTTGTGTCCTAGTGCTTCATTTTACAAATGGGAAAACCATGACCTAGTAAAAAGAAATGATGTTTCAAAGCTCTACAGATGTTTTTTGTTTTTGTTTTTTGCTTTTTTTTTTTTTTTTTTTTTTTTTTTTTTTTTTTTTTTTTTTTTTTGGTGGTACTAAGGATCAAACCCAGAGTCTTTGCGCTGAGCAATATCTCCCACCCATCTTTTTTGAGGGGGTGGGGGGGGTCTTGCTAAGTTGTATAGAGTAGACTCAAACTTGTGATCCTTCTGTCTAACCTCCCAGAGTGCTAGGATTACAGGCTTGCAGCACCAGCTGGCTTCTATAACTTAATAGTACTTCTGCAACTAGATCCTAGAGATCCTGTCCTACACCCAGTTCTTTTCTATGAAGCCTCAATGCCTCAGGCCTGATCTCATGGTAATGGGGTACTTGTCTGGAGAAAAGCTGTGTAATTTGTAGTTTCTAAAAGGGAAGCCAGCGATAGGCTTGCACCTGTTATACCCCAACCCGAGACAGGCACCTGGAGACCATGACCCCCAGCCCTTTGCACTCGGACTTTGTCTGCATATAGGAGTGACAGGGAGCAGGGCCTTTATCTGATGGGTGAGCATTACTCTGCCTAGGCTGGCTATGGAGATCTGTAACTATGATGAGTCCCTCGAGGGCAGGAACGTGGCTTGTTCACCACCAAACGAATCTGTACTGCCTACGCCAGAGCCTGGCGTACAGCAGATGTGCATGAACATCCAAAGCCAAGAGAGGAAGGCCTTCAGGTTGTGTATGGGAACAAAAGAAGAGGAAATATTCTTTACCACTGCCAGCAGATGCATTGATACATTGTGTACAGCCCTCCTCAAGTCACAGCAATGTTGCACCAGGCATTAAGAACATGTGTAGCAATGCAACAAAATGCACCTACGTAGCAGCTACTCAAGAGGCTGAGGCAGAAGGACTGCCTGAGCCCAAAGTTTGAGGCTGGCATGAACACAGTGAGACTCCATCATGAAAAACAGAAACAAAAACACTAGTATCTCTGACTCAGTGATTATATACTTAGAAATACTGTGGTTTCAGCTAGCAGTATTGTCCTGTAATCCCAGAATTCTGGGAGGCTGAGGCAGGAAGATCACAAGTTCAAGCCCAGCTTAGGCAATTCAGAGACCCTTTCTCAAAATGGAGTGGGGATGTAGCTTAATGTGAAAGATTTTGGCTTGATCCCTAATACAAAAAAGAGAGGGAAAAAGAGAAAGAAAATGAGAAATGTGCAGACATTTATTTATAAGAATGTTCTCTTACAGTTTTATTTCTAACAGGAAAGCCAGTAATGACTTAAAAGCCCAATGGTCAGGAATTGATCAGATCACTATGATATAGCAAGTGTTGACAAACTGGCTCACAGGCTACTTCTGGCCCAAAAATTGTTTGGGTAAATCCAAGTCTTTTTTCTTTCTTCTCTTTCCACACCCTAATGTTAGAGATTAAACCTAAAGGCCACTGAGCTATATCCCAGCCCTTTTTTCTTTTGAGACTGGATCTTGCCCACTCTGTACTCTAGGCCTGTCCTGAACTCACTATGTAGCCCATGCTGGCTTTGAACTCATGGCAATCCTCCTGCCTCAGTCTCCTGAGTGGCTGGGAATATAGGCATGCGCCACCATGCCCAGCTTATGTGGTGCTGGAGAACTGAACTCTGAGCCTTGCCCTTGCTAGGCAAGCACTTTCACCGCTGTGCTCCTCTTCCAGCCCCCCAGCCCTTTTTTCATTTTATTTTGAGATAGGTCTTGCTACACAGTCTGTTTCTGGCCTCAAATTTGTGCTCTTCTGCTTCAACCTCCTATCTGAGATTTTCAATATGCACAACTGCACCTGGCCCATAAATCAAGGTTTACTGGACACGGCCATAGTCTTTGGTTTATGTGTCTTCTGTGGCTGGTTCTGTGCCATACTGACAGAGGTGAGCAGTTGTGACACAGACCATGTGGACATAAAGCCTGGAGTAGTTATCACGGGCCTCTACAGGGAAAACTGGCTGATTCCTGTGACACGGGCCTTACGCAGTGTCAGATGCAACCGTTACAGCCACTGCGCACAACAGCATGGCAGCGTCTCAAAAACGACACAGTTACCACATGATCAGCCAACTCCTCCTCAGGTATGTGCCCAGGAGGTCTGAAAGGAGGAATACAAGAGGCATGTGGGCACCCGTGCTCACAGCAGCATTATTCACGGTACTCAGCATGACTCAGCCAAAAGGTGGAACCAACCCAAGGGCCCATCCATGGAGGAACAGCTAAGCGAACACAGCAAACACACGTGAAGGAAGAACTATTCAGCCTTAAAAAAAAAGGAAATTCTGATACATGCTACAACACAGATGATCCTGGAAGATATTGTATTAAGTAAAAGAAGCCAGTCAAAAGGGTAAATACCATATTGTTATGGTTCAGATCTAGAATGTCCTCCAAAAACCTCACGTATTTGGATGTTATGGAATACCTACAGAACCATGCACTGTTCAGGGGTGGGGTCCGGTGGGAGGGGCAGAATACCAGGACATGACCTGAAAGGACATGTGCTAGCTCCGCCCTACCTTGCTCACTTGGCTTCCTGTCTGCCATGCCGTGCACAGCTTTTCCTCCTGCTGGGCTTCTGCCAAGGGCTTCCACCACTGCCAGCCGTCCATAGATGGCCTGAGACCTTCCAAAACTGTGAGCTAAGATAAATCTTTCCTCCCTTAAGTTGTGGATGTCAGGTATTCTGTCCCAGCAATGAGAAAGTAACTAAGCCTCATGTGATTCCACGTATAGGAGGAACTAGCATATGGTCAAATACAGAAAGTAAAATTGTGACTGTGAGTGGCTCAGGGGAAGGAGTTTTTATTTCTTTGTTTTTGCTCACTTTTTGGTGGCTGTGGGGGGGCGGAACCAAGGACCTTCACATCCAGGTGCAGCACGAGCCCATTCTTTTAGTTTTCATTTTTCAGACAGGGCCTTGATAACTTGCCCAGGTTGGACTCAAACTTGAGATCCTCCTGCCTCAGCCTCCCAAGAGTGCTGGGGTTACAGGCTTGCACCACTGGGTCTGGCTAGAAGTTATTTTTTGGTTTTTCTTTTTTCAAGGTGTAGAATAAGGCTTTATTTAGAAACAAAGGACAGAGGAGTAAAAGCTCCCACTTTCTGGGGCGGGGAGGTCCTGACTAGGTTGCCCTAGACATTATTTTTACTGGGCACAGAGTTTCAGTCCTACAAGATGAAGAGTTATGGAGATGGGTAATATTTATTATCACTGCAATCATATGGTAAAGTGTATTTAATATCACTGTACATGTTTAAATATTTTTGTGGTACTGGGGGATTCAATCAAAGGTCTTCACACTGAGCTACATCCCAAGCCTTTTTCTAACTTTTTATTTTAAGACAGGGTCTTGCTAAGTTGCCCAGGCTGGGCATAAGTTTGCAATCCTCTTCTCTCTGCTAGGGTTACAGGAGTGTGTCACCATGCCGAGCCACTGTATGTATTTAACACCAGTAAACTCTATACTTCAAAATGCCAGACAGTAAACTGTACATTTTATATGCATATGTATCATATATATATATATATATATATATATATATATATATATATAGTTACCATAATAAAAATAATTGAAAAAAATATGTAGCTACTAGGAGGATCAAAAGTTTGAGGCCAGACTGGGCAGCCTAAGTGTGATATCTCAAAAGAATCTATGTAATAATGTGGGAAATGAACTGAGATGGTAAGTTTGTGTGTGTGTGTGTGTGTGTGTGTGTGTGTGTGAGAGAGAGAGAGAGAGAGAGAGAGAGACAGAGACAGAGACAGAGACAGAGAGAGACAGAGTTTACCTGAGTTAGAAAGTTAGTTGAAGGTATATATGCAGAGAAAAATTTATAGTTAGTACCAGAAAAAACAAAAATAAAAACTGCTTCATAAGCAGAAAAAGTTACTTTAGCGGCAAAATGATCAATTTAACAAAAGCTCTAGAAAAGACAAACCTATGGAAAATGGATCAGTGGTTGTCTGGATAAGACCGGATACAACTACATCCATTAATCAAACTTCAAATAAGCAAACTACTTTATGTAAGTTATACTTCAACAAATGTGACTTAGAAAGGAAAAAAAGAAAGCCAAACAGGAGGGTCCCTGAGTCCCCAGCTCCTTCTGGTCTAGTCCCCTTTCCCTCCTAGTCCAGAGTCCAGCTGACTCAGGGAAGCTGGGCTGTGTCCCTTTTCTGAAGGCTACTCTGCAGTTTAACGCTGACATTCAAGGAAATAAAGACCTAGATACAAAAAGAAATCAACTTTGTAGGCCAAGTCCACGTCCTCACCACCACAGCCACACTGAGGTCCCGGGCCAGGGTCTTCAGCTCTCGGGCCAGCTCCATCATCAAGGCCAAGCCTGGGGGAGGAGCAGCAGACAGGGAGGGCAGCATGGATCAGGAACAGAGCTGAACAGAGAGCACATCCGACAGCTGGAGATGAAGCCTGCCCCATCCCCTCAGGCTCCACCACACCACTCACCTTCCCTCTGCTGACCTCCCAGGAGTGGGGAGACCACTGCAGTGACTGAGTCCACAACCACCACCTTCACAGTCCCTGAAGAACCCATCACCTGGCGGGATTGGAAAGGGAAGCAGGTGACATGAACTTGGAGCCTCTGAGGGGCACCTGCTACAGGGTAAGCTTGCTCCTCTATCAGAAACTGATCAGAAAACATCTCCTCATTCCAAATACAGGTGCATGGGTGCCACTGAGGATGTGGGGAGACAGAGAGGGTATACATCAGGACATTGCAAACACTCCACTCAGAGATCCCCATTCCAAGCTGGGCTGGGTGGCACCGGCCTGTAGTTCCAGTACTCTGAGAGGCAGATGTAGCAGGAATAGAAGTTCAAGCCCAGCTCAGGCAATTTAGAGATGCCCTGTCTCAAAATATAAAAATGGGGCGGGCCTGGTAGCACAGGCCTATACTCCCAGAACTCAGGGAGGCTAGAAGTTAAAGCCCAGCTTTAACTTGTAGCAACTTAACATGACTCTCAAAATTCAAAATAGCCGAGCTGAGGATACAGCTCAGTGTAAAGCCTTGGGTTCGACTCCCAGTACCACAGACAGAAAGAATGGATTGGGGACGTAGCTCAGTGTGAAGGCCCTAGGCTTGACCCCTAGTACCACAAAAACAAGTAACACCCCCTTCCTCAGAAATGCCCATCTGAGTCCTGTGGCCAATCCTCAGTTCTTCTGCCATCCTCCTACCATCCTGTAGGCCCATCCCCCTTCATGATTTCCTCCCTATCCCTTTCTTGCTCACTTCCACCCCAAATTCCTAACTTCCTATGTTGAAGAGGTTAACCTTTTCTTGATCATGCAGCAGGGCCTACTCTCCCGCACCAAAAGTGGTTCTGAATAAAGACAGTTTACTAAAAAGAGCCCTGACAGCATCATTCACACCATAATTTGTGTCTATACACGCCTCAGCATCCTCCCAGTGTCTCTGGGCCTAAGCTGTGTTTTCATGCTTCCTTCCACCTCTCTCTTCTGTCTTACATTCTGATTCTCTTTCTATAATGTTGTTTCTACTGTCTGTTGACCAAGTCTTGGCTATCTGCCATTGCCTGCTGTCTTCTGCCTTTCCCTTTACCTTCCACGTACCAGCTCTTGGCCAGTCACCAGTTTGTCTATGAGAGGATGGCAGAAAATAGAGGAGCTGAGCCAACACTAGCTTAGTCCTCCTTATTAACCATCCAACTCAATGAAATAGCCTTTGCTGTGGTGGTAGCAGGTCACTGTGGTCACCAGGATCTCTAGTTTCAGGCATTCAAACTGGTATATAATCTCTTCCCCTCCTTCAGAAAACCTCTCCTCATTCCAAATACGGCTGAAGGTGTGGGCAAGACCTGTGCCCTGCTTCTGAATCCCTGAACCAGGGAGGTGGAGGCAGGAGGCTCTTGAGTTCAAGGTTATCTTGGGCAACTTAACAAGTTAGTAAGACCCTAACTAAACAAAAGGCAGGAGATGGGGTTGTGTTTGGGGATGTAACTCAGTGTGAAGGCCCTAGGTTCAATCTACTACTGAAAAAAGTGGCGGTTGGAAGATCATTGGGAGTGGGGCCAGTGCTGGGACTTGAACCCAAGGCAAATACTCTACCACTGAGCTACTCCCTCATCTTTTTGCTCTCTTGAATTGGCTACATTACATGGCAGATAATGAGTCATCACTCCCTTTATGACATTATGCCATCATGTGAGACTTGGGATGTATTTGTTCTCACTATCCTATTGTCTTGAAGAAGGAAGTGTCCAGGCTGCAAACTCCCAATAGAAAAAGTCACAATAGCGCTAGAGGAATGGTCCAGTGGTTAAAGCAATTGCTAGTAAGCACTAGGCCCTGGGTGTGATTCTCCAACACCACACAAAGCTAGGAATGGTGGTGCAAATCTGTGATCTCAGCACTTGGGTGGCTGAGGCAGGAGGATTGCTGACAGTCCAAGGCCAGCCTGGGCTCCAAAGTGAGTTCAGGACCAGCCTGGACTATAAAGCAAGAGCCTGTCTCAAAGAAAAGGTCACAATGTCAGGAATAGTAGGCAGCCTCTAGGAGCTGAAGGTGACATCTGGCCAATGCCAAAAGAAACTGAAGTCATTACAAAATGCATTGTGCCAGCAACCTGAACAAACTTGTAAACCCACTCTTCCAAACTGAGCCTCCAGGTGACAACACAGCCCCAGCCAGTGCCTTGAGAAGCCGTATGAGGCCCCTCCACAGAGGACCCAGCTAAAGCACCCAGATTCTTGAGCCATGTACATACACTCTATTCACATGTTTGAGACAGGGTCTCAACATGTAGTCCAGGTCGGTTTTGAACATTCTCAGTTGCCCAGGCTGCCTCTGAACTTGTGACCCTCCTGCCTCAGCTTCCCAAAGTGCTGAGATTACAGGTGTGTGTTACCAGGTCTGCCCGAGATGTAGGTTCTATGGTTAGCTCTTATCTGCAGTAACTCTGGGCTGCACACTAATCTCTCTGGCCCTCATTCTCCTCATCTCTAAAAATGAGAGAGGTGGGCCAACTGTGTACTGCTCAACTTGCGTCTGCACACCCTACTGGGTTCTCAGCAGCTCCACCTTCAGTGGTAAGTATTTATGCAACCACTTTATGTGCCAGTTTGGAGACTCGGTCACTTTACATATAATCCTGGGTATGCCCACGGGAACATGTCATGCTCAAGATGAGAAGAAATGTTTAAGATGAACTACAATTCTATCTCTACAATGTCTTTTAAATCCAATCGTTTACAGACCTGTATACCAAATCCTGCCTCAGCACCTACCGCGTGTAGCACAATAGCTGACCCAACGTCACTCATACTGTGCCCCCACTCCTTATTAACAGGACTCTGAACACATCTGTGTAGCAGGCAGAAACCTGACATCAGAGAAGATGGGCGCAATGCCTGAACACACAGTTTTGGGCTCAGTGACACAGCACCTGCCTCACAGGCACAAAGAAGGTGCTGGGTTCAATCCCTAGCACTTCAATAAAAAAACAGAAAATACTGACCAACTATATGTAAGAGAAAGAAGTCTACTAGTAGTATCTGGATAAAGGCTTTTTTTCTCTGATAAAAGTGAAGAAGTAGCCAGGCAGAGGAGCACAGACTTATCTTTTCAGCACACTGGGAGGCTGAGGCAGGAGGATCAAAGGTTCAAGCCTAGCCTGTGCAACCTAGCAAGACTCTGTCTAAAAAGTAAGAAATAAAAAGGGCTAGGGATGTATCTTCAGTATCGAGGCCTGATATTATGGACTCGACAACCTCCAGCCTCACGTGAGATAATTAGACACCCTCAAGGCTCTATTACTTGCAGCTGAAAGTAATCCTGACTGGCTTTGGCGAGGAGTGCAGAGATGAATATAATATAATCCTGGTACTCAGGGGTTTACGATTTAGGAAGAAAATGATGAAGCGTATGAATTAAGTGCTAAGGAATTCCGTCTGGGGAGTGGCGAGCACAGCTGGAATGAGCAGACTGCACATCTGCATCCCCAACAGAACCTCTGGCAGGACACCTGCTGGGTACCGCTAGCACCTGGCAGGCTGGGTACAGTATGTGTGGTGGGCGGGGGTTAGGACAGCAGGCTCACCTGGAGGGCCATAGTGGCTCGGAGGTCCTGCAGGGCATCCAGCACCTGGAAGATGTCAAACGCGTGCGCCACCCGAATCCTTTGGAGAGCTCCTGCCTACAAGGGCGGGGAGGAGAAGCAGGAGCCTGGGGTAACGTGGAGGAGAAGGCAGAGAAATTACCAGGCTGACAAGGAGAACAGGCACTGTGACCCCAACACTCAGGTCCAGAATGGCCAGTGGGCTAGGTCTAATGGACCAGATCTTGCAGCGGTGGCTGCCTGGATGCTGAGCTTTGTAAAATACTCAGAACTGAGTGGGAAAGAGATATAATTTATTCGTCATGTTTACCATGAGCAAGAAATGGCTGGAAACACACATGGTAGGGGTTTGTCAAGATGATTTAGGGATATAAGGAGTTGGGAGAGTTTCCTAGAAGAATCGTGTGGGTGGCATCCATGGCATTCACATGTGTGGGTGTGGGTGACTGAGAGAGAGAGAGAGAGAGAGAGAGAGAGAGAGAGAGAGAGGAATGCGTGAAGCAGCAACAGAACCACAAGTTTCAAAACAAAAACTGACTATTCCCCACTGACTCAAATTCTTTGGGACAATGAGATTTTCTGGTATCACAATCTCACAGGTGGCAAGGCCTAGTGGCACAGGCCTATAATCCCAGTACTCTGGGAGGCTGAGGCAGGAGAATTACAAGTTTGAGCCCAGCCTGGGCAAAGGAAGCAACTTAGACTCGCTCTCAAAATCAAAACTGAGGGAGCTAGAGGAATAGTCCAGTGGTTAAAGCACTTGCCTACAAGTGCAAAGTACCTGAATTTGATTCTCCAGCACCACATAAGCCAAGCTTGGTGGTGTACATCTGTAATCCTAGCACTAGGGAGGTTGAGGCAGGAGGACTGCTGTGAGTTTGAGGCCACTCTAAGTTACATAGTGAGTGTAGAACCAGCCTAGACTACAGAGTGTGACCCTATCTCAAGAAAAAAGAAAGAAAGATAGATAGATAGACAGATAGATAGATAGAAATAAAGAATATCAAAGCTGGAAAGTAGGCTGGGGATGTAGCACAGTATGAAGGTTCTGCATTGAATCCTCAGTACCACACACACACACACACACACACACACAAAAAAATCAAATCAAAAGTACCTGGCCAACCTACCCCATTACCTGTTCATCCTCATCCTGGGTTCTGGCCTGCAGCAGCTGGAGAAGGCGTGAGGCTGTCAGGCCACCACTGGAGTCAATGTACAGGATGTTCTGCTGCAGGCTGTAGGCTACGTTTGCAGCCACACATAGACATATCTGAAAAGGGATGGGACCTCAAGTGAACCTGAGACCTCAGGGAGGGAAAGCCTAGCAGGGAAGCTCTCCACCAGTGGGCTCAGGTCCCAAAAACACAAGTAGGTCAAAGCCAATCCCACTTTTCATCACTCATCTGGTCTCTTTTGACCTCTAAATCCTAAGAACACTGGCAGGAGCTCCTCCAGGGATCTCAGGCCCTGCACCCTTTCCCCCAGTCCTCCTGGCTCAAGTATTTGGATATTGTGGACTACCTGTAGACTTCACATGCTGTTAGGAGGGGGGGCATGGTTGCGAGGGGGGATCACTGAGATATGGGGGACCACCAAGGGTGTGGCTTGGAAGGATGACCCCTAAGTTTCATGTGTACCTGGGTTTTGCCGCTCCCTGGACCTCCCACAATTTCAGTCACTTCTCCCGTATAGAGACCAGCATCCAGTAGTTTGTCCAGGCTGATGGCAGAAAAGGAGAGAAGAGAATCAACCAAGAGGTTAGATTAGCAGGAAGAAAGAGAAGATAACACAGACCTTCCTTCCAAGCACTGGCTCTGGCCAGAAATGCCCTAGCTCTCTGGCTAGCAGGCTCCTCCTCCTCGTGCCATTCCCTTCTGGGAAGGAGGGCAAGCCTAAATGTTTGTACGACTCCTTCCACTCTACCGTATTCTGGATTTGGAATGTCCCCTAAAAGCTTCATATATTTGAATGTTGTGGACCATCTATGGATTTCTCATGGTGTTAGGAGGCGGGGCCTGATTGGGGCAGGTCACTGAGGGTGTGGTGGGTCACCAAGGGCAGGACATACGCCGGCCTCTGCTTCTCTCCAAGCCCTGATCCTTCCTTTGGATGCCATGAGCTGCTCTTCTCTGTTGCCTGCCAGCCATAAACAGACTGAGACCTCTTGAAATGTGAGCTAAAATAAACCTTGCCTCCTCTAAGCTGTGGGTGATGGGTATGGTGTTCCACCAACAAGAAAGTAACTAAGACACACTCCTTAAGATCACCTCTCAAGACTGGCTCTGGACACCCTATCCCTCCATTCTCCAAGGAAGCCCTGTGGGCTTCCTTGATCACATTCCCATAATGTGTGATTTTTCCCTATAACTCTGCAATAAGTACACATTCACAGAAAGTTGAAAAATATACAAAAGATCCCACGTAGCTTCCACTTGGTTTTGCCATGTTAACATCTTGCACTGTAAGAGCTAGGCTACTGGGCTAGGGGCATAGCTCAGCAGTTAAAGTGCTTGCCTAGCACGCAAGGCCCTGGGTTTGATTACTCCAGCACCACATAAACCCCGTGTGGGGGTGTACTCTATAATCCCAGCACTCAAGAGGTTGAGGCAGGAGGATTGCCATGTATTTGAGGCCAGTTTGGGCAAGTGAATTCAGGACCAGGCTGGACTACAGAGCCAGGTCCTATCTCAAAAAATAAATAAATAAATAAAAGGAAAATAAAAGAGATAGGCTCATTCCCTATAGTTCACTATCACAACAAAAAAATGGACATTGCTACAATGCCAGAGCTGACCTGGGTTTCACAAGTGTTGCCTGCACTCTAGTGTGTTGTTCTACATCACCCTGTCACATGTAAGACTGTGAATACCACACCCCAGACACAGAACCCTTCCAGCACCACAAGTCTCTCGTGCACCGCCTTGTTTACCCTTCGCCCTCCCATCCACCCCAGCCTCTGGCGACCTCTGATCTGCTCCGTGTCTCATGTCACTGAAGAGCATCACGCGAACAGAAGGCTACACTGTGTCACCTTTGTGACTGGCTTCTCATTCAGCCTCCTTCCCTTGGATCCACTCAAGTTGCCACGTGTGCACAGTTCACAGTGCACTCCTTCTTCCTGCTGAACAGTATTCTGTGCCGTGGACATATCAGTTTGCGTCACCATTTACCCATTGAAGAATATCTTGGTTGCTTCCAGTTTGGGGCTTTTATAAATAAAACTGCTATGTGTATAGGTTTATTTATTTATTTATTTATTTATTTTGAAACAGGGTCTTGCTTTGTAGCCCAGGATGGTCCTGAATTCACCGTGTAGTGCAGGTTGGCCTTGGACTTGCAATCATCGTGTCTCAGCCTCCTCAGTGCTAGGACTACAGGCATGCGCCACCACAACTGGCTTAAGGGGTGCTGGGGAATCAAACTCAGGTACTTAGCACTTAAGGGCCTTAACCACTGAGACATTTCTCCAGCCCCGTCTATGTCTCAACCTGGGCTTCATCTCTGTGTGATACATGCCAGTCTTAGTCACAGTTTTGTTACTGAGACACAATACCCAGTAACCACAACTTAAGGGAGGAAAGGTTTATTTTAGCTTATAGTTTTTTTTCTTTTTTTTTTTTTTTCCTGAGACAAGGTCTCACTCTGTAGCCCAGGTTGTTCTGAACTCACTATGTATCCCAGGCTGGCCTTGGACTCACAGCAATCCTCCTGTCTCAGCCTCCTGAGTGCTGGGATTACAGGTGTGCACCACCACGCCCAGTTTATGTGGTGCTGGGAAAATCAGGTACTTAGCACTTGCTAGGAACACACTTCAACTGCTGAGCCATTCCTCCAGGCCTATCATTTCAAGTCTTGGTCCATACATGGGCAGCTGGCAGTCGCAGAAGCACAAGGCAGAGGCCCAGCAGGAGAGAAGCTGCTCACGCATGGCAACCAAGAAGCCAATGGGGTGAGGAAGGGCAGAGCTATAGAGTAGCCTTCAGGGTATGTCCCAGCCATCTGCCTCTTGCAGTTCCAGCCCCAGTGATCAGCCCTTTCCATCCTGGCCCCGCATTTAACAGCACATGGAATCCACAGATACTCTACAACATCCAAATACACGAGGCTTTTGGGGGATGTTCTAGATCTAAATCATAGCAATGCCTAAGAACGTAATTGCTAAGTTGGACGGTAAGCACATTCTGACAAGAAAACACCCAACTATTTTCCAGAAGAGCTTAGACCATTTAACGTCCCAACTTGCAAGAAAATGGGTAACTCAGTCTCTCTACATCCTCTCTAGCTTTTGATGTTATCATTTATTTTATTTTATTTTATTTTATTTTATTTTATTTTATTTTTGAGACAGGGTCTTGCTCTGTAGCCCAGGCTGTTTCTCAACTCACTATAGAGACCAGGCGGGTCTTGGACTCATGGCACTCCTCCTGTCTCAGCCTCCCTAGTGCTGGGATTACAGGCGTGCACCACCACACCCGGATTTATATCACTAATTTTTATTTAACCATTTCGTAACATCCCATGTGGCTTTAATTTGGATTTCCCTAATAGCCAGCAATGGACATCTTTTCACGTGCTTATCTGCCAACTGCTGGTCCTCTTTGGTGAAACGTCTGTTCAGGTCTTCTTTCCACTCATGTTCATGTCTTTTGTCTTGTCTCCAACTGAACTGTCTGGGTCTTTACTGTCTGGTCTATACTGGGGAATTGAACCCACAGCCTTGTACATGCTAGACAAACACTTTAGCCACTGTGTTATGCTCCCAGCCCCACTTTTCAATCTAAAGTATTATTTTTGTGGTATTGGAGATCGTGCTCAGGGCATTCGCATTAAGCTATCCCTACCTCATTTTTTTTTTAAGGCAGGGTTTTGATCTTTGGCCCAGGCTGGTCCTGAACTCAATATGGAGCCCAGGCTGGCTTTGGACTCACAGCACCCCTCCTGTCTCAGCCTCTCAAATGCTGGGATTACAGGCATGCACCACCACACCAGCTTATAAGTCGGGTACTTAGCGCTTGACTTAGCACTTGCTAGGCAAGTGCTTTAACTGCTGAGCCATTCCTCCAGCCCCAAGTACCCCATTTTTATTTCTGATTTGTAGAGAGAGGGTTTCACTAAATCACTAAATTGCCTAGACTGGGATCAAATTTGTAATCCTCCTGCATCAGCCTCCCACAGTGCTCACATTACAGGCCTGAGCCACCAGTTCCATTTTTTTTTTTCCTTTTTTTTTTTTTTTTTTTTTCTCTGTAGCCCAGGCTCGTCCTGAACTCACTGGTGTAGCCCAGGCTGGCCTTCGACTCAGGACAATCCACCTGCCACAGCCTCTCAATTGCTGGGATTACAGGAAAGTGCCACCATGCCCAGATTTTATGTGGTGCTAGGGAATCAAACTCAGGGACTTGCGCTTCCCCAAGTGCTTTAACCACTGTGCCATTCCTCCAGCCCCACCAGTACCAGTTTTACTGGAGCATTCTTTTGGTGCCAAGTCTCAAGGCCTTTGGTTAGGCCTAGTTCCCCAAGATTTTCTCCACCACTTTGCTCCAAAAGCTTGATAAACTTACATTTTACATTTAAGTTCTTGGTTCACTTTTAGTCAATTTTTGTATGAGATTTAGAATTATTATTATTGACCTGTGATGTCCATTAGCTCAACACCATTTGTTTGTTTGTTCATTTACTTGTTTGTTTTTATGGTTCTGGGGATTGAGCCAAGGGCCTTCGCACCAAACCACATCCCCAGTCCTTTTTTATTTTTGATTCTGAGACAGGGCTTGTTAACTCAGTAAGCTGTCCAGGCTGAGCTTGAACTTGCAATCCTCCTGTCTCAGCTTCCCAAAGTGCTGGGCTTATGTTGACAATTTCAGTTTCCACATGTTCATTTTGAGTACAGAGAAACACGATTGATTTTTCTGTGTTGATCTTATATCCAGCAACCTAACTGAACTAGCTTATTAGTTCCAGGAGCTTGTAGTATTATCGCTATTTACTTGCTTATTTTCTTTCTCCTCCAGGTACAGCACCCTGGAGCAAGGACTGGGCCTCACCCCTGTTGCATCCCCAGCACTACTACAGGCCTGAAAACCCAGAGGCACAACATATGGAACTGGAGAAACGAGTTAACAGGACTGGGCCATTACTCGAGTAGTTCCTGTACGGCAACACTCTGCCTGTGGCAGCCTTGGGATGAACCCCAGGACACAACCAACCCTAACCTAGTTCTGCCCCTGAATCAGCATGCAACAGGTCACCACCGCTGCAGGCGACGAAGCTGTTCCTGAGGCACCGCCAGTACTACTGCTCAACTCCACGTGTATCCCTTCCTGAAGCTGCGGTCACCTTCACGGCCCCAGGCTTCTCATGACCTTCCTATACACAGGAAACAGCACTCTGGTGTAATCACCTTGCGTGTTTTAATATCAGGACTACAAGTTACCATCAGTCAAACGCTCTGGTTCCCACTCGAGGCCTGTGGCTTCTTGGGATACTGTGCTCACCTTGTCTCCATTTAGTATACACTCGTTTAATAAGCACCCAGCCTTGGGCACTCTCAGGTCCCGTTCTTCCAATGGGGACCTAGCAAGCCCCAGTGGTTTTTTCAATACAGTTCTCCCTTTGTGGACCAGTCTAGAGTGACTAGCTCTAGGGAATTAATCAGGATGTGAATTCTCAGCTCCAACCCCTCAGACCTACTTTATAAAAAAATTCTTGGGGAGAATCTCCTACCTGGTTACAATAAAAACTCCAGGTGATTCTGGTACATACTTAAGTTTGAGAACTTTTAGACTAATAATTCTTGAGTCTGCCTGCACACTCCAAAGAATCTGTTGTTGTTATTGGTTTCTAGTGTGAAAGTGGGAGTGGGTATTAAGCAAGCCCAGGGCCTTCACACTGAGCTATATCCACAGCACATTTTGAGTCAGACACAGGGTCCCACTAAGTCACTAAGCTGCCCAGGCTGGCTCAAACTTGAGATCCTCCTGCCTCAGCCTCTCACAGTGCCGGGATTATGGCCTGTACCACTGGGCCTGGCTTATTTTGTGTTTCATATAGGTCATGCTATGTTGCCCAGGCTGGCCTCAATTCTTGGGCCTAAACAATCCTCCTGCCTCAGCCTCCTAAGTAGCTAGGACTAAAGATAGGCATGCCCCACTCCATTTGACTCTCAAGGGAATTTAAAATATCCCTCCATCGGCAGTTCCCCACATTGCCTGAACGCTGGAGCCACCTGGAAGCTCCAAAACATTGATGCCTGTCCCAACTGCATGGAATGCTCATGGATCTCAGGGAGGCTTGGAATGTTTAAAGTTCTCCTGGTGATTCTAAAACGTAAACAAGTCTGGGAACCACTGTCCAGGCCCAATGAAGTTGGAATTTGTAGAAGAGGGATGCAAAATAAGTATTTCTCTTTGTTTCCCAGATAACACTTAATGTGCAGCCAGAGTTGAACCACTGGCACTTGATTCTAATCCAGAACCCACCACAACCAGGTGCTATAATGCACATCTGTTACTGCCACTACTCAGGAGGCTGAGGGCAGGGGGATCACAAATTCAAGGCCAGCCTGGACAACACAGTGAGACCCTGAAAAAAATAAAATAAAATGAGCTGGAGTGTAGCTCAGTAGCAAAGCACTTGCTTAGCATGTGTAAGGCCATGGGTTCCATCCACAGCACCCAAAATAAAAGTATTAACTATACCCACAGCTTGAGGCTCAGTATTCCCAAATCCACCTCCACCTCCCACCTAATTTTCTTTTTTCTTTCTTTCTTTTTCTTTTTTCTTTTTTTTTTTTTTTTGAGAAAGGGTCTCACTCTGTAGTCCAAGCTGTCTTGAACCCACTAGGTAGCCCAGGCTGGCCTTGAACTCACAGCAGTCCTCTTGCCTTAGCCTTCCAAGTGCTGGGATCACAGGTATGCACCACCACACCCGGATTCCCACCTAATTTTCTAGTCTAAGAGGACTGCTCCTATTGCCAAGAAACCCTTCTACCAATATGCCCTCCATCACCTGTAACCTAGCTCATCAATAGAGACAGGAACCCACAGCCACAACTGCCTAGAACACAAGTGATTTTTGAGATTTATCTTCAACTTGTCCCTCTAAACTGCCTTTCAGTCATTCTTTCAACCATGCACTCAAACAGCAGCTGAACATCTCAGACTTCCTAAAGGTCTTTTTCGAAAAAGAGGGAGTACACAGAACAGACAAGGCTCTGATCTGCAGAAAACAATGAATCTCCTTCATCAATGTGGCATTTCCCCAGGTACACTACATGCTTTATCACCCTGAAATAATTCATACTGCACCTGAACTCTAAGGGTTCCAAGAGCCAAGCCCAGTGGCATACGCCAGCAGTCTCAGCACTCAGGAAGGCTGAGGTAGAAGGATCAGAAGTTTGAGCCCAGTCTAGCTAACTTACTGGCTTAGTAAGACTGTCTCACAAATCAAAATGGGCTTGGAATGTAGCTCACTGTGTTCACCCTGGGCTTGATCCCTAGTAATACACACACCCACAAAATAAATAGATGAATAAAAATAGATAAGGAAGGGGGTGGAGGAATAGCTCAGCAGTTAAATGCTTTCCTTGCAAGCTCAAGGCCCTGGGTTCAATTCCCCAACATCACATAAACTGGGCATGGTGGCATATGCCCATAATCTCAGCGATCACAAGACTGAGGCAAGAGGATTACAGTGAGTTCAAGGCCAGCCTGAGCTACATAGTGAACTCAGGACCAGCCTAGACTACAAAGTGAGATCCTGTCTCAAAAAAAAAAAAAAAAGATAAGAGTCTGAAAAGGCTTGCAACATTAAGAGACCAGTTAAATTTGCTTTCATCAGGCATTTCTCAAACTTTCGACTACACTCCTTCAACACTTACACCCCTTTTAAACTTACATAAACTATCCATAGCACACTGTAAGGAATTTTAGAAAGCTACTAAGTTACCTTTGACTCTTCACACATATCTCATCAAGTCTAGTAGTAGGTTGAATTCTCTCTCTCTCTCTCTCTCTCTCTCTCTCTCTCTCTCTGTGTGTGTGTGTGTGTGGTACTGGGGATCAAGCCCAGGGCCTTCACAATGAGGTACAATCCTCAGCCTATTTAGTTTTGATTTTTAAGACAGAGTCTTGGCAAACTGCTAAGTTGCCCAGACTCACACTTGCGATTCTCCTGCCTCAGCCTCCAAGTACCAGGATTCCAAGTCTGCTACTGGCCTGGCCCATTTCTTCTTTCACATGCCTCTCACTGCCCTCCTTCCGGCTCACATATTCCCTACCAGTACAATCAGACCTCTCCTAAGTTTCTCTTGAAGAGTCGCCCCTGCACACCTCTGCCTATCACTCCATCTCCACAGTGGCCTCCCTCCCTGAGGGAAGCAACAGGGCAGACGAGGCCAAGCTAGGTGGTTAGACATGGTCTCATGAGCCTGGTCTGCCATGACCAGCAGCATCTTGAGCAAGCTATTTAACCTGAGTGCTGAATTGCTCATCTATTAAAGACAACTTCAGTGGCAACACACTTACTCATCAGTGGCTGTGAAGAACAAATGAAATCATGTACCACAATGCCCACCTGTCCCTCAAGGCCAAGGCCACCTCTTCCAGGGCTGTCCTGCAGCTCCTGGACCTGGAGCTGGTTGTCCTGCCACCCTCGGTGCACACGTGCTGGTTGTATCAGCTCCCTTAAACCCAAAGGCCAATGTGCTTCCTGTGACCACTCCCTCCTCGCTGCCACCTCCCGTGTGCTTCCAGTCTCTCACATCCACGTGCTTTTCTCCTAGACGCCCAGGTGCCACACTCCCTAAAGACAAGGGCCTTGCCACACTCCTATCACGGGTCATCTGCGTGTGGCTGGCACAGAGCAGATACTCAGCCAGTGCTTGACAGATGACAAATTCAGCCCCACCCCCCAGCAACAGCAAGCACCTCACTGTACAAACCGCGGACAAGAGACTTGAGTTATGGAAACAGCCAAGGCCAAATCAATCCAAACACCTCCATGATGGCAGAAGTTATTCGTCAAACTTTGCACAACAGCCCAGGAAAGGGGTGAGGGTTCCTTGGCCACACAACACCTGATATCTTCCAGGTCTTTCCCAGCCCAAATACCACGGCACAGTGCGGGCACTCCTTTCGGTGAGCTTGTGGATTCCGGAGCATCCGTGTGGCAGCGGCACCAGGCTCTGGGCCAGACACCTCTAGGCCCAAGCTTCACCTCTGCTACCTGCTCCTCAGAAGCTAAACACAAGTGGGGCTAACAATCTCTTAAGAGTCACTGGATGAGACGACCTGCATGCACAGGCTCCCAGTAAACACCCATCGTGCCCTGTTCTCTCTTGCCTCACCTTTAAGTGACATGGGGAGTAGGGACAGAGCAGACACCAGTCTACTGAGTAAAAACGACATACTACTGACATCCCGTGTTATAGGACAGGCTCTCCACCAGGGCGATTTTGCCTCCAGGGGATATTTCGCTGTGAATGAAGACATTTTTGACTGGAACAACGAGGGACAGGGGAGATGACAATAGCACCTAAGAAAAAAAGTTAGAGATGCTAAGACACCCTCCAATGCACAGGACTGCTCCCGAATAAATATCCCAGAGTATCAATGGTGCCAAGGCTAAGAAACCTGGTAACCCTGAAACTCTGTTCTAGGGTAAGAGAATTCATGCTACCTCTCCCGATACGGACAAGCACGCCAAGTCCCACGTTCTCCCCTTCTACCCCACATACGCATACAAACCTTCCGATGCCGGTGGACAGAATGGCAGTGGACGTCTTCAGGTCCTCATAGAGGTCCGCGCCATTGACCGGGAAAGCTGAGAACTGAGCCAGCAGCACCCGCCTCACAGCCACCAGCGCCTGCCAAACGGGAGACAGGCAGGCTCCGGAGCCGCCACACTGCTTGGCAGCAGGCAGCCCAGGTCTTCCAGAGCCCCTTGTCAACCTCTGGCCACCTCTCATTCAGGCGGCTCAGAGACGGGCACTAGAAGGCACGCTAGTGTGCAGCGTGAAGACCACGAGCTCACCTTGTAAGACAAGCCACACTTCTGGGCCACGTCCTCCAGGTCTGCCGCCACCAGGTCCACCACTGTAAACAAGACACGTGCAGCTGACCGGCAGCAGGGAGGGCCTGGGCTTCCCACACTTTCCTCCTCTGTGAAGCAGAGCTGTTGGGCTGTTTGGTTTGGTTTGGTTTCTGGCACTGGGAATCTAGACTAGAACCTTCACACTGAGTTACATCCCCAGACCATCACGTAGTTTTCATTGTGGGCCAGGGTCTCGCTCAGTTGCCCACACTGCCATCAACCTGTGCTCCTGCGGCCTTAGCCCTCAGCGTGCTGGGACCACAGGCCTACTTCCGAGCAGCAAACCCAGGGACCAGGGCGCACAGCTGCCGGTCCCGGCGTGGTGCCCGCCTCCTGCCTCTCCAGTTAAAGGGAGGCGCCCTCAGGAGCGCACGACAGCAGCGCGGCCCGGCGGGTCGCCCAGGCCGTGCGCGCTCACCGGTCTTAATCCCGACACTCCGCAGAGGCTGGACCACGTCCTGGGTGAGGCCCGGACACAGTCCGGCCCTGAGCGCGCCCATGCCGGCTGCCCGTGGGGCCGGCCGGCCGGCGGTGGGCGTCCGCAGCGCGCCCTCCAAACGCCCCTCCGCGTTCCTTTCTGGACAGAGCCTAAGCGCCCGGCTGCGGGAGAATGGAGGAAACGAACGTGGGGGAAAGCCCGGCCCTCGCCGGACCTGCCGGGGCTCCGGCGCCGCTTCCGGGTTCCGGGCTCCGGGCCCGGGCGCGCGGCGCGGACCTGGCCTGCAGCGCCACCTGTGGGCCGCGCGGTGCACCGCGGCCACGCGCTTACCCCGACCGCGTCCCCGCTCCCCACGCGCCCCCGATCCAGCGCGCCACTGCGCCCCAGGCGCAACACGCCACCAGCGGCCGCATTGGGCTCCACCGTAATCAAAACACACACCGACCGTCTGATGAACCACTGGTGTGGCAATTTCGTGCCTAAAGCTGGGGACAAAAAGATAAAAGCAAGACAATTCCCTACCCTCCGGGAGCTTGGTGTTAGTGACAGAAGGGCTGGAGGAAAGGCTCAGGGGTGAAAGCGTTTGCCTAGCAAGCGCTTAGGCTAGCGTTGAGTGCCTGAGTTCCATTCCCCAGCACCACATAAACTGGGTGCGGTGGTGCACGCCTGTAATCCCAGCACTTGAGAGGCTGAGGCAGGAGGATTGCCTTGAGTCCAAGGCCAGCCTGGGCTCCATAGTGAGTTCAGGGCCAGTTTATAGAGTGAGACTGTGTTTCAAAAATAAGAAAAAAAAGAAAAGAAAAAAAGAAAGAAAAGGCCTGCTTAGACATGTTAGTGATAGAGTCAATGCAAGGAATCAAATCAGATCATTATAGGTTGTATGACATCACTAAGACAGAGAAAAGCACATGAACAGCAATTACTTATTTTTCCAAAAGGTTGCGCTTTTGTTTTATGGAGAGAAAAATTCTTGGATATCTAGAACATACAAAATATAATTTGCTCTTTTGAAATTTCCTTTGCTTTGCAACATCCACTGGAAGAAATGGAACAATTTCACAAGCCTATGAGGAGGTGCTATTTGTCCACACTATACAAATGAGGATACCGAGGTAAGGTAAAGTCGTTTGCTAAAGATTTACATGGCTAGTAAGCGTGGGACTGGACTTCAAGTCCACCTCCTGTGCTATCATATTAACTTATGTATGTATGTATTGATTGATTGATTGACTGACTGCAGTATTCAGGACTGAACACAAGGCTTTTGCACTAAGTCCATTTTTATTTATTTATGTATTTTTGAGACGGGGGTCTTTCTCTGTAGCCCAGGCTGGTCCTGAACCACTCTGAAGCCCAGGCTGGCCTTGGATTCACGGCAGGCCTCCTGCCTCAGCCTTCCAAGTGCAGGGATTATAGGCATGTGCCAACACACTGGCTTTATCTGGTACTCAGGAATTGAACTCATGGCCTTGCGCATGCAAGGTGTGCACTTTGACCACTGTTCCATTCCTCCAGCACCCCAGCCCATTTTTATTTTTGATTTTGAGTCAGGGTCTCACTAAGTTGCCTAGGCTGAGCATGGACTTGTGTTCCTTCTGCTTCGTCCTCCCCAAGGACTCACAGGTACTGGGTCTGCGGGCATGGGCTGCCATGCCAAGCTGCCAGTGCTACTTAACAGGTCTGCTTTCCACACCCCCACCCCCAAAGTGGCGAATGTTTTCCTACTATAGTTTTGTTTATTCCAGTACTGGGGATTGAAACACTGATCTACTCTTCAGCATATTGTTACTATTAAATTTTGAGACAGGGTTTTGCTAAATTGCCCAGGCCAGCTCTGAACATGCAGTCCTCCCGCCTCAGCCTCCGAATGGCTGGGATTACTGGTTATGTACCACAGCACCTCGCTCAGGTGGTTTTCCTGGCAACAGGGATAATGCCTGGCCCGTTTCTTATTTATCTTTTGGTCCCCTTAAAAAAACTCCTGCAGCACCCACCGTGGTCACTCATCACTTTATGGCCTTATAAGTGAGGTTGTGGCACACTGGAAATTCTAGCAGTAGAGCCAGGTCACGTGTGAGCTCTGAAGTCCCAGGAGCCATCTGGCCTTTCCCTCTGCACAAGTGGGCCTGATGTTGAGGGGTTTCTACCTACACAGGGCTTCAGCACCTAGTGGCGAAGTCTCCCACCCCTCCAGGGCCACTTCCTCAGCTTCTGGGGCAGCTCTGAAGGACCCAAGTGCTAAGTGTTGTCACGTCTTAAGGGAACGGCAGGGCTGTTGTGACCACAGTATGTCAGAGCCAGATGCAGCCTGAAGGGCTATAAAACTCGCTCCTTGATTCTCCCCCACCCATTGGGTCTTTAGCTGCACAGCAAGCCTCCAATCAGAGTGGCCCTACCTCCTACAGGCTATGATGATTGTGAAGTCAGCTTATTACACCCCTGCCCCACCTAAGCTAGGCGGGGGCTTACTGCTCCCGCAGTTTTTCACTTCCTGTCAGCTGGTTTGCCCTGCATGGTGATGGCTGCAATCCTGAACAAACCACAGATGGCATCAGAGGGGCTCTGTAAAGTGGGGGACGAGGAGGGAGCCACACCAAAGAAGGAACCTGTTGATGTTACAAATGGGCTTGACCCGCTGCTGAAGCCCTTTCCAAACTCCAAATTTATGAACCGCACTGTCGCTACCAAAGGATTCCCGCTTTCCTCAAGAGGCAGCTTGGCTAACTTCTTGGACAAAGATACCATTAATCTCATGTAAGACACAAGTGTGGCCACCCCCTCTGCTTTCCAAGGCTGAGGCTGGGGAGGGGAGGTGGGGCAAGGCTGGACAAGCATCATCTCCTCGACCTGTCTCCACTCCGTCCCTGGCTCAGGGCAGAGCGTGGAACTGGTGGGGCTAATGTGTTCCAGCCTCAAATTTGTTCTTAACATAGTGGGCTGCCCACTCCAGGAAGCCTTTCCGGACTGTCATCCTGTTGACCAAGTTCCTTTCCCTGTTTGGCTAGGCCCTCCCCTACCCCTATGCTGTTCTCCTGTCCTTCTTCTCTTTGATACCTTCACCTGTCTGATGATGTTGCCCCAGAAGTGTGCCTGCCTTCCACTTGTGACTCATTTTTATTCTTCCTGAATTGTTTCCTCTACCTCATACCACAAAACTTTCACACCAGCAAGGTGTCCAACCCAATGTTAAGACCTAGAAATATGGGGCTGGAGGAAAGGCTCAGAGGTTGAAGTGCTTGCCTAGCAAGCGCTGAGTCAAGCACTAAGTACCCGAGTGTGATTCCCCAGTACCACATAAGCCAGGCGTTGTGGTGCACACCTGTAATCCCAGCACTCAAGAGGCTGCAGCAGGAGGACTGCCGTGAGTCCAAGGACAGCCTGGGCTCCATTGTGAGTTCAGGACCAGCCTGGGTTACAGAGAGAGTCCCTGTCTTAAAAAAAAAAAAAAAGAGCTGGGGATGTAGCTCAGTGCAAAGGCCATGAATTCGACCCCCAGTGTATACGCGCGCACGCACACACACACACACACACACACACATGGATGATAAAACATGTAAGATAAGTGCAATGCCTTCAGAGGGACTTGATAAAGATTGAGAGACACCTGGGTGTAGAGAGGAGAGTGTCTGGAAGAAGTGGTATCTGAACAGCATCTCCAGGGAAGGGATGATATGGGGCTGAGGGAATTGTATGCAGGGCAGTTTTATGGGGGTGGCCTGTGCAGTCACACACAGTCCCACTGTTTAGAAGGGGCCTGAGTTTAGTTTAATGCTTGGCTGTCACTATCTTGATATCATTGATAATTCTCAGCAGAAGCTCTGAGCTTTAATTTACACTGGGACTCACAAACTATGTGGTTGGTTTGTCTTGATGATCTGAGAGGAACGTGGTGCCCATCCCGTCAGGACCTGTAAGTGTGGTCTAGCTAAACTGACCCAGGCTCGTACAGCAGACTTCGTGGGATAGCGGAAAATCCTTAGGCAAGGAACTCAAATTCTGATCCAAGTTCTACCTGAGACATAGGGCCAAAGACAAGCTCACTAGGATCAAGGATTCTCCGTCCTCATTTGTAAGTGGGGCTAAGACTCATCACTCAGGAATGCTGTGAAGATCAGAAAGAGTACGCGGGGCATAGTGGCCTGCCACGCCACTTCAGCGCCAGCATTTCAATAACTAAATCTAAAACAATAGATTCACTAGAATAATTTGAAGCATAAATGACATCCCTATCCAGACTTTTCAGCCTAAGGACATAAGAACTTGGTGGGGAAATCATTTATTCCAAATGTTCAAGGGCTAGCAGACGGTGTGGGTAGATCAGGATTTTTCAGAGGGAGGTTGATGGGCTAGAACGCTGGCAGAAAAAATATGGCCTTTCAATCGTGAAATGAGAGGCTGACTTAGAATAAGGGGTCCATAAACTGGATTGTGACCTGTTAAGGAATCTTGAGGTCCTTCTAGCTGATGAATACCAGCATGATCAAACTTAATTAAAATTGAGTTGGAAATTCCAGAGCACATAGAATAAATATTAGTCTTTGTAACATTATAGGTGTGTGTGTGTGTGTGTGTGTGTGTGTGTGCGCGCGCGTGCGTGTGTGTGTGTGTGCATTTTTTATTTTGGGTCAAGGTTAACAATGATGTGAGAGGCTGGGAGTGCAGCTTAGTGGTTAGAGTGCTTGCCTAGCAAGCACAAGACCCTACGTTTGACTGCCCAGCATCACATCAACTGGGTATGTAATCCCAGCACTCAGGAAGCTGAGGCAGGAGAATTGCCATGCATTTGAGGCTGGTCTGGGCTACATAGTGAGTTCAGGACAAGCTTGGACTAGAGTGAGACCCTGTCACAAACAAACAAACAAAAAACTAATCTTTTTGATTGGTCCATTTCATCAGTTTAAAAAATTAAGTGGTAGGGAATTGAGTACAGTTTTTCTTTATAATAGAAAGAACTTATAAAACAATTATTATTAAAGATAAAAGAAGCATAAAAAAGTTAAAATGACTTAAAGCTACATGTATCAATATAGATAAATCAAAACAACACTGAGTAAAATAAAGCAAGTTGCAGATGGAAATGTGCTGAATACCTTTACATAAACTCCAAAAACATGCAAAATAACAGATCTTGCCTAGGGATAGCATACATATATAATAAACCTATATAAAGAGACACAGTGAGTAATAGAAAATTTAAAATCTAGTCTACTGGTTACCTCTGCTTGGGAGGATATAGAGTGTGGTAAAATACAGAAGCATCCAGGGCCTTTAATGATACTGATAACATTTTCTTTTTCTTTTTCCTTTTTCCTTATTGGGGGTGGAACTCAGGGCCTTGCATGTGTTAGGCAAGTGCTGTATCCCTGAGCTACATCCCCAGCCTAAGGTTTTGCCTCTGAAGCTAGATAGAGGGTAAATGGAAGTTTGGTATATTATTGTTATGACTTTTGCAGTATTGAGGATTTTATATATATGTATGTATATAATTAATTTATTGATTGACTGATTCAGTATTCTGGGGATTGAGCCCAGGGCCTTCGCACTGAACTATATCTCAAGCCCATTTTTATTTTTGATTTTGAGACACGGTCTTGCTAAGTCACTACATTGCCCGGCTGAACTTAAATTTGTGATTCTTCTGCCTCAGCCTCCCAGAATGAAGGGATTATGGGCTTGCACTGAGCCAGGCTCTATATTTTATTTTGAGACAGAGTCTCACTTACTCACTGAGTTGATCCGGCTGGTCTGAACTTGTGATCCTCCCGCATTAGCTTTACAAAGTGCTCGGATTACAAGCATGCACCACCATGTCCAACTTAATGCATTATTCTTGATATATTTGTGTATGTCTAAAATATTTCATAGTTTAAAAAAATCAAACACCTGAGCATGGTGGAATATGTTTATAATCCTAACACTTGTGAGGCTGAGACAAGAGAATTGTGAATTCAAGTCCAGCCAAGAAGACATTAGCAAGACCATACTTCAAAACAAAAGCATCAGCAAAAACAGAAGAATAGCTTTTCAGCACCCACCCAATATATATATATATATATATATATATATATATATATATATATATACATATATAGTACATAGTGTAGATTATTAATTTACATGCTATGTATTAGTTTTATTGTTACTTATAAATTACATTAAGTATTAAATATTAGTAAGGCTCAATTTGCTGTAGTCATCCCCTGAGGCACCTGCACCCCACTTTGAAGGACTGAAAAGTTTTAGTAGTTTCACAAATTGCGGTTCTCAAAGTAGAATCATTTAAAGATCTTATTAAACATACAACTTCCCCTGTCACAACCCAACTGGGGACAATAATCTGTATTTTTAGTAATACCATGGAATGTCTGATGCACTGCTGCAGCAGAGTGATAAAGGTGTTCCAAGCTGTTTATTATGTTTTGTTTATTTGTATATTTGTTTGTTTATTGAGACAGGGTCTCACTCTGTAGTCCAGGCTGGTCTCTAACTCACTTTGTAGCCCAGGGTGGCCTTGAATTCATGGCAATCCTCCTGCCTGTACCTCCCTTGGTTTATGTGGTGCTGGGGGACCGAAGGCAGGGCCTCGTACTTGCTAGGCAAGTATTCTAATTGCTGTGCGATTCCTCCAGCCCTCCAAGCTGTTTAGAAGCAGCTGCTAAGGGAGACCAAGGCATGTGCTGCAGGGTCCTACGGCTGGATGGGCTGAAGTGGCCTCCTTCACTTGACCCACCTATCTCCCTTTCATTCCAGGAAGCCGATGCCAGTGGAGGATTTCGAGTCCAGCTCTGATGACACCAGCATGTCCCCAACCTCCTCCTTGCTGAACCCCATCAAACTGGCTGTGACCCATCCCAACAGCAGCTTCTTTGCAGGATTGCTGGAGGGTGAGCTGAACAAACTCAGCTCTCCTTCGAAGGCTAAGAACACAGAAAAGCAGGACCTGGCACTCTGCCCCCAAGCATCTATGTCCAAGGTGGCCCCCAAAGGCCTGCTGGACCTTGACAAACCCGAGCTGGATACAGACACCTCCTCGACGTGTTCAGAATCCCCTGTGGTCATTGATGTCCCAGAGCCCCCCTTCATCTGTGGACATACCGTCAGCGACTCCACAGCAGTGGTGCGTTTCACGGGTTTGTGCTCCTGGCAAAGGCTTCCTGTGCAAGCACTGAGCCGAGCCCTGTAGGGACTATGAAGATGTTACCATGTGCTCTGACCTCAATTCATGGTTTAGGAAGGGAGAGAGGGAGGGAGTGCCCATAAAGAACTCCAGTGCAAGACAGGAGGGCTCGGTGTTTCAGGAAAGAGTCAGATCAAGTACCACCAGGAATTCAGAGGGAAAGAAACTTTACTCTCAGATAAAAGAACAAGCTTGGAGGCTTTTGGTAACATTTGAGCTGGACATGGAGGTAGGATTTGAACATGATGAAAGGCATTCTGTGGGCCGATGACCCCTACCTCGCAGGTGGAAAAGCAGGAGGGGAAATGAGCAGCAGTCCTGTTTGATTCCTGGTCGTGATTCAGGTCCACCCTTTCGCCTATCATTTTGTCTAAGCCCAGATTCCTGGGCCTCATCCCTACAGAATTTTCAAGTGATGAGAATTTGCCTTGCTAACAAATTCTCATGGTGATACTGGTGTTGTGGCTCATGGCCTTCTCAAGTCGAGCAGCACTGTCCTGGAAAACAATAAGGGAAGGCAGGAGTTGAGCAAAGTTAGGTTTTTCTGGAGGTCCTCCAACCCCTGGCTATTTTAGAGATTTCTCTGTTGCAGTAGGGAACAGCTTTATACCAGGTAATAGGTGTAACTTTTCTTTTTCTTTTTTTTTTTTTTCCAGTGCTGTGGATCAACCCCAAAGCCTTAAACATGCTAGGCAAATTATTACTAAGTTCCTCCTCCGCCCTGATGGATGTAATCTGAACAGTACTTTAGAAAAATAAATCTGGGAGGCACACTGTTAGAAGGCCTGGAGCAACATTTCTGAAGGGCAGTACCCAGACAGGCTTTGTCACCATTACATGATAATTTGTTAGAAATTTAAATTCTCACCTTCTTCCATCATACTTGGGCTTACTGAACCAGCAACTGTGAAGGTAGGGACCAGCTTTAGTAAGTCCGTAGGGCATTCTAATGCCACCAAAGTTTGAGAAGTACAGGTCTAGATTGAGAAACCAGAAACAGGTTACTGGACAGGACAGCAGACCCAGGAATATGCGGTGTTATAAAACTTTCCTGAGGAGCTGAGCGTGTAGCTCAACAGTTGAAGTGCTTACTTAACAAGCACAAGGCCCTGGGTTTGTTCCCCAGCGCCACCTAAGGATTAGCTGGGTATGGGGGTGCTTGCCCATAATCCCACACTTGGGAGGCTGAGGCAGGAGAATTGCAGTGAGTTTGAGGCCAGCCTAGGCTACTCAGTGAGTTCAGGACCAGCTCTGGACTACATAACTTGACTCTATTTTTCCCCATTTTTGTTGATATATATATATATGATATAGAATGGTTATATTAGCTTGAGAATTTTGTGCACATATATATTGCATTACAGTCCCTTCCTCACTCCTCCCATCCCCCCTTTTTGGAGACAGGGTCTCAATCTGTGGCCAAGGCCATTCCTGAACTCACTATGGAGCCCAGGCTGGCCTTCAGCTCACCACAGTCCTCCTGCCTCAGCCTCCTGAGTGATGCACTTACAGGTGTGTGCCACCACGCCCAGCTTATGTGGTCCTGAGGAATCGAACTTGGGTACTTGGCACTTGCTAGGCAAGCTGCTTTAACCACTGAGCCATTCCTCCAGCCCCCCACTCTGCCCCACTTTTGACTATCCCATCTCCTCCCTCCTTCACCGACTCTCAGTATCTTATCCATTTTATTCTATAAATAGTCTGTATTCTGGGTTTCTGATAATAGAGAAACTATGTGATATTTAAACTTCTCACTTCATTAAACACGATGGCCTCAAGCTGCAACCACTTACCCACAAATGCCTCGATCTATTTGTTTTTATGGAAAAGCAGTATTCCAGTGTGTAAAGATGCCATGTTTTTTTTGAAGACTCTGTCTTTAAAAAAAAAAAAAAAAAGAACAAACAAAAAATACAAAAAATAAACCTCCCAAACCAAAAACCTTCCCTGAGACGTGTAGCCAGGCTTGGCAAACAGTGTTGTACAAAGCATGTGGGCCAGAGCTACAGGTTTGAATCTTGGCTGTCATTTCATTGCCATCTCTAAGGCAATCGTTAAGGTACTTCTCAACTGACACAGTGCAGAAAACATATGGAATGAGGGTGTACCCTGGAGCGGGCAGGGCAACGTAGGACAGGTGGTGCCACAGCTATGCCGGTGTGCTTTTGCCTTCCTGATCTCCAGCAGGGACCTGGGGGGAACATTCTCACTCACGTTGGAAGGACAGGCCAGGACTAAGGAAGCCTCGGGCTTTCTTTCTCCAGATTTCCTGGGCCTATGACCTGGGCAAGCAGCAAGTCAGTTTCTACCAGGTCCTGTTACAGGAGGTGTCCAATAGGATGGATGAGGAGTCTCCCAAAGCAAAGAATCCCCCTTGGGTCTTCAACAAGATCTTGGGCACCACTGTCAAGCTGATGGAGCTAAAGCCTAACACATGCTACTGCCTCGCTGTTCGTGCGGCCAACACAGCTGGGGTGGGGACGTGGTGCAAGCCCTACAAAGTAAGGCCTTGGCGGTGGGGCCAGGGCCGGGGAGAGGGCTGAACCCTGGGAACCCGGGTTTGGGAGGTAGAGTGCCCTGCGACTCCTATCGCTCATCTTGCTAGTTTTCCTATTTCGGGTGACAAGCAGTAATTAGCAGACTGTTTTCTTTCTTCTGGAAGGTTTCAGGATTAAGCTACTCTAGAGTCCACTAAGAATGCGGAGGAATGTATTCCCTATCATTCTAATGTTCGCTTTCCAAAGCCACTTGTTTCAGGATTACTAGTACTTGTGAGTGGGCCAGGAATTGCAGGAAACAGAAAGGAGACCACAGAGGGAGGACAAAGGGACCTGCCTGGGGGTGGATGGAGCTCAGGGACGCAGAGACCAATTACAGGCAGTCTCTTGAACAGAAACGCACCATTGGGGAGATGCAGGTTTGATGCCAAGTACGGGAGCTCTCTGGATAGGAATACATCGGTGCGGATATCCAGGTTTCAACCAGGTCTCTTTAGATCCCTTTTTCTGTGTCATGGACTGCGTTAGATTAGGTTATACTTAAGAGTCCACTGAGTGGAAAAAAGGGCTTGAGAGAGACAGTGAGAGAGCCAGGCTCTGCTCTACAGGGAATTCTAAGAGGTTTTCTTATCTCCTGTCAGTTTGCAACCGTGGCCTGGGAGCCGAACAGCTATCCTGGGAAGTGCCCTATCCAGATCACCGTGAAGCGCAATAAGCCTCAACGGAGAACTGTATGCATGAGGAAGGAGGACATGCGGCTGATGGATGACCTGGAATGCCTTCCCCCCTACTAAGACAGCTCAGCCACCGGGATCCGTGGCCCAGGGTCCTCGGGAACCAGAACCATGAGGCGCACTACACGAGCGAACTACTGACAACCCTGCCAGTTGAGAACTGCTGACTGCTCGGTAGCAGTGGAGCCAGGATGTCGCTCTTGGGCCAGAGCTTGGGCCTGTCATTAAAACCTGCAAGTCATTTAATAACCCGAAGTCTGCTTCATGCTGAAGGTAGCCTCAGCGGAACTAGCTGCCACCATCACCTGGCTCCTGCCGGGAGCAAGAGTCAGGCTGGATGGGGACTGGAAACAAGGATAGCCAGGCAGCAGGACACTATCGCTTCTGCTTGGGTCTGCCATTACCATTTCCCTGTGGGGTAAAAGACTGGTACTCTGGCTTAAAACGAAGACCCAACAGTGGACAGATGAGGTGGCAGTCTGTAGGCTTGTCAGTGCCAGATCTGAGCTCTATACGGACATGGCATGAAATGCTTAATCTCTAGGGCAAGGTCTGATTGAATTCTAGTTCTTCCTTTTTACTTGATGTGAAAGGATGGGCAAATCATTTAAAGTCCCTGGGCCTAGGGGGTGTATTGAAAGTATGAGCAAGTGAGAACCTTCCAGACGTGGGTGCAGTTACTGTGAGCACAGAACAAGGGGCCTGGCACCAAGGAGCTCAGCAGTGGGTGGCTGTGTGCCCCTCACTGCATAGAGGTGCAAAGAGGCTGAGAACATTGGCTAGGTCAAGTGCAAAATCAGTAAAGCAGAGATGTGGGGAAGAGAGGGCAAAAAGCAAAAGATGGCAGAAGTGCTGCCGCCCTGAGCACTTTGCAGGAAGCCTAACTTGTGCAGAATGTGTCATGGTCTGGTAAGCACTCAGTGCAGAAGAAAGCAGAGACAGGGCCTGGCACACAGGGCCAAGTCTTGGTCAGGGTCCCGTGGGGTCCTCTGTTCATTCCAACATGGAGCAAAGAACGGTGCTTTCTCTTACACCATGCCCCATCCGCTACAGCTGTCACAGCCCTGCCCTATCTCTGCCACCCTGTTAGAGAGAGTCCTGCTGTTGGCTGTGGCCTTCCTCCTTCTAACCTGAGGACACTCAAGGGGGCCTCAAAATTTTGGTGTGCCACAGGACAGAAAGGCAGCCCCGCAGCAGGGCAGTGGGCAGAACTCTGCGACCTCAAGACCCTGTGCTGTCTGATACTGGAGTGTTCAGCGAGCCTGACTGAGGAAGTGCACCTCTAGCTGCACCTGCTTCAGTGCAAACAGGTGCTCACGGCTGTTGCTGATGGTGGGCAGTGCAGTGTCACCTACGATCTGGCCCTTCCATACTGGCCTCCCCCGTATAGCACAGGGGTAAGGGAGGAACAGTACAGGCAAGGCATGGTGAGTGTGGTTTGGCTGATATCTAGCACAAAGGGCAAGGCCAAATGGATTCAGCACAATCCTTGGTAGAGTCCTGGGTTCTAGGACAAAGAACTGCAACCTTAACATAAAATATAATTTATTTGGTCATAGAACCTGGGGTCTGACATGATCAGAGCTGACACACAGAAGAGGAGACAGGGCCAGCAACAGATGCCCCACACGGAGTTTGGCCTCCCCTCTGCTGTTCCCTACCGGTGAGGAACAGAGCGGTGCCCACATCTGAGTGCGGTGATAACCTCCTGTGACTCGGTTTCTGACTCTGGGGCATGCTGTGCAGAGTCCCCATAGGGGTCTGTTAAGGATAGGAGGTCACCAGTGGCCACGGTAGCCTTGTTCTCTGGCAGGCAGCAGGCAGGGGCTGGTCTAGGTGGGAGTTGGAACTGAGACTTCATCTCCTCCATCTGTGCAGAGAGAAGGAATCAGGATGAAGAGACCCACCACATAATCCCAGAATCCCAAGATGCACCCTCAGTCATCAAAGCCTGGTATTGTCCCTACTCTAGCCACGTCTGCCTCAGTCTGGACCTCTACCCAAGGCCTGGCCTCTAGGATGCACACCATGAAACAGGGATGATCCTTTATAAGCACACAGATCAGAGTTGTTTGCTTTTCTACCTATGATCCTTCTGTCCATGAGATGCATTAAATTCTTCTAAATTACACACTGAAAGGTGGAACTAGGATCTGAACTCAGGTCTTAGGACTCCAAAATTCAGTACTCTAACTACCAAGAGCTGGAGAGAGCTGGACACATCCTCTGCAGAGGAGGCTGAGGGCTGCTAGGGTCTCCCAGAATCCCTGTACTTGAAAACATGGCTCTGCACAGGGCCTCAAGACAGAATGAAACCAGGAAGGTCCCTCAGAATTCCATGCCACAGAGAAAGAATGCAAAGAGGGACTGACTGACTTAAGTGCAGGAGAGCCAGTGCTTGGATTACAGGCATGCACGACCACACCTAGCTTTATATGGTGCTGGGGAATTAACCAGGGCCTTGCACTTGCAACAGGCACTTTTAACCACTGTGCCAGTCCTCCAGCCCCCACCACCCCAGCCTATTTTTATTTTTGATTTTGAGGCAGGGTCTTGCCAAGCACCACAGGCACTGCCTCCCCACACTCACATCCGTAGGCACTTGTCCTTCCCACCACTGGCCACTCTCTGGCCATCTGGACTCCAGTCAACAGCATATACCTAAATGAAAGAAAAAGGACAGTGGTGGCGAGGGGAAGACTGTTAAGCACTGTCTAGTCCCTTCTGCCCACGGGGCCAGACTCACCTCATCCGCATGGCCCGGCAGGTCTGTGGCTAGCTTCTGGGCCTTCACATCCCACACCTTCAGTGTGCTGTCACTGCTGCCACTGACCAGAAGCCGGCTGTCAGCTGACCACGCAATCTGGTAGACAGCAGATACATGGCCACGCAGTGAAGCCAGGTACCTAGGCCAGGGGAATAATTAGATCTTCAAACAGGTCAGAAGGGTCCCCCACACCACAGTGGCGGTGGTCCTCGATTTGGCTTGTTAGGATTACCTGGGAACTTTTACAGAATTGTAAAATGGCCACCATGCCAGATAATTTTCATCATTACCTACACAAGTGCACTTGCTTCAGAATCCAAGGCAAGCATCTGCTTAGCCCATCTGCCTGACATCCCCAGACACAGCAGTTGCTCACTGACAGGTGGTACGCAGTAACAGTGGCCAGGCCCACCTGGAGCATTCAAGTCAACAGTCTAGCTGTGACTTTTCTCACTGCTTCACGCTGGGGAGTGGCCTGAGTGCAGTAAAGGTCTCCTGTAATTTCTGTAACTCGTGTTAGCCTCTCTAAGGCTGTTTCTTTCTTTTCTTTTCCTTTTTAAGTACTGGAGAAGGAACCGAGGGGCCTTACACTGAGCTATATCCCCAGCCTTTTTATTTCCTTTTATTTTATATTTTTTTTGAGACAGGGTCTCACTCTATAGCCCACGCTGGCCTTGGACTCAAGACAATCCACCTGCCTCAGCCTCTCCAGTGCTTGGATTACAGGTATGCGCGACCACACCTAGCTTTATATGGTGCTGGGGAATTAACCAGGGCCTTGCACTTGCAACAGGCACTTTCAACCACTGTGCCATTCCTCCAGCCCCCACCACCCCAGCCTATTTTTATTTTTGATTTTGAGGCAGGGTCTTGCTAAGTTGCTTAGGCTGGACTCAAACTTGAGGTACTCTGCCTCAGCCTCCCAGTGTGCTAGTTATAGGTCTGTGCCACTGGGCTCAGGTGAATTACCTATTTCAAAGAATTACTATTGGAAATACACAATGTCTGACCCATCAGTTTCCCGTCAGCGTCGCCAAGTTTCCCTTGCTCCTTTTCTCGACTTGTGTATGCCTCTGCCTCTCCTCTAGCCTAACTAACCCCAAGGCACTGTGCCTTCTTACTCCAGAGCTGTCAAAATGTAACTGATATCAGAACCATCCGGTGATCTGACCAAAATGCAGATTCTGACTCACAAGGTCTAGAATGGGACTTAAGATTCTGCATTTCTATCTAGCTCCCGGGAAATGCCAATGCCACTGGTCTGTCAGCCACGTCTGAGGAGGGCAACATAAGAAATGCAGCACCAATGCAGTGACGGCTTCCCCACTCTAGGACTGCTGGCGCCTGGCCCTCTGGCTACCTCTAAGATCATTTTTCTCCTTCGACATGGAGTGCACTGGCATTTTCAGTGCTCACTTAGCACTGGTCCTAAAAACACCATGTCATTAATCCTTATGACAGTGCTGAGAGGTGGGGGGTCTGCCTACCAGACAAGAGGAAGCAGAGGCTCAGGAAATCTAAACTTCAGCCAAGGCCACACAGGTAATGGTAACATGTCCAAGCTCCTTCGACTCTTACTGCTTGCAGTGGAACAGCCCCATTTCCCAACTCACTTGCCGGTCCTGCCATCCCACAGCTTGATGGACTTGTCAAAGGAGGCGCTGGCCACAATGCGGGAGTCAGGAGAGAAGAGAACCTGGTTGATGAGGGCCTGGTGGCCTGTCATGCGTGCAAGGGGCTTCTTGTCCTCTGCTGGTGACCACAGGAATAAGGTAAAGTCGTCGGAACCAGATACTAGCCTCTCTGGGCCCTGGCCCTGGTGGAAGGCAGAAAGACACTATTTTCAATGTGGTCAGACAATGGCCATGCATACCAGGAACAGAAAAAGAGGGCTAAGAGAAATAAGGCCTGGCTTGGCCACTTGCTCATGTGACCCTAGGCAAGTTATTGCACCCAAAAGGAAAAGTAAATTCTACGTATATGTGTGGAATGGCTTCTAAGACCTATAATTACAAGACAAAGAATGCTGTGTTAAAAAGGCTGTGGATTTTAGCCAGGCCTGTTGGTATAGGCCTGTAACCACAGCACACTAGGAGGCTGAAGCAGAAGGATTGCATGCATGAGCTTACCCTGAGCAATGTAGTGAGACCCTGTCTCAAAATTAAAAATATAAATGAGCTGACACCAGGCGTGGTGGCACAGGCCTGTAATCCCAGCACTCTGGGAAGCCGAGGCAGGAAGATTCCAAGTTTGAGTCCAGCCTGGACAACTTAATGACTTAGTGAAACCCTGTCTCAAAGCCAAAACCAAAAGAGGGGCCAGGTTTATCACCCAATAACACAAAAATTTAAAAAGGAGAAGGCTGTTGGAGATGTAGATCAGTATGAACCAAACACACACACACACACAGAGGTGGATTTTATATGTGATTTGTATATTTGTAAACATATATATATATGTGCACATCTGAAATCTGTGCAAAGAGAAACAAGGTACTGGTAGCACTGGATGCTTCCAGAAGGAGAGGACAGCTGTGGAAGAGACGGAGGATGTTCACGATCTACCTTTTTGTACTCTTTGAATTTTAGACCATGTGAACGTATTCCTTAAACAACAAATTAAGCAAAATTTAAAAAGTAGTAATATCCTGGAATATAATAAATAAGCAAATTAAACACAAAATAAAATGAGCCCTAGTGGATTCAGATTTGAGGATTCTAAACAGGGATGATAAAGAAAGACCTTTGAGGGGCTAGAGGAATGGCTCAGCGGTTAAAGCGCTTGAGCAAGCGCTAAGCCAAGTGCTAAGTACCCAAGTTTGATTCCCCAGCACCATATAAGCTGGGCGTGGTGGCGCGCACCTGTAATCCCAGCACTCGGGAGGCTGAGACAGGAGGACTTGCGTGAGTCCAAGGCCAGCCTGGGCTCAGAAGTGAATTCAGGACTAGCCTGGATCACAGAGCGAGACCCTGTCTCAAAAAAAAAAAAAAAAAAAAAGACCTTTGAGAACAGGTACACTGTGAGCAGGAGTAGAAAAAAGAGAAGTCAAGCTCCTGTGGGAGAGTGTTTCAGGGACCAGGTGAGGTGTACAGGGCTGGGGATACACTATGGAGCACACACTCACCCGCACGAGGTTGTACCGGCTCAGCGCTTTCTCCTTCAACTCCTGCACTGTGGCCAGGTACCAAGAAAAAGAAGGGGGAGGAACAAGGCTGATTAGAAAATTCAACACCAACAGCTGAAACCCCATTACACTGGAGGACTAGCTCCTTCCCAGGCAGCCTCTCCCCTTTTCCTGTTCACTCACAGGACCCCTGGAGATCTTGGGCATTAACTGTGGCTTCAGCGGGCTCAAAGGCCCCTGTGCGCAGAGCATAGTCAGTGCTGAGTGCCATGGTGTTCACCCAGTGGCCGTGGCCTTGAAGGGTCCTGCACAGCACACCCTAGAGTAGAGGGAGAGCACTCAAACACACAGCAGTGCGCTCCATGCCTGGCACAGACATAACATGGACATACAGCACACAGTGTTCTATGCCAGACACAGCACACAGATACAGGACACACAATGTGCTATGTGCCTGACACAGTGCTCAGTGTCCCATGCACTGGACACACACACACACACACACACACACACACACACACACACAGCACGGGCACACGGCACAGTGTGCCCAGACACACACTCAGACACAGAATGTACACACAGCACACAATGTGCTATAAGCAGACACAACACAGCACACCTTGGGGCTAAGAGAGGTACGTGGACACACGTCACCCCACCCTCCCTTCTCCCTTGGGAGACTGGCCCCAAAACATGGGTGGCTGGAGAATCAGGGCTAGGAGACTTCATCACTCAATCTGGGATCTTAATGAAATCAACCCTGCGGCTCAAGTCTCTCTACTTTTGACTTGAGAGCACTGCAACACTGGTCTGTTTCACGAAAGACAAGTATATCAAATAAAAGGGCTCCTGCCAGATAGGTTTGGGATATGTAGGTTTCCTACTCAGGACTGTCCCCATGACTGTGCTAACGGGGATTCTGGAATCACCACCAACAGTGCAGCACCAACCACAGACCCCTCTGTCCATTTCCACCTCCCCGACCAGGCTCCCACCACACATTCCACACACTAGACTTGCTTTAATCAAGCTCCCTCCCGCCACTGGTATCTTGAGACCCACAACTTGCTAGACTGACTTCTGCCCCCTCCCAGCTCTTACATCATGGGCCCTCCAGACTTTGACAGTGCGGTCCTGGGAGGCAGAATACAGAAGCCCGTCCCCTCCCCATCGGAGACAGGTGACCGACTGTGTGTGCCCAGTGAGGATGCGCTCACAGCGGCCTGCCGTTGTATCCCAGACCCGCACACTGCCATCCTTGGAGCTGCTGGCCACGTAGCGGCACTCAGGGTTCCTGGTGAAAGGAGGGGAGATACGGTCTCACTTCTGACTTGGGAATGCCTGTTCGCCCACAGTACCTTCCACTCCCAACTCAAAGGCCAGGGACAATTTCTTGTCAGCTTCCTGATGTCAAGATCCAGCTGTGCTGCATGGCAGTCGTCATGCCCTGTGACAAGCAGCCTTATCCCCAATGCAGCAAAGAAAGTCTGGACCTGGGAGGTCTCCCCCACTCCTTTCTGGCTGTCACTGGCATCCACACGGCCATCTCTACTGTCAGGGAAACGTCTCTGTCATGAGCAGGGAAGGCAGCAGCTTTGATTCCAGCTCAGCCAGCATCACTTACACATGGAGAGGCTCCCAGCTCAGGCCTGTAATCCACTTGCTGTGGCCAGTGAGGGTTCTCCCCACCTGCTTCCCTGTGCTTGGATCCCACAGGAGAATCTGAAGGAGAGAAGTTCACCAAATAACCCTCCTAACCTGTCCCACTAAAGGTCCTGGGGCTACCAACCCCCGGTAACAGTCCCTGAAGATCACTGATTCTGATCCTAAAGTGTCCCTTAGGACCTGAGTCCTATCCTAGATATTCTGACAGCACTCACCTGGCCATTCTTGCAGCCTGAAGCCAGCTTCTTGCCATCTGGGGACCATGATATGCTAAGGACCCAGTGTCTGTGTCCTAAGGAAGCAGGGAGGGAAAAAGGAGAGACCCATCCATCTCCATCTCCACACATGACATGCTGCAGGCACTCCTTAACCAACCACCAAACGCATGGACGAAAGAACAAAAGGAGCAACGGCGCCCCCTAGGTGAAGGGAAAGCACACCGCCAGGCAGGGCACAGCGCATCCTGCTGCAAACACTGGCACTTTCTAATAATTCCAATAACTTCTAGTAATTCTTATGTGATATATGTTATAAAGGGTTTCCAAACAATAGCTCTTGTAACTCTCACAAAAGATGTAAGGCTGGAACAAAGCAATTACCCTGACTTCTTTTTTGGTGTGAAAACAGACACCAAAATTCAAAGTCCCTCCCTATGACCTGATTCTTTGATCCAATCTCTCCTTGTCTCTAAGTGGATAGTTGGGCTCAAGGGTCTCTACCTAGGGATAGGCAGCAGTGAAGTGGATGTTAAGGGGTTGGATCAGCTCTGGCCTCCCCAGAACTGAAGAGCTGGGCAAATCAGCCACTTGCCATGGCATCAGGACCCCCTAAGTGGCTCCATGCATACTGACCGTTACATGTAAAATGCGGTGTCTCTGTGCTGAGATCCCAGAAGCGCACAGTGGTGTCTCCAGAGCCACTGGCCAGGTACCTAGGAAAGAAAGACAACCTGACCGCTGCAGAGACCACTTCTCTCCTCCGTCCTCCCTCCTATTTTTGGTGGTACTGAGGACTGAACTCAGGGAGCATTGAGATATGCCTCCAGCTCTTATTTTGAGACAAGATTTCACTAAGTTGACCAGGTTGGCCATGAACATGCAAGTCTCCTATCTCAGACTCCTAAGTAGCCAGGATTGCAGGTGTGCCTCTGTGCTTAGCTTCTTCTCTGCCTATCTGATAAGAATGACTACCAGTTCCCCTCCACCCTGGGGACAGAACATAAGGCCTCACACACGCAAGGTAGGAGTTCTACCACTGGGCGACACTCCCTGCTATGTAACTAGTTTTCAAAGCTTTTCATATATTTGGAAGACTATGAGAAGAAATGAATCCCAATTTCCCAGGGAAGTAACAAATTCAGAAAAGCGATTTGTCCAAGTCACAGATCAGGAAGGGCAGAGCCTTGTTTGTAACTCGAATCTCCTGAAATCAATTTCAGGAAAGGCCCTGCCAAGGCAGGTATCCTTGGAAGGTGTTAACATGATTCTACATTGAGTCTTTAGTAACCACACGTCAACAGGGAATTCCTTTACCTCAACTTGTGCAAAAGTTCGAGTTTATGGTAGGCAGCTCAAGGCCCCTCTAAGCCTAAGTCCAGGAGACTCTCTCCACCCCCAGTCAAAGGGTGTACCCCCACATCCCCTCCATCACTGTGCGGCTGTCCTTACTTTCCCGTGGGGCTGAAGGCCACAGAAATGACTGCTTCACTGTGACCTTCTAGGGAGCTGGTGCAGCGGGTCACAGCCCTGACCCTGAAGATAGCCTGCGGCTGGTAGATGATATCCAGGACCTTCTCTGTCTCCACTGCTTGGGACTCCAGCGTCTTCGCCAGTGAGGACACGATCTCGGCATCGTGGACGTAGAACGCCAGGGGCAGGGGATCTTCCTGAGGACAACAGGAATGGGCAGCTCTCTCCCACTGAAGAGGTGCAGAGGCCACCTCTGCCCAGGGTGCTCCCCAGCTGTGTGAGGGGAGACTGCTTTCTTTTCAGCCACTTTCCTTGGGATAACCCCATGATCACACATTAAGAACTTTTAAATCCTCGATTACCAATCTCAGGACATTTAATATGACATCTCAAAACCCTTTACGCAGTATTTTCCAGACCACCACACAACACTTTATCTGAGTAAGCATTCAAACAGCTGGTTTGAAACACAGACTCTGCCTCACCCCAGGGTCTGGTTTGGTCGCGTGGGGTCTAGGAGCTGCAGTTTTTGGCATTCCACTGCAACAGAGGGCAGCCCTTCACAAACACTGGTTTAAAGGTTAACAGCATGGGTTTTGAGGCTGACAGATTTGGGTTCCGATTCAACTCTATTACCTATTACGCAGCACCATACTAATAACTTAGTATCTCCAGGCCCCGTGCTGTAAAATGGGAAATTAAAACGAACCCTTCCTCCCCTAAAAAACACATGGGAATATTAAAGGATGTACCCCTTCGCTCCTTCCATGACTAGGGCTATAAAGTCTCTCCGCAGGTGGACATGAACAACGATGCCATCTCCTTTTTTTTATTTTTTTTTTTGAAAGGTCTCACTCTGTAGTCCAGGCTGGTTCTGAACTCACTATGTAGCCCAAACTGACCTTAGACTCAGAATGATCCACCTGCCTCAGCCTCCCGAGTGCTGGGATTATAGGCGTGCGCCACCACGCCAGGTTTATGTGGTGCTGGGGAATCGAACTTCGAGTACGAGCGCTTGCAGAGCGCTTGCTGGACAAGCGCTTTAACCGCTGGGCTACTTTTCCGCCACCCCCGCCCCCATCTCCTACCCTTTACCGGGGGCAGGTGCAGACTCACGCCCGGTGGGCCACCCACGTCAGCGAGCAGCTGGAGCCCCGCCTTCCGGTGCGCCCCGGCCCACCCGGGTCCGGGGTCGGGGGCCGCCGCAGCGCTGCTCACCTGCGCCAGCAGCGCGTTGCACACGAGCTGCAGCCGGTCGGGGGTGATGTCCACCGGCACGTCGAACGGCGCGCCCAGCAGCTGCCCGCCCTCATCCTGGAACTGCACCAGCAGTCGCCGCACGTCGCATGCCGCCGCGTCGTCCTGCGCGAACAAGCGAGGCGGCCGTCAGCCCCGCCGCCCGACCCGGAGGTCCCTGTTTCGCCTCCCTCTGGCCTCTGGGACCCGACCCGGCGCCGGGCCACGCGCCTCTATCCCAGCCGCGCACACCCACCGCCGCCACCGCCGCCATCCTGCGTCCCCCACGTGGAGCAGAGAAGCGCGAGCAGGGCAGAGCGCCGCCTCCGTGTCGCGGCGCCCGCCGTCGGTCACAGCGCCCCCTCGCAGTCGGGAGAGGACCCACGCTGCGTTACTCCCCGAGCCCCTTCCAGGGTGCGGTCGATCTTCGACTCTGTCCAACAGGGATCCTTGCCCCACTTTATAGATGACAGATCGAGCGGAGAGATTAATTGGTTTGCCAGACCGAGGCGGAAAATGGCAGAAGCTGAGTCGGCGGGGCTCCAGGCACAACAATCCTCAGGGGTGTCTTACCAAGTTGTGAGGGCTGAGGACAGAAACTGTTGTTCTTTGTTAGGTTGATTAAGATAATTAATAATATTTGATGAGAACAAAAGCAAACAATCTACAATTATCAACACTGTAGAGAATAATAACCGTGCAATGGTAGCATTGTGTCAGGCATGATTTGAAGGGCTTCATAGGCATGACTCATTAACTCCTCACAACCATCCTTTCCTGCTCACGTGACAGCAGAGGACAGGAAGCTGATAGCAATGACGTGAGCTTTCCTGTGGGACATCAAGACTGTCCCACGGCAACTCTCCTTGCCTCTGGCTCCTCATGCTCAAGCGGTCTAAAGTGCTACCGACTTGTGCTAGGACACCACCGCGGCCGCTGGCCCAGCCTGCCTGTCTCCATTCAGCCAGGGTGATCTTTTCAAACAAAGAATCTGGTGTGTGACTGACTCTTTCCTTAAACTAGATGGTTCCCTTGCATGCAAAAATATCTTATCACAGTTTACTTAGCCTTGCTGTTTCCAGTCACCCCTCTCTTTAAAGGTCAAGTCCTGTTGCTTCTCTGAGCTCTTCCAGGGAGCACCTCTTCCTGCATCATGCTGTGCAGTTTTCTCTTCCCAGGACTGTTATGGGCTTAACTATGTACCCTCCAGATCTATAGGTCAAAGGATATAGGCCCTAGCTGGCTGTGGTGGTACATGCCGGTAACCCTCTGAGTGGCTGACGCAAGAGGATTGCAAGGTGGAGCCCAGCCTGGACAATTTAACAACTTAACAAAAAGACTCTGTCTCAAAATAAACAGGTCTAAGGTTGTAGCTCAGTGTAAAGACCCTGAAACATTCCTCAGTACCACAAACAAACAAATAAATAAAGTTCCAGTATAATACAAGCCTGTGTTAGTTACTTGTCTCTGTGACTCAATACCCAACACACACAACTTTAGGAAGGAAAGATTTATTTTAGTTGACAGTTTCAGAAAATCACAGTCTGTTCACCAGTGGGAGACTAGAAAATGGTGGAAGCACACAGTGGGGCCACAGGAAGAGCCAGAGCTGGGGCCAGGGTTCTAGAGACAAAAATCATCACAGCAGCTTTGCAGACCTGAGACCAATCTGGGAGGAAGGGTGGAACCAGCACACGCCCCTCCAGGTCAAACCCCAAGTACCCGCCCCTTCCAGCCAGGCCCCACCTCCCAAGCCTACACAGTATCCATAGGAACACGAGGCTTTTGGAGGACACTCCAGATCCAAACCACAACAGACCCTAACCAGACAGAACCGATGCCCTTATAAAAAGAGGGAAAGACTCCAGCACGCACTTTCTCCCTTTATCCTTCTCCCTTCCTTCCACCCGCTTCCCACTTCCACCACTGCCTGGAGCAGACTCGAAGAAAAGGCCATGTGAACAGAGAAGGTGTCTGCTTGCAAACAGCCAGAAGTCTGACCAGAGCCCAACCCTGACAGCAACCCGATCTCCAACGTCTCAGCTCTAGAGCCAGGAGAAAGGACATGCCAGTGGTCTCAGCCTTCAGGCCTGTGGATTCTGTTCGGCAGCCCGAGCCGACTAACGCAGGAGTAGAACCTCCTTTTTCAGGCTTTTCCCTATTCATTCACTCATCCAACAAACGTAATTTTTTTCTTTTTCTTTTTTCTTTTTCTTTTCTTTCTTTCTTTCTTTCTTTCTTTCTTTTTTTTTTTTGAGACAGGGTCTCACTGTGTAGCCCAGGCTGGCCTTGGACTCAGAACAATCCACCTGCCTCAGCCTCCTGAGTGCTGGGATTACAGGGACATGCATGGCTTTATGAGGCACTGGGGAATCAACTCAAGGCCTTGCGCTTGCTAGGCAAGCGCTGTAACCGCTGTGCCATTCCTCCAGTCCCTCCAGCCAGTGTATTGGAGCACCTACTCTCTCCCAGTCATTGTTTTGGGAACTGTACTTGCACTAACTCATTGAACATTTCTGAAATGTATTTCCCTAATTTGTGTTTTCAAACTTCTTAGTATTCTTCATGCTTAGAGACCACGATGCGTGGAATGATTTCACTCAGTCAACAAATACTGCTGAGCACCTACTATCCCACACGCTGCAACACTATCGACCCTTGGAATTTGTAAGTGGGGTGAGGGAGGTGGGCATGAGGGAGGTGGGCATGAGTCCCAGTCCTTGGTTTGGTTGTCATTCATGGCTCCCAGCACGTAGGGACGTAGGGGACACCTACCTTCCTCCTTTCCTTCCTTCCTTCCTTCCTTCCTTCCTTCCTTCCTTCCTTCCTTCCTTCCTTCCTTCCTTCTGAATACATGTGTGACCCTGGCTTTGCTGGGCTTTTTCCCTGAGGCAGCCAGGCTGCTGTCCTAGATGTCCAGGAGGGCACCACTGGCCATGCTCAGAGACCCTGAAGGGCAGTCTTCTGACTTGACTGAGTCCACTGGGGAAAACTTTCAATGGGCTGAGAAGAAACAATGCCTGTCCCAGGAGAGACCATTCCGTGGTGGCAAATACATCTTGTCTGGGAAGACTCCATTTTAATGTGGAAGCCCCGACTGTCCTACAAGAGTTCTTCATGGGATGGGAGGCTATGGACCTTGGTCTAAAGGGAGCCTTACTCCCTACCTGCTCTAGGAGATTCCAGTCTGTTGGGGAAGGAGCCAAGTCCAACTTCAGGAAGCTCCCTGTCAGATGAGGGAAGTGAGCTGATATATTAACTGTACACAGAGGGGCAGGACAGGAGATGACAGGTACGCTCAAACAGCAGTCCACTCCCTGTACCAAGATGGCAAGTCCTGTTAGTCTTTGTGAAAGGCGAGGGCATTTTCAACAAGAACACAGGAGGGACAGGTTGAGGTGCTGGGAACAAACACTACCGTGAGAAGCAAGGAAGTTTCCTCTCTCTCCAAAGGCATTTCTGGAAGTCTCCAGTTGGTCAGGAACCTGGGCAGCTGCTCTATGTCCAAGTCTTTCAGCCCTTCAGCTGTCACTCTGCTCCCAAAATAGTAGTGGCAGGGGGGAGGAGGTTGTTTATCTGGGATGGAGGTGGAAAAGGGCCCTTATAGCCGTGCCTGGGTAGTGGGGAAGGGGGTCCCTTGGGGGGTTTCTTGTCAACTTCTGGATCTTTCTCTCATATATTTGGAGTATGAGCGTGTGAGTCCCCCTCAGCTGGGTGCTCAAGGGGCAGAGGACAACCAGCACCTCCACGTGGTCATGACTGCCCAGTCCGGGGAGTGGGAGGTCCCTAAATATCAATGACAGATTGCAGGGCCACCTGCCCCTGTGGCCAAATATGGTGTGGAGCCACCGGCTCAGGCGATAAACTCTCCTGGGTGGGCCTGGGAGGGCAGAGTGAGGCTGTGGCTGAGGTGGCCTTAGGAGCTCAGGAGCAGCGACCCAGGAAGAGGTGTCCCTGCCGAGAAGGTGAGCTGTCCAGGGGTCTGGGCACGGAGAAGGTGCAAAGATCTTTTAGGCCTGCCATGAAATGAGAGTTCAGGCATTCGGTGTGATGGCCTCACACAGCGGGCTTGGGGAGAGGGGACAAAGAAGCAGACAGAAGGACTCTGACACCCTGGTCAGCGGGGGCCAAGCTCCAAGCAGATGTTGTAACGTCCTTCAGGGCAGTGGAGCTGGAGGTGGTCGGTGGGTCCCCTCCAGGCAGAATCTCCGCTGTCTGCCCTGGCAGGGGGCGGATCTGGAGCGCCTGCGTCAGGAGCCCTGTCCTGGGCCTGGAGTGAGGGTCTAACCAGGAGTTGTCCTGTGCCGACAGATGGCAGAGGCAGAAGCAGCACGGCTGAAGGAGGAAGGGAACCAGCACTTCCAGCTCCAGGACTACAAGGCAGCAACCAAGAGCTACAGCCAGGCTCTGAAGCTGACCAAGGACAAGGCGCTGCTGGCCACGCTCTATCGGAACCGGGCCGCCTGTGGCCTGAAAATGGTGTGGGGCAGGGCAGGCAGGAGCTGGGCTGGGAGGCAGGGGTGGGGTGCCCTGTTCTGACAGGAATGGGCACGGTCCCAGGCATGGCACCTGGGCCCCTCGGAGTGGAGAAGGGAGCCTCCTGCTACCTGGCCTTCTGCTCTGGAGAGACATAGTGCTCCTGGACCAGCACCAGCCTATCCTGGCTGCTTTCTGTGTTATTTTATGGCATTTTAGGGCTGCCTGGGGGTAGCAGCCACTGCCATCCCCATCTTGCATCGAGAAGCTCAAGGTGGATGGGGAGTGCAGCTGAGCAGTTAGCACGCTTGCCTAGTAAGAGCAAGGCCCTGAGTTCTATTCCCCAGCACCATGCAAATTCAGGAGGCTGAGGCAAGAAGACCGATGTCAGCCTGAGGCCAGTCTGGGCTCCACAGTGAGTTCAGGACCAGCCTGGGCTACAGAGCAAGACTCACTTTCAAAAAAAAAAAAAAAAAAAAAGTGGCTCAAGGCTCAGAGGGCTTTTTCGTGTCCAGCTGGGCACAGCCTGGGTCTCCCCTGACAGCCTGCTGCCCCATGGCACACTCCGCCCCCTCCCTGGAGACACATTCATTGGCTGTCTCTGCATTGGACGGCACTAACTGGGTCTTCTTCTTCCCCATTCCTCAGGAGAGCTATGCCCAGGCAGCTTCAGATGCCTCCAAAGGTGAGTCACTCCTCCCTGACTGGGCCCCATTCATTCTCCCAGCATGGGCTGTGCTGGGGTTTTATCGGGTTGTTGCTGTCATTATTTAGAGAAGTATGATAGTCTGGGACAGGTTCAGAAGGAAGGGAACCAGCTAGAGACGGGACTGGAAACATCCTGTGTAAAACAGCTGAGGGAGCCAGGCCTGTGTCACTCTGGGAGGCTGAGGCAAGAGAATTGCCAAGTCTGAGCCCAGCCTGGGTAACTTAATAACTTAGCAAGACGCTGTCTCCAAATAAAAGTAAGGAAAAAGGAAGAAAAGAAGGAAAGAAGAAAGCTACATAAGGGTCTTGAGTTCTATCCTCAGCACCATGAAAAAACAAAACAAGACAGTTGAGGGAAGCCGCAATATTTAGCCCAGGGAAAGCAACTCTCAAGTGGGACACAAAGATGCTTTCAAGCACTAGATGGCTGCCACAAGAAAGAAAGGTTAGATTTCATCTCAGGAGTTCCAGGGCTAGACTCGGAGTAAAAGGACAAAGTATTTTGGGTAAGAGGGAAATGTTTCCTGATAGAACTTCTTGGCTCCCTCGAAAGGGAAAGAGTTCCCTTTTGTTGGAGGTATACAAGCACCAATTGGTCGAGCCCTTAGCAGAGATCCTGTAGAAGAGACCGGAGCATCAGAAATTGGACGAGGTGACACTTAAGCTCTTGCTCAATCTAGAGATTCTGTGGCTCTTACTGTCTCCCTAATAAAGGAATGGTACGGACCAGCTGGTCCGGCTGGGTGGGCAGTCTCTGAGAAAGACACAATTCCTGGAGTTGGAGGCAGCGGAGATAGGACGAAGCCATCAACAGCTCAGTCCCCTGAGGGATTTACTGGCCTCCTCTTCCTCGGTAGCCATCGACATCAACTCCTCAGACATCAAGGCTCTGTATCGGCGATGCCAGGCCCTGGAGCACCTGGGGAAGCTGGACCAGGCCTTCAAGGACGTGCAGCGCTGTGCCACCCTGGAGCCACGGAACCAGAACTTCCAGGAGACACTGAGGAGGCTCAACACCAGCATCCAGGAGAAGGTGAACTGGACCCTTCCAACTCCCCTTTTCACCTCCCTCCCATTCCCAGGGGGCATGAGCTAGGGAAGTGAGGCGTCAGGACAGAGCAGGCCCAACCTTCACGTACTGAGCTGGAGGCTGGCACAGGCAGGTTCCTTGGGACAGCTGGGCAGGTGCACCCACCTGCGAGTGATTGACAGGTGCTGCTATGTGTCAGAGGGCACAAGTCAGCTGGCGCTAGATAAGGGGCTTTTAATTGTAGGTGGAAGCTTTAAAGAAATTGTGATTACTCAGTATGACTACAACACAGTTTTTCTTTCTTTCTTTCTTTCTTTCTTTCTTTCTTTCTTTCTTTCTTTTCTTTTTTTGAGGGATGGTGCTTAGGGATACAACTCAGGTCTTTTGCACTGTGCTACATCCCCAGCCCACTTTAATTTTTATTTTGAGACAGAGTCTCACCAAGTGACTAAGTTGCCCAGGCTGGGCTCGATCTTGTGAATCTCTTGCCTCACTGGGTAGTGTGCTGGGTGACAAGCCCTGATCTTTCTTTCCAGGAGGACAAAGGCAGCAAGAAATACCTGGGAATCTTCTAGGGGACACAAGAAATGCCTAGAGATACTAGCGAGGGGTGGAGGACTCGGAAGCCAGCGGGGAAATGACGTGGCTTGTAGGAGATGGGCTGGGGAGAGCGTGAACAAAGGTGTAGACCTCCCTCCTGGTCCTGGCTCAGCTGCTGGTTCTCTGATGGCCCTCTGGGCTGTTGGTTTCCTCCTGCCGTGAGCTGGGGGACCTGTAGGAGCAAAGAGGAACTTTCAGCTCCTTGCTTCACGATTATGTAAGTCCAGCGTGTTTGGAGCAGCCCTGTGGGGGCACAGCGGCATTCTGTCCATCGGGCAGACTCAGAGATGAGGAAACAACCGAAGGAGAGATGGGAAAAGGAGTGGGCAGATGAGAGGAAGTGAGCCCAGCGGAAGTGTGGGCCAGCTGAGGACGGAGCAGGAAGGGGCGCAGAAGGGGCTGCTGGGACCCAGAGCAGTGGAGTAGGGCAGGTCGTGTGGGGGGTTAGATATTCAAATATAGCGGCTTTGACTTGCTCAAAGTGTTGCTTGAACGCTGAGTTCAGCTATGAGCCTGGAGACACCCTCCTGTTCTGGTCTCTAAATACACTTGGGCTCTCTTCCAAAACTGTTGTGATGACAAGGGATGTAACAAGATCGTGAACTTTGTGGAACAAGAACTTGATTTTGTTCACCCTTCTGTCCTAGGAGTCTAGAACACAGCCCGGCACACCATCTTTGTTCAGTTTAATGTTCATCGAATGAATAAACGAGTGAATGCGCCAGGGCTCAGAGTAGACACGAATATTTACTGAGGCAAACAGACTAAAGTGATGCGGACCCTCCGCTTGCCTCCCTCGCCGTTCCTTTCTCTCTCTTCAGCTTCGAGTGCAGTTCTCCACAGACTCGAGGGTACAGACGATGTTTGAGATCCTCTTGGACCCAGACAGTGACACCGACAAGCGGGAGAAGGTGAGTGCTCCGCGGTGCAGCCAGCAGAGGGCGCACTCGGACCGGCACCCCTGAGGCAGGCCTTTGCCCTTTCTTACCCGGCTGAGGGCCAGAGGAAGGGGTGAACCAGCCTGTGCATCCCTTGTCTATGTCTTTGAGGAACGTGGAGGAAAATCGGTCCAAAGTTAAGCATTTTATGAAACATCACAAGACTGGAGAATAGTTCAGTGGTTAAAGTGCTTGCCTAGCAATCGCTAAGCTCTGAATTAATTCCCCAGTGCCACATAGACTGGGCATGGTGGCCCAAGCCTGTCCCAGCTCTTGGGAGGCTGAAGCAGAAGTGTTACTGTGAGCTTGAGGCTAGCCTGGACTATACAGTGAGTTCAGTATCAGCCTGAACTACAGAAGGAGACCTTGTCTTGGGGGGGAAAAAGAATCCTAGCACCCCAACTGGTTGTGGGTATGGGAAAGGCAGAAGTGGAGGCAGCGCCTCATGGCATGGCCCACAGGAAACTAAGTGCCAGAAGGAAGGAAAGAAGCAGCATATGCCCTTCCAGGTCCTGTCCCAGTGATCCACCCCTTCTGGGTCCAGCCTCAGTGTTCTGCCCCTTCCAGGTTTAAGCCCCTAATTCCACTGCATAGATAATCTACAACCTACCATATGCCTGTCTTCTACCACCCACCCACAATTCACTACCCAGCCATGATCTACCCCTCCAGACCAAATCCCCATCTCCTGACAGCTCATGGCTCCATAGATAATCCATAACATCCAAATACATGACATTTTGGGGGGGGACATCCAGATCCAAGCCATAGTATTCTGCCTCTGGCCCCCAAAAGACTTACATCCACTTCCTTATGCAAAATGCATTTAGTCCTCTAAGATTTGCCAAATTCTTAACAGTTCCAGGACTGCTAAAAAGAAAAAATAAAAGTCCAACTCCAAAGTCTCTGAGATGCAAGGCAACCTCTCAGCTTGTGAGCTCCTGGGAAATATATTTTAAAAAGGGTTAAATATGCAAGGGTTAACTCCTGTAGCTCCAATATCTCGGGTAAAAGGTGGAGGCAGCAAGACGCGAACTCCAAAGGGCTTGGGCGGCGCCGGCCCTGCAGCGCTGGGGCTGGCTGCAACCTCCACCTTGTCTCCTTTGGGTGGAATCTGATTACAGCCTGAAGCTTTTCTGAGTTGACAATCCTTGCTCTTGGCTTCTCCAAATTTTCAAGGTCTCTATTGAAATGTGAGGATTATAAGACAAGAGAAAGTAGCAATGTTCTGAAGACTCGGTCCTCATGCCAGCTCCCACCTTGGCCCACGGTGAAGGCCTGGGCGTTCGTAGCTGCCTGCTGACCCTCACTGCCTCTTCCTTCAGGCTGCCAGCAACCTTGTTGTCCTGGGCCGGGAGGAGGCGGGGGCTGAGCGGATCTTCCAGAATAATGGAGTGGCCCTGCTGCTGCAGCTGCTGGACACTAAGAGGCCTGAGCTGGTGCTGGCTGCAGTTTGGACCCTGTCTGGCATGTGCAATGGTCATCGAGCAAGGGTGAGGGCTGGGGGTGCTTGGCATACATAGCCACAGGTCCCAGGATCCGGAGGTGACCTGTGGTCAGGGCTGTGGCTGCCATTCATAGAACCTGATAGAAAGGCTTCACTGTTCCCTAATCCCCAACTTTGGTTGTATGGCCCCTGATTCCACAGAATGTTCTACTCCATTTCCCCTTAAGTTAGAAGTGGGTTTGCCTTCCCTAAGTTATGGACAGCGCGGTTCATGGGGAACAGCTGAAAGTGAAGACATGATATTTTGCATTCTTCACACTTAGCCTGAGACGCAGTGTGCATCTCACACTCAGAGCACACTTCCATGTGACCCTGTCCCACCGCAGAGGCCCAGCAGCTCCCTGGGGCGAGGGGCTGCTGTGCTGGGTGGCACAGCTTGGAATCTCTGGGGAGAGGTTTCACAGCCTGAGTGTCTCCTAGAGCTCTGGCTCTGGCACTTTGCCCCACTGGGTGGAGTAGGGCAGGCCAGTCACTACCCTGGTTCTGCCCTGCGGCAGCCGGAGGGATGGACAGGAGTTGCTGACTATGGTTCCTGTGGGGATCTAGGCCACGGCAATCTTGCACGCAGTCCACATAGACCGAATCTGCAGCCTCATGGCTGTGGAGAACGAGGAGATGTCCCTGGCTGTCTGCAACCTGCTCCAGACCATCATTGATGCCCTGACTGGGGAGGACAAGCAGGATCACAGGGGACAAGAGGAGGCCCTGCTTCTAGGTAGGAGACATCCTTCAGTTTTGGTTCCCTGGAGGGAAAGGGGAAGTCAGTCACCACCCCAGATTGGGCCTTCCCTGTGTGTAGAGGTGGCCTGGAATTTCCCTATTATGAAAGTACGGGAGGCACAAGAGGAGTATTCACAGTAGCGAAAGGTAGAAACCACCCAAGTGTTCCTCACAAATGCACAAGAGGTGGCACGTGTGTGCAGTGGACTACTATTCAACCCGAACAAGGAAGAAAGGAGAACAGAAGCCTCTGTGAGTCTCAGGGAGGTCAGACAGCCAAAGCAGCCACCGGTCCTCCCCTCCTCTCATCTGTCAGGGGGCAGGAAAGGCCTGGCGTCACTGGCAAAGGCTGGGATTCAGGCTCCCAGCACCCTCCGTCTGTAGCGCAGACCGTGTCTGCAAGGAGTACAGCCTTCCTTTCTGGAAAACATTTTATTAAATTATTTTATAAACACCTACATGGTGGCAAGTCAGAACACCACTGAGATTCAGTAGGATGGCTATCATCAGGAACTGAGAAAAATGCTGGCAGGTAGGTAGGGAAAGGCACAGGTGGGACTGTGAACTGGTACAACCTCTACGGAAATCATCATGGAGAGGCCTTGAAACACTTTGACCTAGTTAGACCTTTGTGGGGAATCTTTTCAAAAGAATTAAAGCCATCATGTGACAGTGATACATACATATCCTTATTTATAGCAGCACAACTCAGAGTAGTTAAATATTGAAAGTAGCCAATATGCCTATCAACAGATGACTGGATAAAGAAGATGTGGTATATATACACACTGGGGTACTACTCTGCCAAAAAGAAAGACAAATTTGATTGTCCCGCAAGTGCAAGGTCTTGAGAGCCATTCCCCAGCACCACAAAAGCCCTAGAAAACAGTGGGCTCAATATTTCTGGAGTCTTTCTCAATTCTGCCATCCCTGCCCCTATCTGAGACTTTCTACCATGACCCTACCACCCTGAACATGTCCTGTCTCATCGGAGACTTTCTACTCTCCTCTTCTTACTTCCATCCTTTGTTCCTCAGACACCAAGAAGGACCTAAAGCAGATCACCAACCACCTGCTTGACATGCTGGTCAATAAGAAGGTGTCTGGCCAGGGCAGGGACCAGGCGCTGAACCTGCTTAATAAGAATGTCCCCAGGAAGGATCTTGCCATCCAAGACAACTCACGCACCATCTATGTGGTAGATAATGGTGAGCAGGTGGGGGAGGGTGCTGGGGCTCACTCAGGCCTTTCCAGTGGGTACCAGGGAACTAGGCACTGAGCAGAGGGAGGAAGAGGTGAGCCTCTCACCTGGAAGGAGTCTTCAGTCCCAACTGCAAGCAAGGGAAAAGTAATTTATGGATGGAAACTGGGGCTTGAGCATCTCTAGAAAGTAAGCACACTCAAAAACCTCTGGGTGAATCATCTAAAAATAGGAGTAAGTTCACAAAACGAACAGGACTCCATCAATCAGCGGGTAACACTCCCAACATCTTATGGTTGGTCATAGTCCACAGATCTTAGAGGAGGGAGAAAATGGCACCCTGTGTACTTAATATAAAGCACAGTGAAAAGGTTCTGGCAGGGCGTCACTACCTGTCAGCTCTAGGCTTCTAGCCCCTCCCCTTGGTTGATTTCTTTAGCTGTTCAGAATCAGATGTGTGGCTTTATAATCTCTGATTCCTTCCTCAGGCTTTATGACGTACAAACTGTGACTTATTCTGAAAGATTCCAGTCAGCTGTTGCTGGCTTGCAGTTACCTTTTGATATTGTACTTCTCCTGTTTGTATTTCCTCAGATCCCAGCAAAGTACACCTGCAAATGCTTCAATTTTAACAAACGAATTCTTAAGATTTGCCTCCCTCTTCCCAGTTACAGTTTCCTCTATGTATATATTTTTTCTTTTTTCTTTTTTCTTTTCTTTTTTCTTTTTTTTTTTTTTTTTTTGAGACAGGGTCTTGTCCTGTAGCTCAGGCTGGTCCTGAACTCACTGGTGTAGCCCAGGCTGACCCTGGACTCAAAACAATTCGCTGGCCTCAGCCTCTCAAGTGCTGGGACTACTGGCATGTGCCACCACGCCCAGCTTTATGTGGTGCTAGGGAATCAAACTCAGGGTGTTGTGCTTCAAGCACCTTAACCGCTGTGCCTTTCCTCCAGCCCCTCTTCTATGTATATTTTAAAAGTTGAGCATCGGTAGCAATCTCTTCTCTTTGCACAAGGATATGGTTTGTGGATGGGGACATGAGAAACAATATTTGTTATCTGTTCTTCTGTTGGGAGGCACCAAAATGAATAGCACCTGGGTAGAAATAAAGTGAATTTTAAAATTGTGACATACTAATGGGAAACAGTCATGTTGATGTTGATTACTAATGCAGACAGGTGACAGGGAGCCATCCAGAGGTCACATTTGGAAAGGAGGTCTTAGCTTAGGGAAGGGGCAACGACTGCCAAGGAGGAGGCCCTGAGGGTCCTAGTAGAAGAGAAATGAGATGCTCAAGGTGTGGGTGGTATGGTAAGGAGAGTGGGGGATGACATTGGGGAGGGGATGGGAGATAGGACAGGTACCTTTGATGGAGGTCTCTGCATCCCAGGCTTACGGGAAAACTTGCGTTGGCTTACTAGGCCCCTTCCAGTCCTGCCAGGCACTTTGTATATGTATGCTTGAGACATGATAAGAAATACATATCTGAGCCAGGCACGATGGCTCATTCCTGTAATCCTCACACTTGGGAGGCTGAGACAGGAGGATCCCAACTTCAAGCCCAGCCTGGGCAACTTATTGAAACCCTGTTTCAAAATCAAAAAGGGCTGAAGAGAGAGCTTAATGCAAAGGCCTTGGGTTTATTTCCAATATCACAAAAGAAAAAAAAGGAAGGAAGGAAGGAGAACAGAAGAGGAAGAAAGAAAGAACATTGTCTTACTTATGTTTTCATTGCTGGGCTAGAATACCCAACAGTCACAGCTTTAGGGAGGAAAGATTTAGCTTGCAGTTTTAGAAGGTCGCAGTCTATTCATGGGTTCATGGCTGGAAAATGGTGGAATCACATGGCAGGGCTGGGGCTGGAGCTGTAGACAGAGCTCCTCCGGGCAGCATGGCAGACAAGCCTGAGAGGATGGAACCAGCACACACCCCTCCACATCAAGCCCCAACCCTGCCCCTTCTAGCAGGCCCCACCCCCAACAGTATGCATAGGTGTGAGAGGCTTGTGGGGGACACTCCACATCCAAGCAAAACCAGACATGTTTAGTCCCTGCACATGTTCTGTAGCGCACAGCTCCTAAAACTTTAGGAATCTCCTGTGTGTTTAGTATCTTTGTATGCTGATCAAATGACTAGAGGCTATAGGTCCAGATGGTGGAGTAAAAGGTTTCCAGGGGAGCCTGGAACTTTCTGTCCCCAACCCAATCACACTTCCGATCTTAGGTGAGAGAAGAGGGCTGGAGGTTGCATTAATCACTACTGGCCAATGATTTAAACAATCATGTCTACATCAGGAAGCCTCCTTCTTAAAATTCTTGAGTTCAGAGAGCCTCCAGGTTGGGGAATACGTGGAGGTGCTGAGGAACCCCACACGCTGCCCTTAGACCTAACTTGGCCTGTGTATCTCCATCCAGCTCTTCCTGGGTTTTATGCTTTATAATAAACCATACTATAGCTAGTAAACTGTCTTTCTGAATTCTGTGAGCCAGAGTAGCAAATTACTAACCCTTAGCATAATGGGAGCCTTTGTTAAACAGTCAAGTTGGACAAAGTCGTGGGAAATCCGGGACCTGCCGCTTTGACAGGCATCTGAAGCAGAGGCCGTCTTGTGGGACTGAACCCTTAGTCTGTGAGGCCCGTGCTAACCCCAGGTAGATAGTGTCAGACTTGAAGGGAGTTGGAGGGACACATCACAGCTGACATCACATGTGAGGTACAGAGAGCAGTGCAGAGGATACAGTGTTTCCCTAGGAGAAATACACATACCTCTAGCTGGCAATTATTTTTAATTCCATCCTAACACCCAGAGTTTTGTGCCTCCTGTATTTGTGTCTGTGTCCTTCCCCATACTTCTCATACCACCCCAGAGTGACCAACTCCCAGCCACCTCGAAAACCTGGCTCCAGGATCAAGCTTAGCCCAGGGACAGCACAGCATAACAGTTAACACTGTGGGCTATGGCATTATAGGGGGCGGGGGAAGAGAATGCCCTCACCGTGTCACTTGCCAGCTATACGATCTTAGGAAACTCACTTGCATTCTCTAAGTCTTAGTTTTCTGCTTCGAAAAAAATACTAATGATGATTCCTGACCCGGAAGGTTTTGTTAGGATAGAATCAAGTAACACAGGTAAGCCTCTTAGCACCTGTAAGTGCTCAGAGTGAGTTACTTTTTCGGAGCCAGTTGCCCCATTTGATGTTAACCACGGTGCTGCACGGCCTTCCGTCACTGTGCACTGTGACCTGTGCATGCCTGTGTTCTTCGGCACGCTGGAGTCAGCTAACGCAAAGGGCCCATTTACCCTTCCGCGCATTCAGCCATGGGTGTTGCGTTAGTCTGAGGGAGGAAACCGCTGGCAAGCTTCACCCAAAGGAATGAGAGGACATGATAATAACAGAGCACATAGGACCGGGTACAGACATGATAGATGTGTGGTGGTGATAGATCTGGGTTGGCGCGAGGCTATTCTCAGGCGAGGCTATTCTCAGGCGTGGTTTTATTATCTGATTGGGTCTTCAAGGTCTATAAGGTAGGCAGTATTCTTTCTATTTTGCATTTTGACAATGTGAAAATAGAGGCCCATAGGCAGAGGTGAATTGCTGTCACAAGGGGCAGGGGCAGGTGGAGGACCTGGGACTCTTGTCCCCCATTCCAGGGCTCTACATGCTGGATAAGCCATATGCTGCCTACAGCCAAGGCTAAGGTGAAGCCATTGCTGCATGAGGGGCATGGCTTGTGAGGACAGGGCAGCAGGAATCTCACGCATGCCATTATCACCCTGCAGGCCTCAGGAAGATCCTGAAAGTGGTAGGGCAGGTTCCAGAGCTGCCCTCCTGCCTACCCCTGACTGACAACTCCCGAATGCTGGCCTCCATCCTCATCAACAAGCTCTACGATGACCTGCGCTGTGACCCAGAGCGCGATCACTTCCGCAAGATCTGTGAGGAATACATCACGTGAGTGCCCCAGAGGCCTCGCAGGGTCAGGCTCTGTATTCAGCATCCAGGGCAGGGTCATATGTCATCTCAGTGTTTGACAGCTTAAAACAATAATAGTCATTTGTTATCTCCCAGTAGGACAAATGAAGAAATGGTCTGGCCGGGTGGTTCCGGCGTAGCATTTCTCATGAAGTTGCAGTCATAGATTAGCCTAGGCTTTAAGCACACAAAGGCCTGAGTGGGGCCAGGGGTTGCTTCCAAGATGGCATGCCCCCGTGGGGGCACGTTGGTGTGGCTGCAGGTGGGATGGTTTCTCCTCAGGGTGACCTAAAAGAGCGAAGAGGAAGGGGGACATCCGCACTTTAGTCTCAGCAGACACACACCATCACTTCCACCAGGTTTCCCTTCATTAGAAACATCTTTCAGTCTGGCCTCAAAGGAGAGAAGGAGACCCTCTCTGGAAAGGAGGAGTGTCAGAATATTTCTGGACAAAGGCTGGGGACATGGCTCAGTGGTAGAGGGCCTTCCTAGCACACCCAAGTCCCTGGGTTCAGTCCTCTAGCACTAAAAACACACACACACACACACACACACACACACACACACACACACACACACACAAACCCTGGATGTATTTTTTTATCTACTTCAAAGGACCATGGATGATCTTATCAGGAAGGAGTCTGGCTCTGTCCAGGAGAACTGAGTAGCTTTGCAGGGACTTGACAAAGGTCAGGGACCTTCAGCAGCTCGGGTTCCTGTCACCCCAACGTCTCAGATCTGGTCTCTAGGTCTTTGTTTGGTCTTCTCCTCCCACTTGCTACCTGGCCCTTTAGGTCTTTATTTCAGTGATTATGAAATTTGTGAATTATTCAGATTTCTCAGCCGGTAATCTTGGGAGTGCGGAAGAGCACCCAGCAAGTCTTAGCTGGTGAGCACCTCTGTTATCTGCTTTTCCTTCCTCTTCTCCTAAGATTAGCAGACTGTTTCTTAAAGGGCCTCAGAGGAACGGTTTTAAGCTTTGCGGGACATTCCCATCACTCATTCTTTATTATTATTTTTTAATGCTTTAAGATGTGAGGAAGTCCTCCCAGCTCCCCTGATTTGCCAACCCTGCTGTATCCCATAGCTTCTAGTAACCCAGCATTTGTTCTCTTAAGCTCCTCAGGGTGCCTCTGACTTTGCTACCCGCAGCTTCGGCTCTGCCTACGGATTTCTGGAGTCCCTCTGGACACCCCAGATGATGGGGTACACGCTGTCATCTGATAGGGGATGATGATGTAGCGTGCTGGCACCCTGCTGGGCCTTTCCTGTGGCTGTGGTGTCGTACTGTTCCATAGATACTTCGGTTGCTGGGTAGCTGCTGGCCGTCAGCTGCAGGTCGCAGCTGTCACCACTTTGGCACTTGCTGAGCTGAGGAGAGCTGTCTCTCTCCTCCCAGGGCAGTCAGTACATAAAAACCTGTCTCTCACCCTCATTTGAACAGTGTCCCAGGGGCTGGAGGAATGGCACCATGGTTAAAGTGCTTGCCTTGCAAGCACAATGCTGTGAGTTCAATTCCCCAGCACCATATAAAGCTGGGTGTGGTGGCACACACCTATAATCCCAGCACTCGGGAGGCTGAGGCAAGAGGATTGCCAGTGAGTCCAGAGCCAGCCTGAGCTCCATAGTGGGTTCAGGACCAGCCTGGGCTACAGAGCAAGACCCTGTCTCAAAAAAGGGGAAAAAAAAAAAAAAAAAAAGACTGTCCCAGCTCCAGGAGTCTTTGCAGCTGAGGCTTTGTGCTGGCAGCCCTGCAGCCTGACACCTCCCCCAGCCCAGGCCTGCTTCTCTCCCTTCCCAAGATCTCTCTCCAATACACTTCCTGCACTACACTTCCTGCACATTCATCCTTGGGGGACAGCATCACTCTTGGGGCCATGCCCTGTGACACATTTGTAATGTCACTTGTCCTCACCACAACTCTGACCAGGAACTGTGCTAATCTTAGTTAACAGATCCAAAATCTGAGGCCCAGAGAAGCCCAGAGAATTGCCCAACATCGCACAGCACACGGGTGGTAGAGCCACTTTGCAGATCCCAATCCATCTGCTTCCACATCTAGTTGGTCAGCTTTCTGTCCTTGGGAAGCTGTAACCCAACACCCACACCTTAAAGGACAAGAGGCTTCATGTGGCTCAGAGGGCTCAGTGCATGTCAGCTGGCCCCAAGGCAGAGAGTCCTGGTGGATGTGCGTCGTGGAGCAAATCTGCTCAGTTCATAGTGGCTGGGAAGCAGTGGCGGGGGGGGGGGGGGGGCAGGGGGGACGGCGCCAGAGAGGAAGGGGCCAGGGACCAGGTACAGTGCCAAAGCTCATGCCCGTATGACCTCCAGATACATGCAGAAGTGTGCTTTACTACTCCCCTGGGTGCTGTCACATCTGACCCTCTCCACCTCCTTGGGCCAATTCCACTGATCACTCTTGTCCTTTGTCTCAGGAACAAGTTTGACCCCCAGGACATGGACAAGAACGTGAATGCCATCCAGACTGTGTCCGGGATCTTGCAGGGGCCCTTTGACCTGGGCAATCAGCTGCTGGGCATGAAGGGTGTGATGGAGATGATGGTGGCACTGTGTGGCTCGGAGAGAGAGGCAGACCAGCTGGTGGCCGTGGAGGCCCTCATTCATGCCTCCACCAAGCTCAGCAGGGCCACCTTCATCATCACCAATGGCGTGTCGCTGCTCAAACAGATCTACAAGACCACCAAAAATGAGAAAATCAAGATCCGCACGCTGGTGGTGAGCAGGCTCTGTACCGCCCCACCTACCTGGCATTAGACACCGTGCCAAAAAATACAGACACTGGGAGGAGTGAAGGGTGGCCCCTTCTAGGGACAGGACCCTGCACCAGAGAACACCAGACCCTGCAGGTCCCTGCAGAAGAAGGTGTTATGCTGGAGCGTATGGGCATAGATATAAAAGGTGGCCCCTAAGATGAGGCCCCAGGACATTCCTCCAGGCTGTCAAGGACATAAACCTGGATAAACTTTCCCCAGTAATTACGTTCAGAGCAAATGCAAAAAAAAAAAAGTCTGTTTTCTTATTCAGCTTCTATGTGGCACAGCTAAAATTATTTCATTTTTTCAATTTTCATTTTACTGAAATTAATTTAATTGATTTTTTAAATCTTGTAAAAAATTACAGAGAAGATTTCAGTCACTGATCTGTTTTTATTTCACCATATCAATTTTTTAAGTTTTTTTCTCTTGAGCCTAGTACAGGCCTTAGTTTTCTATTCATTCATTTCTTTTCCACACGTGTGTCATGAGCCACCCTGTCCAGCCTATGTAATGCTGGAGAATCAATCCCAGGACCCTGCACTTGCCAGGCAAGCACTCTTAACTGCTGAGCTATGTCTCCAGCCATAGCCATATCAGTTTTTAAAAACATTTTTTAGCCTCTGCTGTGGTGAACCTTCTCTTCCAGAAGACATTTTTTTTTTTTTTCCCTAACAAGAGCCCAGTTTTTCCTGGGCCACTTTAGCCCATTCTGAATTTGTTCCCCATGTAACATGAACTCTGCCAAATTCTGTGCCACCACAGGCTTGTCATTGCAATTGCACATGGTTCGTGTTCTCACCTGCACATTTTTAAAAGTACCTGTTAGGTCAGAATGATGGGGGAGTGGGCAGGTAAAAGCCTCCAGCTTTTTCATTTTTATTTTTAGATATAAGATCTTGCTACACAGCTCAGCTCGGACTAGCTATACATCCCAGGCCAGCCTTGAACTTGTGGTCCCCCCATTCATCCTCTGGAGTGTTGGGATTAGAGGCATGAACCACCACAAGGCCTGGCTAAGCCTTCAGTTTTTGGGTGGGTGCCCACCCAAAGTCTCCTTGTCCCTGATGCCACGTGCTTCTGCCTTCTCCACAGGGGCTCTGTAAGCTCGGCTCTGCAGGGGGCACAGACTATGGTCTCAGGCAGTTTGCTGAGGGATCAACTGAGAAGCTGGCCAAGCAGTGCCGCAAGTAAGGGGTCCTACCTCCTGGGTCCTCCCTCTCCCTGTGGGCTTATACGTGGAGTCTCTGGAGTGCTCTCTGGTAGATGTCTGCACCTGCTCCCCGCTGCTCTAGAGTCACTTTTTCTTGATGGAAGCTAGGGCACCCATCCCCCAGCGACTCTCTCTCCCCACTGCCAGGTGGCTGTGCAACGCAGCCATAGACACCCGGACCCGGCGCTGGGCGGTGGAGGGCCTGGCCTACCTCACACTGGATGCTGATGTGAAGGACGACTTTGTCCAAGACATCCCTGCTCTGCAGGCCATGTTTGAGCTGGCTAAGGCAAGTGTGGCTCTGGCCTTCCCTGCCAGGACAGGGCTCCTGGACCCAGAACCACAGGGACTGCTCTGCTGTGTCACTTTCTTGCCTCAGCCCCTCCTCTGTGCGTTTCCCTCTTTCTAGTCCTGGTCTTACCTGGCTGTAAGCAGACTTACCTGTCTTCATGCTTTCAGGCAGAGGTAGGGGTTAACAAGAGGACAGCCATGTTTGCCTATGTCCATCAGGCAGTGAGGTCCTGCAGGATGGAGGCTGTGCCTCCTCCCCTTCCCTGGAAGTATAGGAGGGATCGCCCCTCCCCAGCCCTGGGCTGGAGCAGGAGTATCCAGCTCCCACCTGGCTCCCACTCTGGGGGATGCAAAGTGTGGGACTGGGCTTCTGAAAGAGACAGCAAGCAGGGAGCCATGTGGGACTCCTTACCATACTCTCAGGGGTGCCATGGGGGCTTGGGCTGCATTTGTGCCCACCCTTAATGAGCAGCGCCAGTTCCCCTCCCTCTGGGTGCCTTGTCCTTCTCTAAGATGAGCCCTGCTGGTCCCACTCCTCCCAAACTCACCTGCCTGCCAGGTTGGGGAGCTGTCTTGGAAGCTGAGGCTGGTTTTAGAGTGCTTTCTGCCTCTCCCTCAACCAGACCAGTGACAAGACCATCCTGTACTCGGTGGCCACCACCCTGGTGAACTGCACCAACAGCTACGATGTCAAGGAGGTCATTCCTGAGCTGGTGCAACTCGCCAAGTTCTCTAAGCAGCATGTGCCTGAGGAGCACCCCAAGGTGAGTCTGGGGCAGCCAGCAGGGGCCTGTGCTGGCAGACCTCCAAAAGAGGTGGGACAGCACCAACCAACCGACCAGCCAGCCAGCAAAACAAGCTGGGCCCAGTAGTGCAGGCCTGGAATCCAAGCACTTGGGTGGGAGGCAGGAGGATCTCAAGTTCAAGCCCAGCCTTGGCAACTTAGCAACTTGGCAACTTATCAACTTAGCAAGACCCTGTCTCAAAAAAATAATAAAAAGGGGCTGAGGATGTAGCTCAGAACAAAGGCCCTGGGTTCAATTCGCAGTACCAAAACCAAAACAACCAACCAACCAAACAGCAAACCAGCTAACCAACCAACCAACCACCCACCCACTCAACCAGTGCGGTATTTATGTATTTAGGGTTATTTAAAATAAGATACAGAGGAATTGAAGGCTATATGGTACATTTCCCACCAGATGGCACTCATTTTCTTTGCTTTAATTTTCTATCTTCTGTAGTCTGATTAAACAAACGGAGCCATGAAAATTATTTGCAATTTATGTTATTGTCCATGGCGATGAGAGTGTTTTCTTTCAAACTTCCAAGGTATAAAACTAGACTTTCTATGATATTGGGGTTTGGGGTTCTGGGTGCTAAATAGGAAAGAAAAATGAAAGCAGGAATATGGGGTTAGCATTAACCGTGATGTCCCAAATCCCCGTGGAGCCTTAAAAGGAGGATGTGATTCCTTGCACACAAGCATATGATTTGTGTGTGATGTGCATGTGAGTACACAGGCAAAATATTACCTCCCAAAAATGATTTGAGTGTAAAAATGATCCAGCTGATATAACTATCAAAATAAAAAAGGTGGGCAACAGAGAACAGGAAGTCACCGCTCGCAGTGGTCAGCCCGGCGTGACCGCTGTGGGCACTGGGTAGGTCGTCTTACCAGCAGAGGCTTTTCCGCCCGTGCTTCTCTTTCCGTCTTTCTATGGTTACAGTGGGAACGCCGTTGTCATTCTGTGCCTGATTTAGGAACATGCTCTGCGTACTCCCCGCAGGGCTGTCTCATGCTCTGAATCCTTTTTAGGCATCACATGACATTTCACCCGGACAGGGTGTGCTGTATGTTCTGCTGCAGTGAGGTCCATATGTGGTGGTCCTAGAGATCACACCCATTGCCTGCTGTTTTTTGACGAACCCACTTTGTCTGTCCTGACTCAACCTAGGGTGACTTTGGGTTTCCAGAAACCCACCAGTTTCCTCTGCCTCCCCTTTCACCCTTTTCTACATGCCCCCACCTCCCTTCCCAGTGAAAAGTCAACTTTTGGCTGCGATAGCAACATCAGAGTCACCTAGTGTGTGTGATGTTGTTGTTGTTGGTCTCACTCCTCTGTGATAAGAGTCTCTGGGATTGACCTTCTCGTGGCATCAGCTGCTGGCCCAGCCCGGGGGTGGGGAGGGCAAGGCTGAGGAGGGGCACCTGACGTTCCCAGCAGCAGAGTGGGCTGTGCGTGTCTCATTCTCGCGGGTGTACCGACAAAGGGAACCTGGAGAAGTGTGGTTGTTTTCCACTGCTTCTGTCATGTTGCCACCCAAGTTAGTCTGAAAACACAAATTTTTAAATCTTAGTGGTTCTGGTAGACAGAAATCTTAAAACCTGTCTCCTTGGGCGAAGGTCGGGGGGTTAGCAGGCTGGTTCCTTGTGGAGGCTCTGAGGGTGGAAGCCCTTTCAGCTTCTAGAGGCCACTTATGTTCCTTGACTTGGATCTTGAGTGTCCCCCAAAAGCCTCATGTATTTGGAACTGTGCATTATTGGGAGGTAGGGTCTGGCTGGAGGAGGCACATGCTTGGGGTTTGATCCGGAGGGATTGTGTCTATTCGTGGCCTGGGCAGAGCTTTCAGATTTGTGTAGTTGATTTGTGGGCCAGGAAGTGAGGGAGGGGCACCTGCAGGAGGGGCACCTGCCCCCTGGGTGCTGGGGGTCCCAACTGGCAGCTTAAGATGACTAAAGGAAGAAGAAACATTGCTACAGCTTCTTCCTGGAACGCTCTGGCTTTTGCCTGAGTCTCTCAAGGCCACTTAGCTCCTGCCCCACTTTGTTTCTGTCCTCAGTGGGGTGAGAGGCCTGACCCGCCTGCCATTTGTCTCCGGGTCGCTGGCTGCCCATGAGCCCGCTCTGTGACACTTTCTGACACTGTGAGCTAAATCTTCATTCCCTTAAGCTGGGGGCGTGGGATGTTTTGTCACAGCAACGAGATAAGCAACTAAGATAGGTGTGACTTTGAATCACTTCAGCCTCTTTTCCCATTGTTACGTCTCCTGGTATTTACTCTGATCTTACTGCTTTGTGGTTTTATTGTGCCTATTATGACTGGATTGGGCCCACCTAAACTATCCAGAATTAGCTTCTATTTCAATTCGTGTGTGTGTGTGTGTGTGTGTGTGTGTGTGTGTGGTACTGGGAACCGAACCCAGGGCCTTCACACTGAGCTACAAATTCAGTCCCATCCCACCTTTCCCTGCCCCCCCCCCCTTTTTTTTTCTGAGAGATAGTCTCACTAAATTGCTAGGTTGCCCAGGCTGGACTCAAACTTGTAATCCTCCTGTCTCACTATAGACAGACCTCATTATCAGCCTGTGGCACTGGACCTGGCCCATTTCAATCTTCTTAACCTAGTCATATCTGAAAGGTTAATTTTATCACCTAAGGTCACATGTTCTCAAGTTCCAGGGATTAGGAGCCACTGGGGACTATTATTTTTCTTATTTTCAAATTTTAATTTAAAAAATTACATATCCCATCCTTTGCCTCTTCCCACCGCTCAACCTCTTTCCCCATCCCTCTTCCCTCTCCACAAAGTCTATCTTGTTACTTCTTCCATGTCTTTTACTTTTTATGGTTTGGTTTTCTGGTATTAGATAAACCATACAAAATTTAACCTTCTGTAACTGATTCATTTTGCTAAGCCTAATAGTCTCAAGGTGCATCCATTTTCCTACAAATGACTCAATTTTTCTTTCTTTATGGCAGAGTAGTACTTCATTGTGTATATACACCACATCTTCTTTATCCATTCATCTGTTGTTGGTCATACTGGTTAAGGTTTGGCTGTTATAAATTGTGCTACTATAAGCATGGGTATGCATGTATCCCTCTTGGGAAGATATCCAGAAAAGTGATAGCTGGGTCAAATGGGATATCTATTTTCAGTTTTTTTGAGGAATCTCCAAATTGTTTTCCATAGTGGTTGTACTAGTTTACAGTCCCACCAACAGTGTAGGAGGGTTTCCTTTCTGCCACAGCCTTGCCAGCATTTGTTAGTTTTTGAGTTCTTAATATCAGTTATTCTTACTGGCATTAGATGCCACCTCAAGGTTGCTTGGATTGCATTTCTCTCTGATAGTTGAACATTTTTTTCATGTATTTATTGGCCACTTGGGCTTCTTCTGAGAACTGGTCATTCATTTCAAATGCCCATTTTTTGATTTGGTCTTTTATTTGGGAGAGCCTCATTTTTTTTTTTTTCAGTTCTTTGTATACTCTTGATTATAATTCTGTGCCTGAGGAGTAGCCGCAAAACATTTTTCCCATTCTGTCAATTCATTCTATTGATTGTTTCCTTCGCTATGCAGAAGCTTATTAATTTGATATAATCCCATATGTTGGTTGTTGGTGTTATATAATGTGCTTTGAGTGTTTTATTAAGAAAGTCCTTGGCTATGCCTGTGTCTTCAAGGGTTTTGCCTATTTTTTTTTTCAACAAGTTCAGTGTTTCCATTTTCATGTTGAGGTCTTTGACCCATTTTGATTTGATTTTGGTGTAGGATGGCTAAGCAACCTACCACAAGAAGTTGGAAGTGCGCCCTCTTTACCAGTTTGGCCTGGTGCTCAGGCCTCTCCCCACTGCTACCCTTTCATCCCCCCAGGACAAGAAAGACTTCATAGACATGCGGGTGAAGAGGCTCCTGAAGGCGGGCGTCATCTCTGCGCTGGCCTGCATGGTGAAGGCGGACAGTGCCATCCTCACTGACCAGACCAAGGAGCTGCTGGCCAGGTGCAGCTGCAGTGAGCCAGGGCTGGAGCTGGGCCTGGGGCTGGCTGGGAGATGAAAATGGGGGGACTTAATTAGGGGACGGCCTACTGTGCTGCCTTAGGGGAGGCAGGCCGGTCACAGTTATAGACAAGGCAGGGGTGCGTCAGGGCTGGTTGGAGCATGAACAGTGTCATTGAAGGGCCAACCTGGAGGCAGGCAGTGGGCAGCCAGGAAGGCTTCCTAGCAGAGGGAACAACTCAATGGAGCTCTGAAGGAAGAAAAGGAGCCACTCAAATGCAGGGGGGAAGGGTTACAGGTGGGGAGGAGCAATGACACCAAGAACAGAGGAGAAGTGAGTACATATCTTGTTTGGGGTATCCAGGGCCAGACTGTGGAGGTGAGGCATTTCTTCCGGGTGAGGAGTGGGGCCCAGCCAGGAACTTTCCTGCGGTGGCTCAGCCCAGGCACAGGCACATAGGGTTCCCTCTCCAGGCATTCGCTGCTGACCCTGGGTTTCCCCAGCTCTGACACACTGGCCTGTGATGCTGAGAAAGGAGATTGGCTCACTACGTATTCTCCTCCATCTTTGACCCTGCAGGGTGTTCCTGGCGCTGTGTGACAACCCAAAGGATCGGGGTACCATCGTGGCTCAAGGCGGTGGCAAGGTAATTGGGCAGGATAGTGTATATCCCAGGTGATTGGTGGCGATGAACACACGTATGTCTGCGTGCCTCTTGGCTGGCCCAAGAATCACATCCCTCCGCCCTACCTGTGACCTTCTAAAATAGAGTCACTCGATTAAGTGTACTGCCAGAGCTCATGGCCCTGAGCCAGTTTGTGCTTGATTTGATGATGCCATGGTGGGCACTTCGGAATCCCATTTCTCCTCCCAGCTGTTGGATGAAAGCCTGGAGCAAATATGTAGACCATGGACTTGGCTGTAGAACACCTTTAATTGAGTTTTGCTCTTCCTCTTTTCAGCTATCTAGCTGGGTAGATTATGCGTACTTCCAGAGTCACAGTTTCTTCACTTGTAAAATGCAGGTGGGGGAATGGGAGTCACACATCAGTTTTTATTATAGATTATCATGAGGGTGAGATAAAACACACATACGATACTAAGTAAATAAAATTAATGTAGATCTCAAAGCAAGTGCTCAATAAATGGGCTGTCCTTGTTAAGTCCGATGTGGGCAAAAAAGTAAAAACTCCTTTTATTGATTATTTGTTTTTCCAAGAGCTGAAGGAACATGTCAGTGGGTGGGAAGAAGAGGGGGTAAAGACCCCAGTGGGCATTGGGAGGGAATCCCAAGGGAGGAAATCCGTGATTATTGTTTTCCACGATGCTTGTCTTGATGATTTTCTCTTTGCTGTGACAGCATATTCAACACCCACAACTTAAAGGAGGAAAGACATATTTAGCTCACACTTTCAGAAGGTCTCACACAGTCTGCTCAGGAGCAGCCAGCAGCTAGCAATGGTGGAAGCACATGGCAAAAGCTGGAGAACTGCTCACCTGGTTGCAGACAGAAGCCAGTAGTGAAACAGGAGCAAGTCAATGTCTGGAGATTCAGGCAAGGCCAGAGCCTTCCCAGGAAGAAGCTGTAACAATATTTCTTCTTCCTGCTTTACTTAGCTCAAGTTGCTAGTCTGGCTTCCTATACCCAGGGTGGGTATCCCTTCCTGGGTGGCTGTCCCTCATTTACTTCCTGGATCACAAGTCAACAACACACACCTGAAAGCTTTGTCTGGGGAACCCTCCAATATTAACAAGTTGACACAATTTCTCCAGGTTAAACCCTAAGCCTCAGCCCCTTCTAGCCAGGCCTTACCTCCCAAAACACATGGTTCCACAGTTGCCTTATTACATTCAAATACATGAGGCTTTTGGGAAACAGTCCCGATCCAAACTATATCAATGCTTAAGGCCTAATTATGCTGTTGTCTTCCTGAAACTTCTGACAGGACAGAGACAGGTAGCAGTTAAATCAGGGGATGGGTGATGCCTCTGGATGTCTGTGGCCAAGTAGTGACTACACTCTTTCTTCCAGGCCCTGATCCCGCTGGCTTCAGAGGGCACAGATGTGGGCAAGGTGAAGGCAGCCCACGCTCTAGCCAAGATTGCTGCTGTCTCCAATCCGGACATCGCCTTCCCTGGGGAGCGGGTGGGTGTTTGGTGTGGATGGCGTGGGGCAATGGGAGTCTCTTGTGGTCTTTGGGACCTTTTCTATCATCATCCCAGTCTGAGAGAGAGACATGGTGCTGTCACAGAGTGACAGGGATGAGGAAGTAGAGGCACCTGATTTCATGTCACGCTATGCCCCTAGAAACAGGGTTTTCCTCCCAGGAGCTGTGTTCTCTCATATGCAAAGTAAATAATCCTGCCTCTAGAATCATTGCTAACATTAAGTCAGATAGTGTGTGAAAAAGTGCTCTGGAAATGTAAAGCTGGCCACCTGTGAACAAAGGGACAGGGAGAATGCAGCAGCCACCTGATCCTATCTGGCACCCCTCCCCACAGGTGTATGAGGTGGTGCGGCCCCTTGTGAGTCTCCTGGACACCCAGAGAGATGGACTGCAGAACTACGAGGCTCTCCTAGGCCTCACCAACCTTTCGGGACGGAGTGACAAACTCCGGTGAGCTTGGCGGGGTGGAGGAAGCAGGGTGGAGAGAGGGATCTCACAAAGTGTTTGGCCGAAATTTCATACATGAGAGCTCAGGATATAGCTGAGTGGTTAAAGTGCTTGCTTAGCACGCCCAAGGTGCTTGGCTTGATTCCCCAGCACCACATAAAATTAACCAGGCATAGTGGCACAATTACGTGGTGGAAACCACCTGTAATCCCAGCACTCAGGAGGCTGAGGCAGGAGGATTGCCATGAATCCTAGGCCAGCTTGGGCTCCATAGTGAGTTCAGGACCAGCCTGGGCTACAGAGCAAGACCCTGTCTCAACAAAAGTTGGGGGGGTGGGGGAGGGATTCAAGTTCACACCTGGAAATATCACAGAGTGAATTTATAAATCCAAAGGACTGCTAGGAGACAAGTTTCTAAAGTTGTAAAATATCTAAACAAGTGGGATAAAGCAGATTCCTTCTTGGAAACAGTTGGATAGTGGAATATTTTGTTTTGCTACTTCTGTTTCAATTGGCAGAAAAACAAGCCTAATAACTTGAGCATAGAAGAAATGTTTTGACTCATGTAGATTAAAAGTCTGGGGTAATCCAAAATCAGATGCGGCTGGATGCAAGGATTACAAAGTCGATCCAGCTCTTGATCCTCTCCTCTGCTCCGTACTTTGTCTTAATTTTTAGATGCATTGTTCTTTTCTTATGGCCACAAGGTGGCTCCAGATTTCACGTCTTTTTTATTTCATGTCCAGAAGGAAATAGAAAGAGAATTTCTTTTTCCCCAACAATAATGTAAGAGTTTCCAGTGAGGCTATATGTTCATTCCAGAATTCGTTGTTGGGGACAGGATGTTATGTTGGTTCCCGTCCTTACCCCTCCTGTATGTAGGTAACAGTGTTGGTTGAAGGTTCAATGCCACCATGCTGTCTGAGGATGAGGGAGGGACATCACCAAGATGGAGGAATGGACCCTAGGTGGCCCCAAACCCAAATGCTCACTACGGGGGACTCAAGGACCTTTTTTTTTTTTTTTTTTAAACCCTCTCACTGCAGACAGAAGATCTTTAAGGAGAGGGCCTTGCCAGACATTGAGAACTACATGTTTGAGAATCATGACCAGCTGCGGCAGGCAGCTACTGAATGCATGTGCAACATGGTGGTCAACAAGGAGGTGAGACGAGGGCTCGGGATGGGCACGGGGCATGATCGAGGCCAGGAGTGTTGGGGTGGTGGCCACAGGAGGCTACTACAATGGTACTAAAGTAGCACTGGGACGGCTGATGGCACAGCTGTGTGGCTTGCCTAACATGTACAAGGCGTTGGGTTCAGGTTCCCAGTAAAAACAAAAGCAAAATAGCATGTTGGCCAGAGAACTCAGGAGTCTTCAAATCTCTCCAAGATTATAGCCACCTTCCAAGTCCCTCCTCGAGGGACCCTTAATATACACGCAACATATTATTATTCCAATCTAGAGCCCCCCCCCCCTTTTTTTAAAGAGGGTCTTGCTCTGTAGCCCAGGCTGGGCCTGAACTCACTATGGAGCCCAGGCTGGCCATGGACTCACCGCAATCCTCCTGCCTCAACCTCCCAAGTAGTGCTGGGATTACAGGCATGTACTACCATGCCCAGCTGATGTGGTGCTGGAGAATCAAACTTGGGTACTTAGCGCTTGACTTAGCACTTGCTTTAACCACCGAGCCATTCTTCCAGCCCTGGAGCTTTGAATCCAAAGCTTGGGCTTAATGAGTTAAAAAATACCACTTCCCTAAGTTCTCTTAGAGATTAAGACCACATGTATTATTAAAGATACAGATGGATACAGAGAGAGAGAGAGAGATACAGTAAGATAGAAGAAATGCACAAATACTGTTACAAACCAATTTGGACTATTTTAAATGCTAACATTTAGTGAATTGTCACCAATTACAGCCTGATCACCACAGAACAATTATAGAATTTATAAAAATAAAACAAAGTCAGAAAGTCTGTAAGTCCTCAGTATGGGAAAAAATTCTAACCATCTGATGCACAGGTTGTCTCCCGGTCAAGGTGTTTCTGTGCTTCTTGGGTACAACTCCATCAGAGTCTAGATCTGAGTCCCTTCAAGGCAGTGAGGGGAGGCCAAGTAGCCCTTTTGTGCCCTCATGTAAGGCCCAACTTGCGACCCAGTCTTTCCCTCTCAACACTTAACTCAAGCCTTGAATCTTCTTCCTGTTGTAGGAAGAAAGCCCAACCTGTGAAAGCTTATTGGAGTAAGGAAATGCAGGAAACAATGGCCAGGGTCTACTAAGGAGCTGGCCCAAGGCTGGGCTTATTGTTGGGGGCATGGTGTCCCACAGTTATATCCAGATATAAGATTTGGAGGGATTGCATCAATTTGTTTAAATTAGGAAATGACCAAGGAAGAGCTTTCAGGTGTATGCTGTTGATTTATAGGCCAGGAAGCAGGGGTTGTATGCTGGGGCAGGGTGGGGAGGGGTGGGGTTTCCTGCCTTGTATGCGGGCAGCCCAACTGGCAGGATGAACTGAATAAAGAAGGAAGAAGAAACATCGTTGGAGCCTTCCTCATGGAACTGTGGGCGCTGCTGTCTTCTCCAAATTTTGGGGTTTGCACTGCACCTTAGGCTTCTCCTTTACAACTTCACACACTACCCTCCTAGGAGCGCACAGCCTGGCCTCCAAGGCCTTCCTCTGAAATCTCAGTGGAAGCCTCTGTAACCCCCAAGCTCCTATACTCTGCAAGCCTTAAAGCCAGGATTGCATCGTTCACCTGGAGAAGCCATGCTTACCTCTCTGCCCTAGTTGGCACTGAATACAAACAGAAGGGTGCACTAACAATATGGGGAGCTCTTATTCTCTTTAACCTCGTAGCCCTTTTCATGCATTCTACTGGGGAAGGTGACATGGGCGAGCTGCTCCATGGGAGGCACCAAGGAATCCCAGGTCAAAGAACATCGACTGCATTGTTCCTGCTGCAGGAGACACAGTTGGGAGCGTTTTTCTCTGAGCCATGCACCTGTCTCCCCAGGTTCAGGAGAGGTTCCTGGCGGATGGGAATGACCGGCTGAAGCTGGTGGTGCTGCTCTGTGGGGAGGACGATGACAAGGTGCAGAATGCAGCTGCGGGGGCCCTGGCCATGCTGACAGCAGCACACAAGAAACTATGCCTCAAGATGACCCAAGTGGTAAGTGTGGGCCCTGGGATAGGAAGGGCCTGGGTGGGCTCTAGAGCAGTGGCCCCCTACTTTTTGGCACCAAGGACTGGTTTAGTGGAAGGCCATTCTCCCAAGGACAGTGCTGGGAGGGTGTACTTGTCACATGCTGGATGGTGAGCAGCAGCAGGAGGGGAGCAGGAGTGAGGCTGTCTCCCGTCAGGTCAGAAGCTTCGTAAGCGCCTACTAGGAGCGCACCAGGGATGCACTGACTGGAGACTGCGTGCCACTCCCTGCTCGCTGCTCGTCTGTCGCATTGGACTGGCCCTTCCAAGGCTACGGTTGGAACTGGTCCTCATCCTGGGGATTGGGAATCCCTGCTCTGGAGAATCGCCCCACCCCAGGATCAAGCGTCCTGAATAACACTCTGGGAAGCCAGCCCCCAAGGCAGCCCCTCTACGCCCAGCTGTCTGTCCTACCTTCTCTACCCTTGGGCCCCTGCATGGATTATTTAGGCTCCCCAAAGGTGCCACCTTAACTCCTCCCACTGCCTTTAGCGGTGCGTAGAGCTCATTACTTAAGAATGATAACAACAAGAATAATGCTAACTACTACTGAGGGGCTCCTGAGCTCCCCCAGGAAGCACAGAAATACGCCAAGTGTAGTCGTATGTGCCTGTAACCCAGCTACTTTGGAGCTTGTGGCATGAAGATCACAATTTTGAGGCCAGCTTGAGACCCAGTCTCAAAATAAGAACTACAAAAGTCTGGGGTTTAGCTCAGTGGTAGAGCACTTGCCAAGCACATGTGGGGCCCTGAGCTCAATCCCTGGTGCTCTGAAAAAGAAGAATGCAAGTGGTTGGAATACCATGGGGAGTTTGTGGTTTGGCGAGGAGGTCACCGTTTCCCAAAAGTGGACCTGGTGACCAGCCCCTATGGTATGACTGAGGCCACGGCAGCAGAGGCTCAGGGGAAGATGACACTGACAGTCACCACAGCAGCAACTGTTTAGACAGTGCAAAATGAAGCCTTCTGTCACCACGTCTCAGTCTGTCGGCTCTCATCTCTGCTGACGTTGAAAAATGGATGCCCCCCGATTCAAGTGTCTGGGCTGGTGGCAGGTTCCTGTAGACAGTTAGTGTGGGAGGCATGTGGATGTGTGCATGGCTGCTCTGAAAGCTTCAGGGGGTTACATGCAGCCACTAGGGATCTCAGCTGTGAAGTCTTAGTGCCGCAGGCTCTTTGGCAGTGGCCTGCTCTCAAGACTGGACTGTGTGTGAGAATCACCCAGGAAGCTGACTAGCCCGGTTTCCCTGGTGCTCTGATCCACTAGGCTGGGGCTTGAGGGCTTCCTCCTGAGAAGCACAGTTTAGAATCATTTTCTAGAGCTGCTTGTCCTGGGGCAGCTGTGGTCACAAAGCTTCTGGTGGCAGGTTTGTGGAGACACTCTGTGACCCTTGAGTTTACTGCATGCCTGGTGTTGCCCAGTGTTTACACACACATGAATCCTTTGAATCCTCACAGCAGACTGTGAGGTACGGATTGTTACTGTTCCTATTTTTACAGATGAGGAAACTGAGATGCAGAAAATTAAGAAGTAGTCTGAGGCCACAAAGACAGTTGGGGTGGGCTGGAATCCTTCAGGACTGCTAACATGCTCCTGGCCACTTCATCCTTCTTGGAAGGCTCATTGCTGCATTGCTGTACCATTGTGAGCATCCTGAGGGACATGGGATCGTTCCCAGGATCACCTCTGTTTAACCTTGTAGCCATGAGGGATGCCGCCCATCTCTGCAGTCTCCCCTCGGCTGGAGTATCTCTCCACCCCAGCAATGGTTCCTTCTTCCCTGGGATCCTGTCTGTCCTGGCTGTTTCTATCACCACTGTCCTTGAGTCCCCAAGGACATCTTGTGGAGAAAATTACCTGGTACCATTACCAGTTACACATCAGCACAGAAACTTTCCCTGAGCCCCACAAAAGCTAGAGGAACTTGTATTTAGTTTCCTGGGGGTAGGAGACACTGGGAAGAGTTATACAAGGCCACCCAGAAGCTCACAGGCCAAGCATTTGCCATGTCTTCCCCTCCGTGTTCACCCCCCTCTGAGTGCAGCACACGTAAAAAGCAATCCCTGCTGACAGAGGGTGGTGAGCGTCAGAGAAAGACCACAGGGAGTCTGTGGATTGGTGTCAAGCCATTATCTCTGCCCACATCCTGTTTTTTTTCACCCATTCTTAATACCTATACATGTGATACACAATGTACATTAAATTTGAGAATTTTGTGCACATACATATTGCAGCAACTTCACGTTCTCTTTCCTGTCCCCTTTCTCATCCTCCCGTCCCCTCCTTCATCCTCTGTGACTCCCAACACCTCCCTTATTTGATTCTATTGTTTTTTTTTTTACACTCTGGGTTTCTTATATTAGAGAAACCATTTGATATTTAATCTTCTGAGTCTGACTCATTCCACTAAGCATCATGGTCTCAAGTTGTATCCATTTACCTACAAATCCGTATCTATCTATCTTTATAGCAGAGTAGTACTCCATTGTGTATATATACCATGTTTTTTTAATCCATTAGTCTGTTGATGGCTATTTTGGCATCTTCCATATTATGTTGCTATAAATAGGGTGTACACGTATCTGTTATACGGTGATTCTAACACTTTTGGAAAGATACCTAGAAGAGGCATCGCTGGGTCAAATGTGGTATCTATTTGCAGTGTTTTGAAGAATCTTCATACCACTTTCCAAAGTGGTTGTACAGTCCCACCGGCCATGTGAAAGGGTTCCTTTTCCCCTTACAATCTCATCAGCATCTATTGCTATTTGAGTATGAGGCGATAGGTTTACGTCTGGATTCTTTCTCTGCACGTGGATAACCATTCTCCCGGCACCAAGAGGCTGACCTTTCTCCCATGTTTTTTTTTTTTTTTTTTTTTTGGCTTCTTTGTCAGAGATTAGAGAGCTTAGGGCCCTTGAGGTTGTCTGCATCCTCTCTTCCTTCATTGGTCAGCTTGCCTGTTTTTGTGCCCACACCACACAGTTTTTCTTTAAGCCACTATTGCTTCATAATACAGCTTCCGCATCCACTTGTTGAGCACTTATTATACTCCAGCGCCTATGCTAAGCTTTTCCTCCTGAATCATCTCATGAAGTCGACATGATGTCAGAGGTAGGCAGAACAGATGATAGAGGAGTCCCCTGAGACTTAGAGAGGGTAGGTAACTAGTGAGGCCATTGACTTGGTAAGTACTGAGCTGGGGCCTGAACACTGGTCTTGGTCTCCAACCCATGTGGATGCCTGTCCGACTGTTATGTCATGTGTTATCTATGGGAGCATTCCAGAGTTATCTTCCTGGTTCTATTCCCAGCTTCATCACTGGCTCTTGAGATAGTAATCACTATGGTTGGGAATCTTCACAACTGTGGACGGTGGATGCAGGAAGAATGGAGGAGAGGATTCCCTCCTGGGCCTGTGGGGATTCCAGTGAAAGCCAAGGAAGGCAGAGTGCATGCCATGCCTGGAGCTCTTGTCTCAAAGGGATAACGGGCCGAAGTGGGCACTGCCCACATATCCAGAGACAGAATCGTCTTCTCTGAATACTGCAGCCCTGTTCTGCTCAGACAAGCAGTGGTTCTGTTTCTTTGCTTTTCAAACTGCTTTAGAAATAAAACAGATAGAGGATATTCATCCTCCACTCTTTCCAGATGTGTGGCCATAGCTAAGCTACTTAGCTGTGGGGCTCACAAATGTGTTCTGTTTATCGCACCCCCCAATCTCCTCTTTCTCCCTACTGATTCCTTGAATCCATCCTTACCCATTTTTCCCGGCTCCAGACACCCCAGTGGTTAGAGATTCTGCAACGGCTTTGCCTGCACGATCGGCTGTCAGTCCAACACCGGGGCCTGGTCATTGCCTACAACCTGTTGGCAGCCAATGCTGAGCTGGCCAAGAAACTGGTGGAGAGTGAACTGCTGGAGATCCTGACCGTGGTAGGCAAACAGGAGCCAGATGAGAAGAAGGCGGCAGTGGTTCAGACAGCCCGGGAGTGTCTCATCAAGTGCATGGATTATGGCTTCATTAAGCCAGTGTCGTAGACAGGGTCCCACAGGGGTGTTGAGGCTGGGCCTGTACTGTGTAGAGTCCCGAACAAGGTATTCCTGGAGTGTCAATCCATCTAGGGATCATAGCAGTCACCATAAACTCTCAATTTAAAGGATTATTCTCTGATTTGAGACTCTTCCACTTTGTTCTGGGATAGCTTGGATGTATCACTGGCTCTTTCTCCCACCTTCCTTAGATTTGTAATGTTCTAGAAATTCCTAGAATAATTTTTGTCCACAATTAGAAGACAGGTTGAGTAATTCTTTCAGTGCACATTCTGAAGGCTAGGACATCGGGCTGAGGTATGACAAGGCAGGAGCTAGCAGGTATGTGGCTATAAAGATTGATGCTGTTGTATTTGAATGCTGATCTGTGCTGGTTTTGTATCCTTTCCTCTGTACTACTGAATCAGGCTGTAGGAAACTGTATTTTTCAGCGATAGTACTCTGTTCTAGCCCATTCCCATGTGATGGAAATAGAATTTATGTTCAACTATGATCTTTGCAATTTGCTTGGGAAAATCTTCCCAGAAAAAGAGACATGATTAATATAAAGAAGATCAGCTCAAACTACTTCAAATGAAAAATAATTTATCAGCGCACATATTTTGGTCACCAGGGAAAGGTCTAACATTTGTCAGACCCAGGTGATTCAAATGTCATCATCAATATTAGTCTGTGTATGTGCCTTTTTCTCCTTCTCATCTCCCCTCCCCATTTCTTCTCTTTGATTTTTTTTTTTTTCTGGGCTAATCTCATTCCTTGGTAAGCTCTTTCCATGTGGTTGGAAAGGTAGTTTCTGGCAGCTCCAGACACACGTGGTTGTTGTAATCTATTATGAAAGAGAAGAAAAAGGGCTAGTCCTGCAAACCAAGAAAAAATTCCTTGAGAAGACAGGTATGTTTGTATTATGTTTGCATCCATGGATATCATATCCAGAGGCAGATGCTAACTGTCTCAGTCATATAGACAAATCTCAGATGAGAAGAGTTTTGTTGCTATCCAATTGACATGAGCTGATTGGGACTTCTAAGGAATGGAGGAGGGATGTTACCACAAAGGAATATGTATTGGACAGATAAAAAAAAAACATATTCTGTATGTCAGACTTAGCCACAGAAGCACAGCACAAGCAATATGCTTGTAGATCCGAATTTCTCTATTATCATTGCCTTCCTAACATGGCTAAGATTGCTGTGATTGGTACTCCAACTCCAGTAGGTCCCAAATCTATCCACATTTATTGAAGGGCCAATAGTTCTGGTATCAGCATTGGGTAGAGGGCAGGGCATTGAGATTATGGTACTTGATAAAAATCACTAAAATTGGTACAATAAATATAACTACATATCTGTCAGCTGGAAAAAACCCACAGATTGTTGGAAACCTGCCATATTAGAATAGAGGCTGTCTCAGTTACTTTTTCATCACTGTGACTCAATACTCAACATTCACAACTTTAGGAAGGAAAGATTTATTTTAGCTTACAGTTTCAGAAAGTCACAGTCCATTCACAGGTGGGAGCTGGAAAATGGTGGAATCACATGGTGGGGCTTCAGCTAGAGCCAGAGCGGAGTGAGCTGAAGCCAGAGCTCTGGAGATAAAGATCCTTACAACATGGCAAACAGAGGCAAGTCTTGGAAGGAGGATGGAACCAGCACACGCCCCTCCAGGTCAAGCCCCAAGCACTGCCCATTCCAGTCAGGCTCCAGTTCCCAACAGTACACAGTATTCATAGGAGCTTGAGGTTTCTGAGAGACACTCCACATCCAAACCGTGACACAGGCCAAACATAATATCCATTTCACCCACAGAGGACAGGTGCAAATATGAGGAGTTTGGAGTTTCTCAGACCTTTTCTATAAGTCCTGTCTGTCCTCATGGATACTTTGCTAACTCATCTATGAGCTTATTTTACTGCTGGGAACTACAGTCATTGGCTCCTCTATATTCTAACAAAGAATGATGGCCAATACTAGAGTGCGGCCCTTTTGAAAATGTATACAGTGTTCATTAGCAATAAATAATGTGATTTGGCCTCTATTTGAATTCTTTTTCTTTTCCTACACTTAGGGTCAATGGAATGTATTAAGCTTCTTATAAAAATCATCATTTAGAGAACCATTTGGATAAATTTGGATAAATCTCATCTTGTTTGGGTTGAAGAGACTACATTTGTGTGTGTGTGTGTGTGTGTGTGTGTATGTGTGATTTCTGGGAATTGAGGGATTCAACCTTCAACCCAGGGCCTTCCCAGTGAGCTATATCCCTGGTCCATTTTTGAATTTTGATTTCAAGACAGGCTCTAAGATGCTGAGTTGCCCAGGCTGGGCTCAAACTTGCAATCCTCCTGCCTCACCTTTCCAGACTGCTGGGGTTTCAGGCCTGCTCCACTGAGTCCAGCTGTGATCATGTTCTTTAACATGAATTTTCTGCCCAAAGTCCAGGAAGATCCAGAGGAAGCTAATATACCTGAGGAGATGGGAGGTGAATTCCTTAATCTGGTATTTGCCCCTGGGCTGGGTTTCCATTGCCTGGCTGAGACATCTTCATGGGAGGCCCTTAAGAAATGCTGTGGAAACAGTCTTCACACCCCAACCCCCGAGACAGACGACTATTAAATTAGGCCCTCCAGAACAAAAGACTCAATAAAAAATTAGACTCTGAAATGAAAAAGCAGTTCTCAGAAGAAGTCTGAATGGCCAATAAATACATTTAAAAATGTTCAGCATCTTTAGCCAACAGAGATGTGCAAATTAAAACAACACTGAGGTTCGATCTAACACCATCTAAGAATGGTTAGTATTAAAAACTTCAAAAAACAATAAATGCTGGCAAGGCTATGGAGGAAAAAGGAACCCTCCTACATTGCTAGTGGAACCGTAAACTGGTACAACCACTATGGAAAACAGTATGGAGATTCCTCAGAAAACTGAAAATAGACATTCTGTTTGACCCTGATATACCTCTCCTGAATCTTTCCAAAAGATATTCATCATAGTCATCATACTATAGTGATATCATACTATAGTGATACATACATGTTTATAGCAGCACAATTTATAATAACCAAACCTTGAAACCAAACTCCTGAATCTTTTCAAAAGAGTTAGCCATCATACTATAGTGATATCATACTATAGTGATACATACATGTTTATAGCAGTGATACATACATGTTTATAGTGATACATTTTCACAGCAGCACAATTTATAATAACCAAGCCTTGGAAGAAGTCAATTAATTTGCTCAAGTACAAATGAATGGATAAAGAAGATGTGGTATATATACATAGTGGAGTATTACTCTGTCATTAAGGATGACAAATTTATTTGTAGGAAAATGGATGCATCCGAAGACTGTTATTCTCAGAGAAATGAATCAGATCCAGAAAATTGAATATCATATGGTTTCTCTAATATGAGAAAGCCAACTCATAAGAAGTAAGAGATACAGAAAGGAAGAAGATGGACTTTGTGGAGAGGGAAAGGGAAGTGGGGGGTGAGAGAGTGGGAAAGGGAGGTGATATGTAAATTTTTTAAAATAGTGCTGGGAAAACTGGCTAACCACTTTCAGAAGCACGAAACTAGACCCACAATTTTCACCATGCACTAAAATCAAATCAAAATGGATCAAAGACTTAGACATTAAAATGGAAACATTGAACTTGAGAGAAAACTAGGCAAAACTCTTAAAGACATAAGTGTAGGCAAGAACTTTCTCAATAAAACACCCAAAGCATATGAAATAACACCAAAAGTCAACAAATGGAATTATATGAAATTAAAAAGCTTCTGCACAGCAAAGGAAACAATCAACAGAGTGAAGAGAGCACCCATGGAATGGGAAAAGAAATATTCACCAGCTACTCCTCAGACAGAGGTCTATCATCAAGCATATACAAAGAACTGAGAAAAGGTAGACCCTCCAAATAAGACCCAATCAAAAAATGGGAATCTGAAATGAATAAACTCTCAGAAGAAGTCCAAGTGGCCAATAAAAATACATGAAAAAATGCTCAGGATCTTTAGCTAACAGAGAAACACAAATCAAAACAACTCTGAGGTTCCATCTTATGCCAGTAAGAATGGCTGGTATTAAGAACTCAAAAAACAACAAATGCTAGGGAGGTTGTGGGGATAAAGGAACCCTCCTACATTGCTGGTGGGACTGTAAACTGGTATAATCACTATGGAAAACAGTATGGAGATTTTTTTAAAAAGTGAAAAATCTATATATTCCATTTGACCAAGCTATACATCTTCTAGGTATCATCCCAAGGGAGCTAAAGTCATCACACAATAGTGACACATACATACCTATGTTTATAGCAGCACAATTCATGATAGCCAAATCCTGGAAGAAGCCAATATGCCCAAGTACATATGATTGGATAAAGAAGATGTGGTATATACACACAATGAAGTGATACTCTGCTATAAAGAAGGACAAATTTTAGTTACTTGGAGGAAAATGAATGTACTTTGAGAGTGTATGCTCAGCAAAATGAATCAGACCCAGAAAGTTAAATATTGTATGATTTTTCTAATATGAGAAAACTAAACCATAAAAAATGTAAGAGATATGAAAGGACTCTGTGGACAGCAAAAAGGGGATGGGAGGATGAAAGTATGGGAAGGGGAAAAGGATGTAATATGCAAATTTAAAAATGAAAATAATGAAAAAAAGAATAAATCTATTTCTGGAAAGTTTAGCTCAATTACATTCATTCCCTCTCAATCACTCTTTCCCTACATTCTGCTAAACTGATGTCATCATCACTATAAATTAGAACCATATGGATTGTTCTATCTTGTTATGGCCCTATTCATGTGGGCATGGTACAGGGTGGTGTGATGTTATGAGGACTGGCGTGGTTTTTGTCTAAATATTGGCAGCAACAGAGCTGTTTACCACTTAGATATTTTTCAGCCCTGAACGGTGATTGCAAAGATGGCCTACTTTGCCAATCCTTGTGGTCAACACAAGAGTTAAGAAACTCTAAAATCCCACTTGGTCCTTAAGAGTGGTTGTTCCAACCGAGTAGACTGACGTAGGGTTGGTAAGGCATGTAACAGAGGACGCTGTGCCCTGCTGGCCATGCTTACAGAATATATGCACTGGCAGGATTCCTCTAGGATGTCCTCACCTGCTACTGCAGGAGAGCAGGACAGTTTTTAGCCTTTGAAGATAAAGGAATTACTCGTATTCAGTTTCTCATTCTTATCGTGGGGCATTTGCAAAAGGGGAGCAGAGACGGATTTGTTGTGGAATCTTAGGAATTTACTATTACTTCCATAATTAAGAAAAATAAATATGAAAAGGCCATTATTTAATTAATGATTTGCCAGAAAATTGTAGGGGGGAGAAATCCAGATAACTACATCAAAATGCTAACAGTCTTCAGGCAGTAAGTCTTGTCTTTCCTCTCTCTTTGAAACTTGTTTCTAGATCTTTTCCAGAAATGTTCCTGTTGGCAATGTATGATTCCCAACAGGAGAAAATAAAATAGGCATGCAAAGCATAAGGTACTCTCAGTTTTAACAATCTTTGTATTTTAAGTAAAATTAGACATATAGAAAAGTCATAAAAAGTGTTTCCTTATATCCTTCACTGACCTTCCCCTAATGGAACATCTTACAAGATCACTGAATAAGAATTAGAACAGAATGTCAATTGGTGTGTTGTAAGACTTTCAGTGTTATCAATTTTCCCAATAAAGTTGTGCATTTTCTTTTCCAGAAAAGGGAATCTAGGACTGTGGAGGAGTGGCTTGCTTGTTTTCAAGTTTTTTCCTTCATCTGGAACTCAAATTATCTGAATGAGTCTTTTGTATCTACTCTTTATATTCCTTTTTCAAAATATTTTCTATATTTTTCCTTTCCTAGTTCTTCCTGTAGGATCTCCTCAGTGCAATGACCTAACCCAGGGGTCAACATTATATTCTTTTAAAATAAATATTTAATTTTAATTTACATATCACCTCCTTCTCCCTTCCCACCCTCACACCCTCCTTTCCCTTTTTCTTTCCACAGTCAGTGTCCATCTTCTTACTTCTTCTGTATCTTTTACATTTTTTATGGTTTAGTTTTCTCGTATTAGAGAAACCATATGATATTTCTGGGTCTGATTCATTTTGCTGAGCATAGTGGTCTCAAGGTGCATCCATTTACTTACAATGACCCAAATTTGTCATCCTTAATGGCAGAGTAATACTCCATTGTGTATATATATCACATCTTCTTTATCCATTCATCTCTACTTGAGCATATTGGCTTCTTCCAAGATTTGGCTATTATAAATTGTGCTGCTATAAACATGGGTATGCATGTATCACTATAGTATGATGACTTTAACTCTTTTTTTTTTTCTGAGACAGGGTCTCGCTCTATAGACCAGGCTGATCCTGAACTCACCATGGAGCCTAGGCTAGCCTTGGACTCATGACAATCCTCCTGCCTCAGCCTCCAACTGCTGGGTTTACAGACATGCACCACTACGCCCTGCTTATGTGGTGCTGGGAAGTCAACTCAGATACTTAGCACACTGAGCAATTCCTCCAGCCCCGATGACTTTAACTCTTTTGGGAAGATACTTAGAAGAGGCATAGCTGGGTCAAATGGGATGTTGATGTTCAGTTTTCTGAGGAATCTCCACACTGCTTTCCATAGCGGTTATACCAGTGTGCAGTCCCACCAACAATATTGGAAAGCTCCTTCTCCCCCACAGCTTTGCCAGCATTTTTTGCATTTTTTTGAGTTAATACCAGCCATTCTTACTGGCATTAGATAGAACCTCAACATTGTTTTAATTTACATTCCTCTCACTAAAGATGTTGAACATTTTTTCATGTATTTATTGGCCATTTGGACTGTTGAGAATTGGGGGTTATTCATTTCAGATTACCATTTTTGACTGGGTCCTTTTTTTGGAGTGTCTACTGTTTTTCAGTTCTTTGTATACTTTTGATAATAGCTTCTGTCTGAGGAGTAGCTGGCAAATATTTTTTTCCATTTTGTGGGTGCTCTCTTCACTATGTTGATTGTTTCCTTTGTGTGTAGAAGCCTTTTAATTTCTTATAATCCCCTTTGTTGAATCTTGGTGTTGCTTCACATGCTTTGGGTGTTTTATTGAGAAAGTCCTCGCCTACACTTACATCTTCAAGAGTTTTGCCTATCAAATCCATTTTGATTTAACTTTGGCACACGGTGAAAGTTGTGGGTCTAGTTTCATTCTTCTGCATGTGGTTAGCCAGTTTTCCCAGCACCATTTGTTAAAAAGGCTGTCTTTACTCCAGTGTATATTTTAGGTTCCTTTATTGAAGATCAGATAGCTGAAGGTACTCAGGAATGTTTGGGCATCCTCAATTCTATTCTATTGCTCCACCTGTCTGTTTTTATGCCAACACCATGTCATTTTTATCATGGTTGCTATGTAATATAATTTGATATCTGGTATCCTGATGCCTCCTGCTTTTGTTTTGTTAGTTAGGATTGTTTTGGCTATTCTTAGCTTCTTGTGGTTCCATATAAATTTTCAGGTCTCTTTTATAGTTCTGTAAAAATGCTGCTGGTATCTTGATGGGGATTTCACTGAATCTGTATATTAGTTTAGGTAGTATGGCCATTTTGACAATGTTGGTTCTGCCTATCCAGGAATGGGAAAAGTCTTTCTATTTTCTAAAATTCTCTTTGATTTCTTTTTTCAGAGTACGGTAGTTATCAGTATAGAAGTCCTTCACTTGCTTTGTTAGGTTGATTCCTCGGTATTTTTCTTTGAAGGCAACTGTGAATGGATTTGTTTTTCTAATCTCTTTCTCTGTGTTTTCATTGTTGCTGTAGAGGAATGCTACTGATTTTTGCATATTGATTTCATATCCTACAACTTAGCAGAATTTGTTTATTAGGCGTAAGAGTCTCTGGTAGAGTTTTTGGGTTCCTCTATATAAAGGATCATGTCATCTGCAAATAAGGATAGTTTGACTTCTTCCTTTCCTTTGTGTATTCCCTTTATTCCAGTCTCCTGCCTGATTGCTTTGGCTAAGATTTCAAGCACTCTGTTAAATAAGAGTGGTGAGAAAGGACACCCTTGTCTTGTTCCTGATTTGAGGGGAAATACTTTCCATTTTTCCCCATTTAGGATGATGTTGGCTTTGGGATTGTCATAAACTGCTTTTATCAGCTTGAGGTAGGGTCCTTCTCTACCTATTTCCATCAGAGTTTTGATTAGGAAGGGGTGTTGTATTTTGTCAAAGACTTTTTCTGTATCTTTTGAGATGATCATGTGGTTTTTGTCCTTTCTTTTGTTGATGTGATGTATCACATTAATTGATTTGTGTATGTTGAACCAGCCTTGCACCCTTAGGATGAAGCCAACCTGGTCAGGGTGTATGATCTTTTTAAATTGTTGCTTTTTGTCTGCAAGCATCTTATTGAGGATTTTTGTGTCAGTATTACGGAAATTGGCATATAGTCTTCTTTCTTTGATGGGTCTTTGTCTAATTTGGGAATCAAGATGATACCTGCTTCCAGGAAGGAGTTGGGCAGTGTTTCCTCTCTTTCAGTTTCATGGAAGAGTTTAAGGAACATTTGTAGTAACTCTCATAAAAGTTCTGATAAAATTCTGTAGTGAATCCATCAGGTTGTGGGCTTCCCTTTGTTGGTAGATCCTTTATTGCTGCCTCAATTTCATCCCTGGTTATTGCTCTATTCAGGATTTCTATATCTTCTCAGCTCAGTTTTGCTGTGTCATGTGTGTCAAGGAAAAAGGCACACAAGATTTGGCTGAAATGTTTTCAGGTGTCATGATATGCCAAAAATAGCTCACACCAGTTCCCAAGAGCCAACTGTTAATTTTTCCAGGATATTGTAAGCTTTTTGATGTCACTGAGTTACCTTGAAAGTGACCATGGTGGACATACTTCCCACAAAATCAACACTTCCAGTAATGGTCCATTTATAACACTTTGTTAAATTTAAAAAGTCATAAATTCTTAATAAAAAAGTAAATGTGGCACAGTTATATGTTCTATTGCTTTACCAAGTTGGTGACAAAGAAGAAAACATCAAGAATCTTTTTCTAGTTTAGCAAAAAAAAAAACTTACTCAGTTTTAAAGAATTGAACTTCAATATGAGTATGGGTAGGAATGCAAAACAGCATTAATACAGCTGATCCGAATTAGATTTTTTATAGGTTAGTTGCACAAAATATAGCAAAACTCTGAAGCTGGAGCTCTTAAAAGACTCTATTATTAGAAATCATACTTTTCAGATGCAGAAGTTTCATTCATTTTCTGAAACTGCAGGACAGAAGAAGTTATTTTATATTTCTTCTTCGACTGAGGTATGCCTCAGAATATATAGATGTTTCCTAGCCCTGGAAGCCAGGCAGAGCAGAAAATTGTGAAAAATGGCTGGGTTAGCTGTCCAGGGATTGACCCCAAACACAATGTTACTTTCCAGGCCTGAAAATCGACGGACACTGTCCACCACAAGGTGACCAGCAAAAATGGATGCATCGTTGACCTGAGACACTTTTCTCTTCCGCATTTCTTTTAGAAACATACCTCTGTATGCATCTGCTTCACCTGCTGTGCTAAAAAGCACTGCTATATCTTTGGAAGAATAGCCACTCTTGAAGAACATCTGGCATTTCTCAGCTACAAAGATCACCATTTCCTCCAAGTTTGTGAAATCAATAGTCTCTAAGCTGCCTGGAACACCAGGAGCCTGTTCTGGTTGTTGGAGCATTATGAGGGATCCCGGGGGTATGTTAGGTGGAGGATTATCTCTAACATTCCGTATTACTCTTTGTAGGTAGTTGGCTATATCATCTGCATTGCGGACAATTCTGCTGAGCTCTTTTCTCGGATACTGGTATGAAGGAGATGGGAGGCCACTAGAATTCAGGTGGCTGGTCTGATAATAGTCCAGAAAGATCCAGAAAATTCCAGGACAATCCTTTCCTGTCTTAGTGATGATATATGCCTTCTCAAACCAGTCTCCATCTTCACAGCAGAAATTCTGAGCTTCATCAATGACGATGTGTTGAATCTCTTTAAAGTCATGTTTCATGAATGTTTTTCGGGTCACTGCCTGGCAGATATTTTTGCTTCTGTAACAATTAAAATGATAAAATCAAGTTTTCTCTAAATAGATTAAAAAATCACTCTATCATGATCCTTGGAACACAGTACTATTGTCACAAGTCATTTTGCCACATAATTCTCAAGGAAAATGATGACTTAGCAAAGAAAATTAAGCTTGGATTAAATAACACATACAAATTTATGATATAACTGCTTACCTGATAAAGTCCCTCAAAAGCTGGTTCTCACAAATGTAGAGAATGCTCTGTGGCTCACAATGAAACACATTTCTGATCTTCTTTATGATCTCTTTGGCAATGACTGTCTTCCCTGAGCCTGGCAGGCCATGGACAAACAAGTCTCTGTGATCATAGAGGTTCTCTGATAATATCTTATACTGTTGGATTGTGAGTAGATTTAAAAACTTACAGCCAAGCTGATCACTCAAGAAAGAATTAAAACCAAGCAAGACAATCGCGAGGGCCTGCAGCAAGGCTTCCATCTGGTGTGTGTCTGCCAGGTTATAGGACCTGGGGTAAACTATCGGACAGCCTGAGTCCTCCACAGACACTGCACTGCTATCTGAACTCAGGCAGAGGACCCTAGTCATGACACACACCTTCCTGCTGTAGCCACCCACGTTTACCAGCTTCTGCTTCAAAGTAAAGGCAGTGCGGGTGCAATAGTCCTGCCCGTCTGCATCCTGCTCCCCAAGAATGGTGTAGAGGGTGGGGGGCTTGTTCTGTGCAACCAGAAGAACATCACAGATGACTCCACGCTTTGCTTGTAAGTTCAGGTCCACAGCCCAGCTTCTAGAGAAGATCAGAATTCCATAGGAATCAGGAGACATATGCTGAGTCACAAACTCCTCCAGTCCTTCATGCTGTAAGAACAGCTCTAACCAGACAGACCTGGGAATGTACCTCAAACATTTTGGTGACACTAGACATGGGAAGAGGAGAGAATATTTGAAATATGTGTTTGTATTATTTTTATGAAACCATGTATTTAAAGGGAGAATAAGGCTCCCATAATAACAGTTCAATTTAAGAGAAATTTCCTTTGGTGCCCCTCTCTTTGACCTCTGGTCTAAAATTGGGTGAGTTCAATTATTTTGTGCTTTTATCTAATGGAGAACAGAATGTAACAACTAAAATGGAATTCATTAAGTCTGAGGAAATGAAAACCAGGCATGTCTTTATTTTTGCATCTCTGATTCTTGTATACTTAAAACACTTTCTGAGAGCATCAGGCTAGAATGATTTCTGGCAAAAAGACTGTTTAATTGAAAATGGACCTACAGGAGTCCTAATATTTTAACTACCTGACCCTTGATACATGTTTAGACATATGTAGAACATTTGAATGTCAGTTCTCATGTTTAATATGTTCAACATATGAAGTTAAGCGGTTTCCCTCCTCTAGAAATCTTGATTCCCTCTTCGAAGCAGTAACTCTTAGGCAAAATCTACCTACAAAATGTCTGGGCAGTGGGAGAAGGGTTACCTGACACTGTCTGTGATCTCAAATTACGATTTTGCACCAGTCCTGGTACTCCAGGGACACTGTCCTCAACAGCCTCTTTCGAAAGAAATCACTTACGATTTCTCAGTCCTCTTATGTTTTACCAGTGAATGCCTGTAATCTTTCATAGGTATGATCTCTTCGTCTCCAAAAGGGCGACCAGCAGTAATCAAGTTATTCCACTGTGTCCCCCAATCTAATGCTTGCCTGAAATGCTGCTAGATAAGTGGTTTCTAAGCCCAGTAGAACTTCATATAACTTTGAGAAACTTGCTCAAATGCACATGTTCAGGCCTGAAATGCCGGCCTGTTTGTAAGTTCCTGGTGGAGACCTGGACATTTGAGTGTTTAAATATCTCTGCTGATTTTTTTTTCCCAGTGCTGGGTATTAAACCCAGGGGCCCCTGCATGCTAATCAAGCATTCTACCACTGAACCAGTCCTCCTCTGGTATTTTTTGATAACCAACTAGATTTTGTAATCATAGCTGTATGATTTCAAAGGGTACCTGAAACTCATCCCTAAGAGGCTTGTGGTATTGTCATTTTATAGACCTGGAATTGTAACCCATAATCTTTCAAGAATTTATTTCCAACCAAATATATTACATCATCTCCCTTTTATCTATGTAAAAAAAAAAGATGACATTCAATACCTGGAAATAAACATTGTTGGAGACTGGCTTTATGCTGCAAACCTTTGCTGATATACACGGGTCTACAGCATGGAGGACTGTTGGAGAGACTCAGCTGAGTTTCAAAAGCTTCCTCTAATTCTAAAAAAAGAAGATATCTCATGAGACTTCATCCCTCACCACTGGAATATGCCATACAAGGTGGTGTTTAAATTTAACTTGAGATAATTCAGGCTACAAAGTACAACAATTCACCCTTTCTTGGCTCTTGTCAAAGTTCTCAATGCTTCATTAAGAGCTTTGTTTGAAATCTTCAATGGTTTTTCCCCATTCAGTGTAACGCTCTCTCGTCAATGTCGGAATCGCTCTTTGCTTGAGTTATAGTGAAACTGAAAATGCTTTTTAATTTTTCTAATAATCCTGTGTTTTATAGGCTTGTTCCTCCACTAATTCCATCACAAAGGAACCTTGCCCAATGCTAAACTGGCTCCTAGAGTTGATCTCATTTTAATCTGTAATACAAGGTAATCATCATTATGAAGCTCAAGCAAATTCTAATTAGATGATGTTAAAGAATATATGCTTCCTTAAGGACTTCAGGCCCAAACTTCATTTCTTTTGTGAGAAATCACTATTCACAAAATACTCGACTTTGGCTTTCTCTTACCTAATAAAATGTTCTATATATGAAAAGCATGGAGATGTAGAGAAAGCAAGTTTATAACTTGGAGAATGAAGAACACGGAAACACTACAGAGGTAGAAAAAGTCTTCTCCCTCTTACCTGGATCAGTGTCCAACATGATGGCTACCCATGCACTGGTCGTCAGGCAGTAGATGCCCTCCTCTTCACTCACCATCCATGAAATGGGAGCCTCGGAGAACACTGCACAGCAGAACGGCTCCACTTTGATCGCAAGGAGATAACCATAAAATATGTCCATTTTAAACACATCTATAACTTTGGTCTCGACGGATACTTGTGCATCAGAGGAGCAAAAATGGACTGTGGACACCTTGGAAATTGCTTCTGCTACCGCAGTTTCCAGAGAGTTTCGGTCAACATTTTCTTTTGTGCATCCCTTAACTTGCTTAGTTTTATCATCTACTCCAATAAAAAGATAGCCTCCTCCAGCATTAGCAAATGCAGAAATGTACTCAGGAATTATGCGTTTCAGGTATATTTGAATGTGATCTGTAGAGAACTGTTTAAACTCTACAGACTGAGACTCTGGAAAAGGTAGGATGTGGCCGTATTCAATCCGGTCACTTTGAAAAACTTCAAAAGCAGGATTTGACTCAGAGATGTTATAGGGTGCCGCTCTAGGGATTTTATTAGGTGTGGATCCTTCATTACTCAGAGTGTATTTTACAACCTTCTTCCGGGTCTTCAGGAAGTCAAATGCCTCACTGGAACTCATACAACACACAGAGGTGCCTGATCTACGATTCAGTGAAGAACTCAAGCTGCAAATGCGGGGCTTGGGGAGGCCATATTTAGGGACAGGACCACTGCTCCAAGACTTAACAAAAATGTAGAACCACTTCCCTTCTTGCTTGGTCTCAAAGTAAGCCTGCAAATCTGAAGATCCAATCAAGTCTCTCAAAGACTTTTCCAAGTCCAGTCCCATCTCCACAGAATGGTCCTCCTGGTTTGCCATTTCTATCTTAATCACTCCTCCTCCTGAGTTTAACAAAGCGCATGCTGCTTGTACAATTCTCATCCTCTCTTCCTTTCTCTGAGTTGTTGGCAGTTTTCTATAGTTTCTGTTTTCTTCACCAAGAAACATGTTTCCAACATTGATGACCAAGTCTGGGTGAGATGGTTCCACCACCAGAGAACAGGGATTTTTGGGCATTCTGATCTGCAGCTGAGACCATTGGAACATTGATTTCACTTTTATCATGGCATTATTTGCTTCATGCACACAGTTCACTCTTCTTGGAGAAAATATTTAATCTGTATCAAATACATTATTTGACAACCAAAACACTAGCAGGTAAGTCAGCTAGGTGAAGACTGGATGTGCTATCATACTTAGATTAAACTAACCGGTAACTTTGAAAAATGCTATTCAGGCCAATCAAAAGTGAGAATCAAAAATGCTATTCAGACTATGAGGGGCCGAGGGCTTAGGAAGTAGGGAAAACTAGGGCAATAAGATAGAGCCTGAATTCCAATTATATTTATTTAAGTTTTTTTAGCTTAGATATTTAATCTCTCTCTCCCCCTTCTTTTTCTATCTCTCTTTCATTGAAAGGAACTTGCTAAGTTGCCCAGGCTGGCTTGAATTCACAATCCTCCTGCCTCAGACTTCTGAGTATCTGAAATTACAGGTGTGCAATAATATACCTGACAAATTTCTTAACAATAAAACAAGATGTATCGAAAAGGATACTTGCATACATGTTTATTATGGGATAATTCAAAACAGCCAAGTTATGGAACAAACCTAGATGCCCATCCATCAACAGATGCATGCATACAGAAAATACTGTATTTATACACAATGAACAATTACTCAGGCATAAAGAAAAATGCCATTGTGTCACTTGCAAGAATATAGATGGAGCTGGAGATCACTGTATTAAACAAGCTAAGACAGACACAGAAAGATAATACAGCATGTTTTCGCTCATAAATGGAAACAAAAAACCAAAACACCTGAAAGTAGCAGAAAGACTGTTTTGGAAGAGAAGCGGGATGGAGGGAGAGGTGAGAGTGAAGGGGGCAGGAGAAGGGGGTACCGAGAGTGGATATGACCAAAGCACAGCATATGCACACATGGAAATGTCACAGCTAAACTCATAAATTTTTATATTAATGTATTCTAATGCTAATTTTCAAAAAAACAGAGGGGATCTACCCTCAAATGACTGTCAGTGTGAGCATTTGACAAAAAAAATCACACCCAGCATATAATACTATGCTTTGGCTCTGAGACGTTCACTCCCTGAACCTGTACTGATGTCACCATGGGTTGAGGAATGGGTGGGGAACACAGAAATAACACTAAGGGCTGTTAACTTGCTTACTATGAAGCTAGGAAAGGGGACAGTACAAAAATGTACTTGGAGGAAAAGAAAACATTGAAGATTTCTTTCTTTCTTTTTTTGTGTGCCTCATGATACCAAAAAATGAAATAAATCATGGATAAAGGAGGTAAGGTGTAGGCTAAAAAAATCTTTATTTAGAAACAAAGGATAGAGATATAAAAGTTCTCACTTTCTGAAAAAGGGTCCCTAATGGTGAGTTGCTTCCCTTTTTAGTTTTTTTCTTTCTTTCTTTTTTTTTTTTTGAAATAGGATCTCACTCCGTAGTCCATGCTGATACTGAACTCATTATGTAACCCTGACTGGCCTTGAACACACAGCAATCCTCTTGCTTCAGCCTCACAAGTGTTGAGATTACAGGCACAGATCACCATGCCTGGCTTATGTGGTGCCAGGGAACTGAATCCAGTGATAAGCAAGCAGCCTAACCATTGTGCTATTATTCCTCTGGCTTTATTTTTTATTTTAAATTGGATTTGTTAGAAAAATGAAAGCTGCCACAACAACAATCTCACCCTTTTGACTAATTTATTTTTATTTATTTTATTTTTTTTTGGAAACAAGGTCTCGCTCTATAGTCCAGGCTGGTCCTGAACTCACTATAGAGCCCAGGCTGGCCTTAAACACACTGCAATCTTCCCAAGTGCTGGAGTTAATAGGCATGCACCACCACACCCAGTTTATTTGGTGCTGGGAAATTGAACTCGGGGCCTTGAGCTTGCTAGGCAAGCGCTTTAACTGCTGAGCTACTCCTCCAGCTCCCTTCTGACTAACTGCATGAAAAGTTCTGTTTCTTGCCTCTCTGTTCTACCTTCCAAGGCCACTGAAACATTCTTGTCAAGCTACTTATAATACACTCTTTTTGATATATGAGGACTTCAAAAGGCAAATATTTTCTCTTTGCACACTTCAATGTCAAGACAATATGAGTTGATAGGGTTTCCATTGGCAACTATACTCAAAATAGCACCCTTGCCCAATTCTTTAGATTTTTTTTGATGAACAGAAAAAGCTCAGGGAACTTGATTGCTTCTCTGAAGTTTAAGGAAAACTTTAATCAGTGCCCCTTACATAGACTTCCTAAGAAAGAGACACAGTTCTACACACAGTTGAAAACAAAATTAAATTGGGTCAGTGAAATTGAGAATGCAGGAAGAAAGATCAGAACACTTACCAAAGAACTTTCAAAAAAATAAAATCAGCTGGAGGTTCTGTTGGATTTATTTGCAGGATAACTTTCTCAGGCTTGTAAGTGGATCCAGTGTTCCCACAAATGCAGTGAAGCAGCACCACCAGCAGTCTCCTCTCACCAAGATCAGTCCTGAAAGACCTACTAGGGCGACAGGTGTGTAAAAATGCAGCGGAGTGTAGGGACTGAGATTCAGACTCCCTTGATGCGAATCCCAGCCCGGTCATTTCTTATCTGGGTGGGTTTTTCTCTTTTATTTGCTTAATCTCATTGTACCTAAGAAAAACAGTAATGACAATAAAATCTACCACCTTGAGTTGTGAGAATTAAACAGTATTTCCAAAGTCTTTAGAACGCACAAAGTAAACCTACACTAGAGATTAATAGATAAACATAGGAAGAATGCCCTAGATGCCAGGAACCCAGTGCGGACTGGGTGGAGAGGGGCCTGTGTGAAGCTGCTGGGGAGGCGACAGAGCGATCACCTCACCGGGTGCTTGTCAAGTAGTCGGCACTGCTGCAGGAAACCAGTGGTAGGTGATCTGGCTCATAACATCACTGAGGAAGTTGCTGGCACAATTTAAACTGCCCATATAGGTGGATGGGAGTCAAAAATCAGGACAGCATAAGTTTCCAGGCTAGGATAGTGCACTGAAGAAACAGGTAATGACTAAGGAGCACAGCACTGGACGGAAATGGAACAGAGGTTCTTGCTCAGCGAAGCACTCTAGGCTGGGAAGGCCCTGCCTCTCTGTCTCCTCCTGGGTTAACATGGTACAGGGACTGTTCCAGGCACCTACAAAAAAGTGGTGGCTTCATAAATCCTCAAGAAGATGTTTGGTTCCTCCACTTCTGCCACAAATTCTAAGTCTCTGTTCTTGAAGAAAGTTGAAAATAAATATTCAGGAGAGAACCCAGTTGGTGTATATCCTACTCCCAAGTCAAAAAAAAAAAAAAAAGGAATTGCAGAACTCTTTAGATTGTATCTTAAAGATTCTGAAAAAGAGAACTGGATTCCTGAAGAAGCAGAAAGCAGTCGCTTAGAAACAGTAAAAAGGAAAAGCATATCCTTTGCAACCTGATCACCCAGGTGACAAAAATAAAAGTTTCTTATTCATCTTTGAGTAATGTCTCCTGTGTGCTCTGGTAATCTATCATATAAATTTGCATATGTGTGTTTGTTCAGTCTTGCTGCACAGTCATTTAATTTAAAATGTGAGGTCAAAATGTAATTATTCAAAAGAAAGTAGTTGTGAAATTGGAGAATTCATAAAATTATGGCCACTTAGCTTACAAGTTGATATAGTGCTGTACGCCGTTTCTTTTACCTGTTTCTCACTAAAATTAAATCATTGAGTGATATTCTAATTACCTATCTTTTGTATTTGATATTTTCTTAGATCTCTGCAATAATGCCATTTTTAGTGGTATTTGAATACTGGAATAAAGCCATATTTTTCCTTCTACTTGCTTTAAAAAGCAGTTAGACTTTTGCACATTAAAAATCAATATTAATTAGTACTTATCATTTTTCAGAAAGAGGGCAAAAGATACAATGCTGAGAAAATTTAACAGATATCTTCTCTTTAGATAAAGTTAAGGACAATTTGGTCTTGAGAGTTTAAACACCTGGTAATCAAAGCAACAAAGCCAGGTGCATGGTTGACACCTATAATCTCAGTGACTGGAGACACTGGGGCAGGAGGATTATGGGTTAGAGTCTAGCCTGGCCTATTTAATGAGTTCCTGTCTCAAAATTTATAAGAAAAAAAATTAAAGAAAAAGGGGTGATGGTGGTGGGAGGAATGGCACAGCAGTTAAAGCACTTGTAAATGCAAAGCCCTGAGTTCAATTTCCCAGCACCACATAAAGCTGGGCATGGTGGCGCACAGAATCCCAGCACTCGGGAGGCAGGTGGATTGTCCTGAATCCAAGGCCAGCCTGGGCTACACCAGTGAGTTCAGGACCAGCCTGGACTATAGAGAGAAACCCTGTCTCAAAGAACAAAAAAAAAAAAAAAAAAAAGAAGAAGCGGGCAGCTCCCCGCGGGATGTTTCATGGTAGAGCAACTGCCTAGTACGTACATTCAAGGCCCCGAATTCAATCCCCAGAGCCGGGAGGTTGGGTGGGGATACAAATCAACAAAAAGATAAAACGCTAGCAATGGAATGAGGAACAAAAGATTCCAGTGAATGCATTAAAAAAGAGGAATTTCCCCTGGATACTTAGTCCAGTCAAACCACTAAATAACATCTTTTTCTGCACTTTTAAAGTTGGAAATGAGAAAGACCTGATAGGACAAATAAGACATAAAAGGCGAATCATGCCATGAGCCCGCAGCTATGTGCAAAGTCCTCAGAGCTTCCAACCCACCCTAAGACAGACCGCTGTCCAATTAAAGAAGCGTGCGTCAATTATTGACCAATACTTCTATTTTCTCATTACACTTTTTGCTGTGGGGCTATCAGTTAATCAAAATTAACCATGGCTTAGTAGGCATGTTTTTCTGAAATTTTGTTTGAAATAGATGCTTATTTTCTGAACAAAAAAAGAAATGGAAAACCGTCGCGCTTTGCCCTTATCGGGAGCACTTGCGTTTCACATAGGCTGGGTGGGAAGCGTTTTTCTCATTTCGCGCCTCTTCTAGATTCTCAAATTTGGGAGAATAATGACCATTCTACTTCTGCCTTTTGTACTTCCTACATTAAAGACAGGGATTTGCAGCGGCTGCTCTCAACTCTCCAGTAGAAAAGCTCTGGAACCTAGGCTAGGTCCTGCTTTGCCGGGACTTAGCCAAAGTACCAGCGCCCGGGGCGCCACCTGCTGGGCTTGCACACCTGGCGGGGCAGAAGCCGGGACGGCCACCGA